>CM051370.1:25925423-26002620 GCA_028015245.1 Cardamine occulta | reverse complement strand
TATAATGCTTGTTTCTTACTTTGACTTGCTTTCTACCTCGGTAGCATACTTCAGGTACATTGAGACTTCAACACTTCTATATTCTCATTTCTATCTTGAAGAGTCATTCTCTTTATTCTTGGGAATCTAAGTATAAAAATGGTCAAATCCTTGGAAATGAAAGCATTGATTCTTCATATTCACATCAATAGGTGTTGTTTTAACCTCCATATGTCTCTCCTTTCTACAACTCCAAAATTCAACAATAGTAACTCCTATTAGATTTAAAGAACTATATCAACTGTAAGATAAGCTAGAATGCTTGTTTCTTCCTTTGACTTGCTTCTACCTTGGTAGCATACCTCAGTTACATTGAGACTTCAACTCTTCTATTCACTCTCATTTCTATCTTGAAGAGTCATAACTAAGTTTTTGTGATTCTCAGATTGAAAATAGTCAAATCCTTGGAAATGAAAAGCATCGATTCTTCATATTCACATAAATAAGGTTGTTTTAGCCTCCATATGTGTCTTCTTTCTAAAACACCCAAATTCACCAATAGAAACTCCTATGGATTTAAAGAACTATATGAACTTTGAGATAAGTTTATAATGCTTGTTTCTATTTTGACTTGCTTTCTACCTTGGTAGCATACTGCAGTACAATTGAGATTTCAACACTTCATATACTCATTTCTATCTTGAAGAGTCATAACTCTGTTTTTGGGAATCTAAGTACTAAAATGGTCAAATCCTGGAAATGAAAGCATTGATTCTTCATATTCACATCAATATAGGTGTTGTTTTAACCTCCATATGCCTCTCTTTCTAAACTCCAAAATTCACCAATAGAAACCCCTATGAGATTCCAAAAACTATATGAACCGTGAGATAAGCTATAATGCTTGTTTCTTACTTTGATTTGCTTTCTACCTTGGTAGCATACTTCAGTACATTGAGACTTCAACACTTCTATATACTCTCATTTCTATCTTGAAGAGTCATACTCCCTGCTTTTGGGAATCTAAGATAAAATGGTCAAATCCTTGAAATCAAAGCATTGATTCTTCATATGCACATCAATAGGGGTTGTTTTAACTTCCATATGTCGCTGCTTTCTACAACTCCAAAATTCACCAATAGAAACTCCTTTGAGATTCAAAAACTATATGAACCGTGAGATAAGCTTATAATGCTTGTTTCTTCCTTTGACTTGCTTTCTACGCTAGCAGCATACCTCAGCTACATTGAGACTTCAACTCTTCTATTCACTCATTTCTATCTTGAAGAGTCATAACTAAGTTTTTGTGATTCTCAGCTTGAAAATAGTCAAATCCTTGGAAATGAATGCATCGATTCTTCATATTCACATAAATAGTGTTGTTTTAGCCTCCATATGTGTCTTCTTTCTAAAACTCCCAAATTCACCAATAGAAACTCCTATGGGATTGAAAGAACTATATGAACTTTGAGATAAGCTATAATGCTTGTTTCTTACTTTGACTTGCTTCTTACCTTGGTAGCATACTTCAGGTACATTGAGACTTCAACACTTCTATATACTCTCATTTCTATCTTGAAGAGTCATAACTCTATTTTTGGGAATCTAAGTATAAAAATGGTCAAATCCTTGGAAATGAAAGAATTGATTCTTCATATTCACATCAATAGGTGTTGTTTTAACCTCCTTATGTCTCTGCTTTCTACAACTCCAAAATTCACCAATAGAAACTCCTATGAGATTCCAAAAACTATATGAACCGTGAGATAAGCTATAATGCTTGTTTCTTACTTTGACTTGCTTCTCTACCTTGGTAGCATACTTCAGGTACATTGAGACTTCAACTCTTCTATTAACTCTCATTTCTATCTTGAAGAGTCATAACTCCATTTTTGGGATTATCAGCTTAAAATGGTCAAACTTGGAAATGAAAGCATTGATTCTTTATATTCACATTAATAGGTGTTGTTTTAACCTCCATATGTCTTTTTCTTTCTACAACTCCCAAATTCACCAATAGAAACTCCTATGTGATTCAAAGAACTATATGAACTGAAGATAAGCTATAATGCTTGTTTCTTCCTTGACTTGCTTCTCTACCTTGGTAGCATACCTCCTACATTTGAGACTTCAACTCTTCTATTCACTATCATTTCTATCTTGAAGGGTAATAACTCCGTTTTTGGGATTCTTAGCTTAAAAATTGTCAAATCCTAGGAAATGAAAGCTTTGATTCTTCATATTCAAATAAATAATGTTGTTTTAGCCTCCAGATGTGTCTTCTTTCTAAAACTCCCAAATTCACCAATAGAAACTCCTATGGATTTAAAGAACTATATGAACTGTGAGATAAGCTATAATGCTTGTTTCTTACTTTGACTTGCTTCTCTACCTTGGTAGCATACTTCAGTACATTGAGACTTCAACACTTTATACTCTCATTTCTATCTTGAAGAGTCATAACTCTGCTTTTTGGGAATCTAAGCATAAAATGGTCAAATCCTTGGAAATGAAAGCATTGATTCTTCATATTCACATCAATAGTGTTGTTTTAACTTCCATATGTCTCTTGCTTTCTACAACTCCAAAATTCACCAATAGAAACTCCTATGAGATTCAAAGAACTATATGAACTGTAAGATAAGCTATAATGCTTGTTTCTTCCTTTGACTTGCTTCTCGCTTGGTAGCATACCTTCACTACATTGAGACTTCAACTCTTCTATTCACTCTCATTTCTATCTTGAAGAGTCATAACTAAGTTTTGTGATTCTCAGCTTGAAAATAGTCAAATCCTTGGAAATGAAAGCATCGATTCTTCATATTCACATAAATAGTGTTGTTTTAGCCTCCATATGTGTCTTCTTTCTAAAACTCCCAAATTCACCAATAGAAACTCCTATGGGATTGAAAGAACTATATGAACTTTGAGATAAGCTATAATGCTTGTTTCTTACTTTGACTTGCTTCTTACCTTGGTAGCATACTTCAGGTACATTGAGACTTCAACACTTCTATATACTCTCATTTCTATCTTGAAGAGTCATAACTCTGTTTTTGGGAATCTAAGCTTGAAAATGGTTAAATCCTTGGTAATGAAAGCATTGATTCTTCATATTCACATCAATAGGCGTTGTTTTAATCTCCATCTGTCTCTCTTTCTACAACTCCAAAATTCACCAATAGAAACTCCTATGAGATTCCAAAAACTATATGAACCGTGAGATAAGCTTATAATGCTTGTTTCTTACTTTGACTTGCTTCTCTACCTTGGTAGCATACTTCAGGTACATTGAGACTTCAACACTTCTATATACTCTCATTTCTATCTTGAAGAGTCATAACTCCTTTTTGGGATATCTACGTATAAAATGGTCAAATCCTTGGAAATGAAAGCATTGATTCTTCATATTCACATTAATAGGTGTTGTTTTAACTCCATATGTCTTTTCTTACTACAACTCTGAAATTCACCAATAGAAACTCTTATGAGATTGAAAGAACTATATGAACTGTGAGATAAGCTATAATGCTTGTTTCTTCCTTTGACTTGCTTCTCACGTTGGTAGCATACCCGCTACATTGAGACTTGAACTCTTCTATTCACTCTCATTTCTATCTTGAAGAGTCATAACTAAGTTTTTGTGATTCTCAGCTTGAAAATAGTCAAATCCTTGGAAATGAAAGCATCGATTCTTCATATTCACATAAATAATGTTGTTTTAGCCTCCATATGTGTCTTCTTTCTAAAACTCCCAAATTCACCAATAGAAACTCCTATGGGATTGAAAGAACTATATGAACTTTGAGATAAGCTATAATGCTTGATTCTTACTTTGACTTGGTTCGTGCCTGGGTAGCATACTTCAGGTACATTGAGACTTCAACACTTCTATATACTCTCATTTCTATCTTGAAGAGTCATAACTCTGTTTTTGGGAATCTAAGTATAAAAATGGTCAAATCCTTGGAAATGAAAGCATTGATTCTTCATATTCACATCAATAGGTGTTGTTTTAACCTCCTTATGTCTCTGCTTTCTACAACTCCAAAATTCACCAATAGAAACTCCTATGAGATTCCAAAAACTATATGAACCGTGAGATAAGCTATAATGCTTGTTTCTTACTTTGACTTGCTTCTCTACCTTGGTAGCATACTTCAGGTACATTGAGACTTCAACTCTTCTATTAACTCTCATTTCTATCTTGAAGAGTCATAACTCCATTTTTGGGATTATCAGCTTGAAAATGGTCAAATCCTTGGAAATGAAAGCATTGATTCTTTATATTCACATTAATAGGTGTTGTTTTAGCCTCCATATGTCTTTTCTTTCTACAACTCCCAAATTCACCAATAGAAACTCCTATGTGATTCAAAGAACTATATGAACTGTAAGATAAGCTATAATGCTTGTTTCTTCCTTTGACTTGCTTCTCTACCTTGGTAGCATACCTCAGCTACATTGAGACTTCAACTCTTCTATTCACTCTCATTTCTATCTTGAAGGGTCATAACTCAGTTTTTTGGGATTCTCAGCTTGAAAATAGTCAAATCCTTGGAAATGAAAGCATCGATTCTTCATATTCACATAAATAATGTTGTTTTAACCTCCATATGTCTTCTTTCTAAAACTCCCAAAGTCACCAATAGAAACTCCTATGGGATTTAAAGAACTATATGAACTGTGAGATAAGCTATAATGCTTGTTTCTTACTTTGACTTGCTTCTCTACCTTGGTAGCATACTTCAGGTACATTGAGACTTCAACAGTTCTATATACTCTCATTTGTATCTTGAAGAGTCATAACTCTTTTTTGGGATTCTAAGTATAAAAATGGTCAAATCCTTGGAAATGAAAGCATTGATTCTTCATATTCACATCAATAGGTGTTGTTTTAACTTCCATATGTCTCTGCTTTCTACAACTCCAAAATTCACCAATAGAAACTCCTATGAGATTCAAAGAACTATATGAACTGTAAGATAAGCTATAATGCTTGTTTCTTACTTTGACTTGCTTCTTACCTTGGTAGCATACTTCAGGTACATTGAGACTTCAACTCTTCTATTCACTCTCATTTCTATCTTGAAGAGTCATAACTAAGTTTTTGTGATTCTCAGCTTGAAAATAGTCAAATCCTTGGAAATGAAAGCATCGATTCTTCATATTCACATAAATAGTGTTGTTTTAGCCTCCATATGTGTCTTCTTTCTAAAACTCCCAAATTCACCAATAGAAACTCCTATGGGATTTAAAGAACTATATGAACTTTGAGATAAGCTATAATGCTTGTTTCTTACTTTGACTTGCTTCTACACCTTGGTAGCATACTTCAGGTACATTGAGACTTCAACACTTCTATATACTCTCATTTCTATCTTGAAGAGTCATAACTCTGTTTTTGGGAATCTAAGTATAAAAATGGTCAAATCCTTGGAAATGAAAGCATTGATTCTTCATATTCACATCAATAGGTGTTGTTTTAACCTCCATATGTCTCTTCTTTCTACAACTCCAAAATTCACCAATAGAAACTCCTATGAGATTCCAAAAACTATATGAACCGTGAGATAAGCTATAATGCTTGTTTCTTACTTTGACTTGCTTCTCTACCTTGGTAGCATACTTCAGGTACATTGAGACTTCAACACTTCTATTCACTCTCATTTCTATCTTGAAGAGTCATAACTCCATTTTTGGGATTATCAGCTTGAAAATGGTCAAATCCTTGGAAATGAAAGCATTGATTCTTCATATTCACATTAATAGGTGTTGTTTTAGCCTCCATATGTCTTTTCTTTCTACAACTCCCAAATTCACCAATAGAAACTCCTATGTGATTCAAAGAACTATATGAACTGTAAGATAAGCTATAATGCTTGTTTCTTCCCTTGACTTGCTTCTCTACGTTGGTAGCATACCTCAGCTATATTGAGACTTCAACTCTTCTATTCACTCTCATTTCTATCTTGAAGAGTCATAACTCAGTTTTTGTGATTCTCAGCTTGAAAATAGTCAAATCCTTGGAAATGAAAGCATCGATTCTTCATATTCACATAAATAATGTTGTTTTAGCCTCCAGATGTGTCTTCTTTCTAAAACTCCCAAATTCACCAATAGAAACTCCTATGGGATTTAAAGAACTATATGAACTGTGAGATAAGCTATAATGCTTGTTTCTTACTTTGACTTGCTTCTCTACCTTGGTAGCATACTTCAGGTACATTGAGACTTCAACACTTCTATATACTCTCATTTCTATCTTGAAGAGTCATAACTCTGTTTTTTGGGAATCTAAGTATAAAAATGGTCAAATCCTTGGAAATGAAAGCGTTGATTCTTCATATTCACATCAATAGGTGTTGTTTTAACTTCCATATGTCTCTGCTTTCTACAACTCCAAAATTCACCAATAGAAACTCCTATGAGATTCAAAGAACTATATGAACTGTAAGATAAGCTATAATGCTTGTTTCTTCCTTTGACTTGCTTCTCTACATTGGCAGCATACCTCTGCTACATTGAGACTTCAACTCTTCTATTCACTCTCATTTCTATCTTGAAGAGTCATAACTAAGTTTTTGTGATTCTCAGCTTGAAAATAGTCAAATCCTTGGAAATGAAAGCATCGATTCTTCATATTCACATAAATAGTGTTGTTTTAGCCTCCATATGTGTCTTCTTTCTAAAACTCCCAAATTCACCAATAGAAACTCCTATGGGATTTAAAGAACTATATGAACTTTGAGATAAGCTATAATGCTTGTTTCTTACTTTGACTTGCTTCTTACCTTGGTAGCATACTTCAGGTACATTGAGACTTCAACACTTCTATATACTCTCATTTCTATCTTGAAGAGTCATAACTCTTTTTTGGGAATCTAAGTATAAAAATGGTCAAATCCTTGGAAATGAAAGCATTGATTCTTCATATTCACATCAATAGGTGTTGTTTTAACTTCCATATGTCTCTTCTTTCTACAACTCCAAAATTCACCAATAGAAACTCCTATGAGATTCCAAAAAACTATATGAACCGTGAGATAAGCTATAATGCTTGTTTCTTACTTTGACTTGCTTCTCTACCTTGGTAGCATACTTCAGGTACATTGAGACTTCAACGCTTCTATTAACTCTCATTTCTATCTTGAAGAGTCATAACTCCATTTTTGGGATTATCAGCTTGAAAATGGTCAAATCCTTGGAAATGAAAGCATTGATTCTTCATATTCACATTAATAGGTGTTGTTTTAGCCTCCATATGTCTTTTCTTTCTACAACTCCTAAATTCACCAATAGAAACTCCTATGGGATTTAAAGAACTATATGAACTGTGAGATAAGCTATAATGCTTGTTTTTTACTTTGACTTGCTTCTCTACCTTGGTAGCATACCTCAGCTACATTGAGACTTCAACTCTTCTATTCACTCTCATTTCTATTTTGAAGAGTCATAACTCAGTTTTTGTGATTCTCAGCTTGAAAATAGTCAAATCCTTGGAAATGAAAGCATCGATTCTTCATATTCACATAAATAATGTTGTTTTAGCCTCCATATGTCTTCTTTATAAAACTCCCAAATTCACCAATAGAAACTCCTATGGGATTCAAAGAACTATATGAACTGTGAGATAAGCTATATAGCTTGTTTCTTACTTTGACTTGCTTCTCTACCTTGGTAGCATGCTTCAACTACTTTGAGACTTCAACACTTCTATTCACTCTCATTTCTAGTTTAAACAGTCATAACTCTGTTTTTGGGAATCTAAGTATAAAATGGCCAAATCCTTGTCAATGAAACCATTGATTCTTCATATTCACATCAATAGGTGTTGTTTTAACTTCCATATGTCTCTGCTTTCTACAACTCCAAAATTCACCAATAGAAACTCCTATGAGATTCAAAGAACTATATGAACTGTAAGATAAGCTATAATGCTTGTTTCTTACTTTGTGTTGCGTCTCCACCTTAGTAGCATACCTCAGCTACATTGAGACTTCAACTCTTCTATTCACTCTCATTTCTATCTTGAAGAGTCATAACTAAGTTTTTGTGATTCTCAGCTTGAAAATAGTCAAATCCTTGGAAATGAAAGCATTGATTCTTCATATTCACATCAATAGGTGTTGTTTCAGCTTCAATATGTGTATTCTTTCTAAAACTCCCAAATTCACCAATAGAAACTCCTATGGGATTCAAAGAACTATATGAACTGTGAGATAAGCTATAATGCTTGTTTCTTACTTTGACTTGCTTCTTACCTTGGTAGCATACTTCAGGTACATTGAGACTTCAACACTTCTATATACTCTCATTTCTATCTTGAAGAGTCATAACTCTGTTTTTGGGAATCTAAGTATAAAAATGGTCAAATCCTTGGAAATGAAAGCATTGATTCTTCATATTCACATCAATAGGTGTTGTTTTAACCTCCATATGTCTCTGCTTTCTACAACTCCAAAATTCACCAATAGAAACTCCTATGAGATTCCAAAAACTATATGAACCGTGAGATAAGCTATAATGCTTGTTTCTTACTTTGACTTGCTTCTCTACCTTCGTAGCATACTTCAGGTACATTGAGACTTCAACACTTCTATATACTCTCATTTCTATCTTGAAGAGTCATATCTCTGTTTTTGGGAATCTAAGTATAAAAATGGTCAAATCCTTGGAAATGAAAGCATTGATTCTTCATATTCACATCAATAGGTGTTGTTTTAACTACCATATGTCTCTTTCTCACAACTCCCAAATTCACCAATAGAAACTCCTATGAGATTCAAAGAACTATATGAACTGTAAGATGAGCGATAATGCAGGTTTCTTCCTTTGACTTGCTTCTCTACTGTTGCAGCATACGTCTGCTACATTGAAACTTCAACTCTTCTATTCACTCTCATTTCTATCTTGAAGAGTCATAACTAAGTTTTTGTGATTCTCAGCTTGAAAATAGTCAAATCCTTGGAAATGAAAGCATCGATTCTTCATATTCACATAAATAGTGTTGTTTTAGCCTCCATATGTGTCTTCTTTCTAAAACTCCCAAATTCACCAATAGAAACTCCTATGGGATTTAAAGAACTATATGAACTTTGAGATAAGCTATAATGCTTGTTTCTTACATTGACGTGCTCTTCTACCTTGGTAGCATACTTCAGGTACATTGAGACTTCAACACTACTATATGCTCTCATTTCTATCTTGAAGAGTCATAACTCTGTTTTTGGGAATCTAAGTATAAAAATGGTCAAATCCTTGGAAATGAAAGCATTGATTCTTCATATTCACATCAATAGGTGTTGTTTTAACCTCCTTATGTCTCTGCTTTCTACAACTCCAAAATTCACCAATAGAAACTCCTATGAGATTCCAAAAACTATATGAACCGTGAGATAAGCTATAATGCTTGTTTCTTACTTTGACTTGCTTCTCTACCTTGGTAGCATACTTCAGGTACATTGAGACTTCAACTCTTCTATTAACTCTCATTTCTATCTTGAAGAGTCATAACTCCATTTTTGGGATTATCAGCTTGAAAATGGTCAAATCCTTGGAAATGAAAGCATTGATTCTTTATATTCACATTAATAGGTGTTGTTTTAGCCTCCATATGTCTTTTCTTTCTACAACTCCCAAATTCACCAATAGAAACTCCTATGTGATTCAAAGAACTATATGAACTGTAAGATAAGCTATAATGCTTGTTTCTTCCCTTGACTTGCTTCTCTACGTTGGTAGCATACCTCAGCTATATTGAGACTTCAACTCTTCTATTCACTCTCATTTCTATCTTGAAGAGTCATAACTCAGTTTTTGTGATTCTCAGCTTGAAAATAGTCAAATCCTTGGAAATGAAAGCATCGATTCTTCATATTCACATAAATAATGTTGTTTTAGCCTCCAGATGTGTCGTCTTTCTAAAACTCCCAAATTCACCAATAGAAACTCCTATGGGATTTAAAGAACTATATGAACTGTGAGATAAGCTATAATGCTTGTTTCTTACTTTGACTTGCTTCTCTACCTTGGTAGCATACTTCAGGTACATTGAGACTTCAACACTTCTATATACTCTCATTTCTATCTTGAAGAGTCATAACTCTGTTTTTGGGAATCTAAGTATAAAATGGTCAAATCCTTGGAAATGAAACCATTGATTCTTCATATTCACATCAATAGGTGTTGTTTTAACTTCCATATGTCTCTCGCTTTCTACAACTCCAAAATTCACCAATAGAAACTCCTATGAGATTCAAAGAACTATATGAACTGTAAGATAAGCTATAATGCTTGTTTCTTCCTTTGACTTGCTTCTACGTTGGCAGCATACCCGCTACATTGAGACTTCAACTCTTCTATTCACTCTCATTTCTATCTTGAAGAGTCATAACTAAGTTTTTGTGATTCTCAACTTGAATATGATCAAATCCATGGAAATGAAAGCATCGATTCTTCATATTCACATAAATAGTGTTGTTTTAGCCTCCATATGTGTCTTCTTTCTAAAACTCCCAAATTCACCAATAGAAACTCCTATGGGATTTAAAGAACTATATGAACTGTGAGATAAGCTATAATGCTTGTTTCTTACTTTGACTTGCTTCTTACCTTGGTAGCATACTTCAGGTACATTGAGACTTCAACACTTCTATATACTCTCATTTCTATCTTGAAGAGTCATAACTCTGTTTTTGGGAATCTAAGTATAAAAATGGTCAAATCCTTGGAAATGAAAGCATTGATTCTTCATATTCACATCAATAGGTGTTGTTTTAACCTCCATATGTCTCTGCTTTCTACAACTCCAAAATTCACCAATAGAAACTCCTATGAGATTCCAAAAACTATATGAACCGTGAGATAAGCTATAATGCTTGTTTCTTACTTTGACTTGCTTCTCTACCTTGGTAGCATACTTCAGGTACATTGAGACTTCAACGCTTCTATTAACTCTCATTTCTATCTTGAAGAGTCATAACTCCATTTTTGGGATTATCAGCTGGAAAATAGTCAAACCTTGGAAATGAAAGCATTGATTCTTCATATTCACATTAATAGGTGTTGTTTTAGCCTCCATATGTCTTTTTCTTTCTACAACTCCCAAATTCACCAATAGAAACTCCTATGTGATTCAAAGAACTATATGAACTGTAAGATAAGCTATAATGCTTGTTTCTTCTCTTGACTTGCTTCTTACGTTGGTAGCATACCTCAGCCTATATTGAGACTTCAACTCTTCTATTCACTCTCATTTCTATCTTGAAGAGTCATAACTCAGCTTTTTGTGATTCTCAGCTTGAAAATAGTCAAATCCTTGGAAATGAAAGCATCGATTCTTCATATTCACATAAATAATGTTGTTTTAGCCTCCAGATGTGTCTCTTTCTAAAACTCCCAAATTCACCAATAGAAACTCCTATGGATTTAAAGAACTATATGAACCGTGAGATAAGCTATAATGCTTATTTCTTACTTTGACTTGCTTCTCTAACTTGGTAGCATACTTCAGGTACATTGAGACTTCAACACTTCTATATACTCTCATTTCTATCTTGAAGAGTCATAACTCTGTTTTTGGGAATCTAAGTATAAAAATGGTCAAATCCTTGGAAATGAAAGCATTGATTCTTCATATTCACATCAATAGGTGTTGTTTTAACTTCCATATGTCTCTGCTTTCTACAACTCCAAAATTCACCAATAGAAACTCCTATGAGATTCAAAGAACTATATGAACTGTAAGATAAGCTATAATGCTTGTTTCTTCCTTTGACTTGCTTCTCTACCTTGGTAGCATACCTGCTACATTGAGACTTCAACTCTTCTATTCACTCTCATTTCTATCTTGAAGAGTCATAACTAAGTTTTTGTGATTCTCAGCTTGAAAATAGTCAAATCCTTGGAAATGAAAGCATCGATTCTTCATATTCACATAAATAGTGTTGTTTTAGCCTCCATATGTGTCTTCTTTCTAAAACTCCCAAATTCACCAATAGAAACTCCTATGGATTTAAAGAACTATATGAACTTTGAGATAAGCTATAATGCTTGTTTCTTACTTTGACTTGCTTCTTACCTTGGTAGCATACTTCAGGTACATTGAGACTTCAACACTTCTATATACTCTCATTTCTATCTTGAAGAGTCATAACTCTGTTGTGGGTAATCTAAGTATAAAAATGGTCAAATCCTTGGAAATGAAAGCATTGATTCTTCATATTCACATCAATAGGTGTTGTTTTAACCTCCTTATGTCTCTGCTTTCTACAACTCCAAAATTCACCAATAGAAACTCCTATGAGATTCCAAAAACTATATGAACCGTGAGATAAGCTATAATGCTTGTTTCTTACTTTGACTTGCTTCTCTACCTTGGTAGCATACTTCAGGTACATTGAGACTTCAACTCTTCTATTAACTCTCATTTCTATCTTGAAGAGTCATAACTCCATTTTTGGGATTATCAGCTTGAAAATGGTACAACCCTTGGAACTGCACGCCTTGATTCTTTATATTCCCATTCATAGGTGTTGTTTTAGCCTCCATCTGTCTTTTCTTTCTACAACTCCCAAATTCACCAATAGAAACTCCTATGTGATTCAAAGAACTATATGAACTGTAAGATAAGCTATAATGCTTGTTTCTTCCTTGACTTGCTTCTCACGTTGGTAGCATACCTCAGCTACATTGAGACTTCAACTCTTCTATTCACTCTCATTTCGATCTTGAAGAGTCATAACTCAGTTTTTGTGACTCTCAGCTTGAAAATAGTCAAAACCTTGCAAATGAAAGCATCGATTCTTCAGATTCACATAAGTAACGTTGTGTTAGCGTCCGATGTGTATTCTTTCTAAAACTCCCAAATTCACCAATAGAAACTCCTATGGGATTTAAAGAACTATATGAACTGTGAGATAAGCTATAATGCTTGTTTCTTACTTTGACTTGCTTCTCTACCTTGGTAGCATACTTCAGGTACATTGAGACTTCAACACTTCTATATACTCTCATTTCTATCTTGAAGAGTCATAACTCATTTTTGGGAATCTAAGTATAAAAATGGTCAAATTCTTGGAAATGAAAGCATTGATTCTTCATATTCACATCAATAGGTGTTGTTTTAACTTCCATATGTCTCTGCTTTCTACAACTCCAAAAGTCACAAATAGAAACTCCGATGAGATTCAAAGAACTATATGAACCGTAACATAAGCTATAATGCTTGTTTCTTCCTTTGACTTGCTTTCTACGTTGAAGCATACCTCAGCTACATTGAGACTTCAACTCTTCTATTCACTCTCATTTCTATCTTGAAGAGTCATAACTAAGTTTTTGTGATTCTCAGCTTGAAAATAGTCAAATCCTTGGAAATGAAAGCATCGATTCTTCATATTCACATAAATAGTGTTGTTTTAGCCTCCATATGTGTCTTCTTTCTAAAACTCCCAAATTCACCAATAGAAACTCCTATGGGATTTAAAGAACTATATGAACTGTGAGATAAGCTATAATGCTTGTTTCTTACTTTGACTTGCTTCTCTACCTTGGTAGCATACTTCAGGTACATTGAGACTTCAACACTTCTATATACTCTCATTTCTATCTTGAAGAGTCATAACTCTGTTTTTGGGAATCTAAGTATAAAAATGGTCAAATCCTTGGAAATGAAAGCATTGATTCTTCATATTCACATCAATAGGTGTTGTTTTAACTTCCATATGTCTCTGCTTTCTACAACTCCAAAATTCACCAATAGAAACTCCTATGAGATTCAAAGAACTAACAGAACTGTGGGATAAGCTATAATGCTTGTTTCTTACTTTGACTTGCTTCTCCACCTTGGTAGCATACTTCAGGTACATTGAGACTTCAACTCTTCTATTCACTCTCATTTCTATCTTCAAGAGTCGTAACTCCGTTTTTGGGATTCCGAGCTTGAAAATGGTGAAATCCTTTGAAATGAAAGCATTGATTCTTCATATTCACATAAATAGGTGTTGTTTTATCCTCCATATGTGTCTTCTTTCTACAACTCCGAAATTCACCAATAGAAACTCCTATGAGATTCAAAGAACTATATGAACTGTGAGATAAGCTATAATGCTTGTTTCTTACTTTGCCCTACTTCTCTAACTTGGTAGCAGACTTCAGGTACATTGAGACTTCAACACTTCTATATACTCTCATTTCTATCTTGAAGAGTCATAACTCTGTTTTTGGGAATCTAAGTATAAAAATGGTCAAATCCTTGGAAATGAAAGCATTGATTCTTCATATTCACATCAATAGGTGTTGTTTTAACCTCCATATGTCTCTGCTTTCTACAACTCCCAAATTCACCAATAGAAACTCCTATGAGATTCCAAAAACTATATGAACCGTGAGATAAGCTATAATGCTTGTTTCTTACTTTGACTTGCTTCTCTACCTTGGTAGCATACTTCAGGTACATTGAGACTTCAACGCTTCTATTAACTCTCATTTCTATCTTGAAGAGTCATAACTCCATTTTTGGGATTATCACTTGAAAATGGTCAAATCCTTGGAAATGAAAGCATTGATTCTTCATATTCACATTAATAGGTGTTGTTTTAACTCCATATGTCTTCTTTCTACAACTCCCAAATTCACCAATAGAAACTCCTATGTGATTCAAAGAACTATATGAACTGTAAGATAAGCTATAATGCTTGTTACTTCCTTTGACTTGCTTCTCTACGTTGGAAGCATACCTCAGATACATTGAGACTTCAACTCTTCTATACACTCTCATTTCTATCTTGAAGAGTCATAACTCAGTTTTTTGTGGATTCTCAGCTTGAAAATAGTCAAATCCTTGGAAATGAAAGCATCGATTCTTCATATTCACATAAATAAGATGTTGTTTTTAGCCTCCATATGTGTCTTCTTTCTAAAACTCCCAAATTCACCAATAGAAACTCCTATGGGATTTAAAGAACTATATGAACTGTGAGATAAGCTATAATGCTTGTTTCTTACTTTGACTTGCTTCTCTACCTTGGTAGCATACTTCAGGTACATTGAGACTTCAACACTTCTATATACTCTCATTTCTATCTTGAAGAGTCATAACTCTGTTTTTGGGAATCTAAGTATAAAAATGGTCAAATCCTTGGAAATGAAAGCATTGATTCTTCATATTCACATCAATAGGTGTTGTTTTAACTTCCATATGTCTCTGCTTTCTACAACTCCAAAATTCACCAATAGAAACTCCTATGAGATTCCAAAAACTATATGAACCGTGAGATAAGCTATAATGCTTGTTTCTTACTTTGACTTGCTTCTCTACCTTGGTAGCATACTTCAGGTACATTGAGACTTCAACGCTTCTATTAACTCTCATTTCTATCTTGAAGAGTCATAACTCCATTTTTGGGATTATCAGCTTGAAAATGGTCAAATCCTTGGAAATGAAAGCATTGATTCTTCATATTCACATTAATAGGTGTTGTTTTAGCCTCCATATGTCTCTTTCTTTCTACAACTCCCAAATTCACCAATGGACACTCATATGTGATTCGAAGAACTATATGAACTGTTATATAAGCTATAAGGCTCGTTTCTTCCCTTGCCTTGCTTCTCACGTTAGTAGCATACCTCAGCTACATTGAGACTTCAACTCTTCTATTCACTCTCATTTCTATTTTGAAGAGTCATAACTCAGTTTTTGTGATTCTCAGCTTGAAAATAGTCAAATCCTTGGAAATGAAAGCATCGATTCTTCATATTCACATAAATAATGTTGTTTTAGCCTCCAGATGTGTCTTCTTTCTAAAACTCCCAAATTCACCAATAGAAACTCCTATGGGATTTAAAGAACTATATGAACTGTGAGATAAGCTATAATGCTTGTTTCTTACTTTGACTTGCTTCTCTACCTTGGTAGCATACTTCAGGTACATTGAGACTTCAACACTTCTATATACTCTCATTTCTATCTTGAAGAGTCATAACTCTGTTTTTGGGAATCTAAGTATAAAAATGGTCAAATCCTTGGAAATGAAAGCATTGATTCTTCATATTCACATCAATAGGTGTTGTTTTAACTTCCATATGTCTCTGCTTTCTACAACCCAAAATTCACCAATAGAAACTCCTATGGGATTTAAAGAACTATATGAACCGGGAGATAAGCTATAATGCTAATTTCTTACTTTGACTTGCTCGCCTACGTTGGCAGCATACCTCAGCTACATTGAGACTTCAACTCTTCTATTCACTCTCATTTCTATCTTGAAGAGTCATAACTAAGTTTTTGTGATTCTCAGCTTGAAAATAGTCAAATCCTTGGAAATGAAAGCATCGATTCTTCATATTCACATAAATAGTGTTGTTTTAGCCTCCATATGTGTCTTCTTTCTAAAACTCCCAAATTCACCAATAGAAACTCCTATGGGATTTAAAGAACTATATGAACTTTGAGATAAGCTATAATGCTTCTTTCGTACTGTGACTTGCTTTACCTTGGTAGCATACCTTGTACATTGAGACTTCAACACTTCTATATACTCTCATTTCTATCTTGAAGAGTCATAACTCTGTTTTTGGGACTCTAAGTATAAAAAGTGTCAAATCCTTGGAAATGAAACCATTGATTCTTCATATTCCACTCAATAGGTGTTGTTTTAAACTCCATATGTCTCTTCTTTCTACAACTCCAAAATTCACCAATAGAAACTCCTATGAGATTCCAAAAACTATATGAACCGTGAGATAAGCTATAATGCTTATTTCTTACTTTGACTTGCTTCTCTAACTTGGTAGCATACTTTAGGTACGTTGAGACTTCAACTCTTCTATTAACTCTCATTTCTATCTTGAAGAGTCATAACTCCATTTTTGGGATTATCAGCTTGAAAATGGTCAACTCCTTGGAAATGAAAGCATTGATTCTTCATATTCACATTAATAGGTGTTGTTTTAGCCTCCATATGTCTTTTCTTTCTACAACTCCCAAATTCACCAATAGAAACTCCTATGTGATTCAAAGAACTATATGAACTATAAGATAAGCTATAATGCTTGTTTCTTCCCTTGACTTGCTTCTCTACGTTGGTAGCATACCTCAGCTACATTGAGACTTCAACTCTTCTATTCACTCTCATTTCTATCTTAAAGAGTCATAACTCCGTTATTAGGATTCTTAGCTTGAAAATAGTCAAATCCTTGGAAATGAAAGCATCGATTCTTCATATTCACATAAATAATGTTGTTTTAGCCTCCAGATGTGTCGTCTTTCTAAAACTCCCAAATTCACCAATAGAAACTCCTATGGGATTTAAAGAACTATATGAACTGTGAGATAAGCTATAATGCTTGTTTCTTACTTTGACTTGCTTCTCTACCTTGGTAGCATACTTCATGTACATTGAGACTTCAACACTTCTATATACTCTCATTTCTATCTTGAAGAGTCATAACTCTGTTTTTGGGAATCTAAGTATAAAAATGGTCAAATTCTTGGAAATGAAAGCATTGATTCTTCATATTCACATCAATAGGTGTTGTTTTAACTTCCATATGTCTCTGCTTTCTACAACTCCAAAATTCACCAATAGAAACTCCTATGAGATTCAAAGAACTATATGAACTGTAAGATAAGCTATAATGCTTGTTTCTTACTTTGACTTGCTTCTCCACCTTGGTAGCATGCTTCAACTACTTTGAGACTTCAACTCTTCTATTCACTCTCATTTCTATCTTGAAGAGTCATAACTAAGTTTTTGTGATTCTCAGCTTGAAAATAGTCAAATCCTTGGAAATGAAAGCATCGATTCTTCATATTCACATAAATAGTGTTGTTTTAGCCTCCATATGTGTCTTCTTTCTAAAACTCCCAAATTCACCAATAGAAACTCCTATGGGATTTAAAGAACTATATGAACTTTGAGATAAGCTATAATGCTTGTTTCTTACTTTGATTTGCTTCTAGACCTTGGTAGCATACTTCAGGTACATTGAGACTTCAACACTTCTATATACTCTCATTTCTATCTTGAAGAGTCATAACTCTGTTTTGGGAATCTAAGTATAAAAATGGTCAAATCCTTGGAAATGAAAGCATTGATTCTTCATATTCACATCAATAGGTGTTGTTTTAACCTCCATATGTCTCTCTTTCTAAACTCCAAAATTCACCAATAGAAACTCCTATGAGATTCCAAAAACTATATGAACCGTGAGATAAGCTTATAATGCTTGTTTCTTACTTTGACTTGCTTCTTACCTTGGTAGCATACTTCTGGTACATTGAGACTTCAACTCCACTATTAACACTCACTTCTATCTTGATGAGGAATAACTCCATGTCTGGGATTATCAGCTGAAAATGGTCAAATCCTTGGAAATGAAAGCATTGATTCTTCATATTCACATTAATAGGTGTTGTTTTAGCCTCCATATGTCTTTTCTTTCTACAACTCCCAAATTCACCAATAGAAACTCCTATGGATTCAAAGAACTATATGAACTGTAAGATAAGCTTATAATGCTTGTTTCTTCCCTTGACTTGCTTTCTACGCTTGGTAGCATACCTCAGCTACATTGAGACTTCAACTCTTCTATTCACTCTCATTTCTATCTTGAAGAGTCATAACTCTGCTTTTCGAAAATAGTCAAATCCTTGGAAATGAAAGCATCGATTCTTCATATTCACATAAGTAATGTTGTTTTAGCCTCCAGATGTGTCTTCGTTCTAAAACTCGCAAATTCACCAAGAGAAACTCCTATGGGATTTAAAGAACTATATGAACTGTGAGATAAGCTATAATGCTAGTTTCTTACTTTGACTCGCTTACCTCCCTTGGTAGCATACTTCAGGTACATTGAGACTTCAACACTTCTATATACTCATTTCTATCTTGAAGAGTCATAACTCGCTTTTTGGGAATCTAAGATAAAAATGGTCAAATCCTTGGAAATGAAAGCATTGATTCTTCATATTCACATCAATAGGTGTTGTTTTAACTTCCATATGTCTCTGCTTTCTCCAACTCCAAAATTCACCAATAGAAACTCCTATGAGATTCAAAGAACTATATGAACCGTAAGATAAGCTATAATGCTTGTTTCTTCCTTTGACTTGCTTTCTACGTTGGTAGCATACCTCAGCTACATTGAGACTTCAACTCTTCTATTCACTCTCATTTCTATCTTGAAGAGTCATAACTAAGTTTTTGTGATTCTCAGCTTGAAAATAGTCAAATCCTTGGAAATGAAAGCATCGATTCTTCATATTCACATAAATAAGTTGTTTTAGCCTCCATATGTCTTCTTTCTAAAACTCCCAAATTCACCAATAGAAACTCCTATGGGATTTAAAGAACTATATGAACTGTGAGATAAGCTATAATGCTTGTTTCTTGCTTTGACTTGCTTTCTACCTTGGTAGCATACTTCGGTACATTGAGACTTCAACACTTCTATATACTCTCATTTCTATCTTGAAGAGTCATAACTCCTTTTTGGGAATCTAAGTATAAAATAGTCAAATCCTTGGAAATGAAAGCATTGATTCTTCATATTCACATCAATAGGTGTTGTTTTAACTTCCATATGTCTCTGCTTTCTACAACTCCAAAATTCACCAATAGAAACTCCTATGAGATTCAAAGAACTATATGAACTGTAAGATAAGCTATAATGCTTGTTTCTTCCTTTGACTTGCTTCTCTACGTTGGTAGCCTACCTCAGCTACATTGAGACTTCAACTCTTCTATTCACTCTCATTTCTATCTTGAAGAGTCATAACTAAGTTTTTGTGATTCTCAGCTTGAAAATAGTCAAATCCTTGGAAATGAAAGCATCGATTCTTCATATTCACATAAATAGTGTTGTTTTAGCCTCCATATGTCTTCTTTCTAAAACTCCCAAATTCACCAATAGAAACTCCTATGTGATCTAAATAACTAACTGAACTGTGAGGTAAGCTATAATGCTTGTTGCTTACTTTGACTGGTGTCTTACCTTGGTAGCATACTTCAGTACATTGAGACTTCAACACTTCTATATACTCTCATTTCTATCTTGAAGAGTCATAACTCGCTTTTGGGAATCTAAGTATAAAAATGGTCAAATCCTTGGAAATGAAAGCATTGATTCTTCATATTCACATCAATAGGTGTTGTTTTAACTTCCATATGTCTCTGCTTTCTACAACTCATAAATTCACCAATAGAAACTCCTATGAGATTCAAAGAACTATATGAACCGTGAGATAAGCTATAATGCTTGTTTCTTACTTTGACTTGCTTCTCTACCTTGGTAGCATACTTCAGGTACATTGAGACTTCAACTCTTCTATTAACTCTCATTTCTATCTTGAAGAGTCATAACTCCATTTTTGGGATTATCAGCTTGAAAATGGTCAAATCCTTGGAAATGAAAGCATTGATTCTTTATATTCACATTAATAGGTGTTGTTTTAGCCTCCATATGTCTTTTCTTTCTACAACTCCCAAATTCACCAATAGAAACTCCTATGTGATTCAAAGAACTATATGAAGCGTAAGATAAGCTATAATGGTTGTTTCTTCCTTGACTTGCTTTCTACGCTTGGTAGCATACCTCAGCTACATTGAGACTTCAACTCTTCTATTCACTCTCATTTCTATCTTGAAGAGTCATAACTCAGTTTTTGGGATTCTCAGCTTGAAAATAGTCAAACCTTGGAAATGGAATCATCGATTCTTCATATTCACATAAAAAACTTATATTAAGCCTCCAGGTGTCTCATCTTTCTTAAAATCCCTAATTCACCAATAGAAACTCCTATGGGATTTAAAGAACTATATGAACCGTGAGATAAGCTATAATGCTTGTTTCTTACTTTGACTTGCTTTCTACCTTGGTAGCATACTTCAGTACATTGAGACTTCAACACTTCTATATACTCTCATTTCTATCTTGAAGAGTCATAACTCTTTTTGGGAATCTAAGTATAAAAATGGTCAAAATCTTGGAAATGAAAGCATTGATTCTTCATATTCACATCAATAGGTGTTGTTTTAACTTCCATATGTCTCTGCTTTCTACAACTCCAAAATTCACCAATAGAAACTCCTATGAGATTCAAAGAACTATATGAACCGTAAGATAAGCTTATAATGCTTGTTTCTTCCTTTGACTTGCTTCTTACGTTGGCAGCATACCTCTGCTACATTGAGACTTCAACTCTTCTATTCACTCTCATTTCTCTCTTGAAGAGTCATAACTAAGTTTTTGTGATTCTCAGCTTGAAAATAGTCAAATCCTTGGAAATGAAAGCATCGATTCTTCATATTCACATAAATAAGGTTGTTTTAGCCTCCATATGTGTCTTCTTTCTAAAACTCCCAAATTCACCAATAGAAACTCCTATGGGATTTAAAGAACTATATGAACTGTGAGATAAGCTATAATGCTTGTTTCTTACTTTGACTTGCTTTACCTTGGTAGCATACTTCAGGTACATTGAGACTTCAACACTTCTATATACTCATTTCTATCTTGAAGAGTCATAACTCTGTTTTTGGGAATCTAAGTATAAAAATGGTCAAATCCTTGGAAATGAAAGCATTGATTCTTCATATTCACATCAATAGGTGTTGTTTTAACCTCCATATGTCTCTCTTTCTACAACTCCAAAATTCACCAATAGAAACTCCTATGAGATTCCAAAAACTATATGAACCGTGAGATAAGCTATAATGCTTGTTTCTTACTTTGACTTGCTTCTCTACCTTGGTAGCATACTTCAGGTACATTGAGACTTCAACGCTTCTATTAACTCTCATTTCTATCTTGAAGAGTCATAACTCCATTTTTGGGATTATAAGCTTGTAATGGCCAAATCCTTGGAAATCAAAGCATTGATTCTTCATATTCACAAATATAGGTGTTGTTTTAGCCTCCATATGTCTCTTCTTTATACAACTCCCAAATTTACCAATAGAAACTCCTATGAGATTCAAAGAACTAACAGAACCGTGGGATAAACTATAATGCTTGTTTCTTCCCTTGACTTGGTAGCATACCTTAGCTACATTGAGACTTCAACTCTTCTATTCACTCTCATTTCTATTTTTAAGAGTCATAACTCAGTTTTTGTGATTCTCAGCTTGAAAATAGTCAAATCCTTGGAAATGAAAGCATCGATTCTTCATATTCACATAAATAATGTTGTTTTAGCCTCCAGATGTGTCTTCTTTCTAAAACTCCCAAATTCACCAATAGAAACCTATGGGATTTAAAGAACTATATGAACTGTGAGATAAGCTATAATGCTTGTTTCTTACTTTGACTTGCTTCTCTACGTTGGTAGCATACTTCAGGTACATTGAGACTTCAACACTTCTATATACTCTCATTTCTATCTTGAAGAGCCATAACTCTTTTTGGGAATCTAAATATAAAATGGTCAAATCCTTGAAATGAAAGCATTGATTCTTCATATTCACATCAATAGGTGTTGTTTTAACTTCCATATGTCTCTCGCTTTCTACAACCCAAAATTCACCAATAGAAACTCCTATGAGATTCAAAGAACTATATGAACCGTGAGATAAGCTATAATGCTTGTTTCTTCCTTTGACTTGCTTTCTACGCTGGTAGCATACCTTAGCTACATTGAGACTTCAACCTCTTCTATTCACACTCATTTCTATCTTGAAGAGTCATAACTAAGTTTTTGTGATTCTCAGCTTGAAAATAGTCAAATCCTTGGAAATGAAAGCATCGATTCTTCATATTCACATAAATAATGTTGTTTCATCCTCCATATGTGTCTTCTTGCTACAACTCCCAAATTCACCAATAGAAACTCCTATGGGATTTAAAGAACTATATGAACTGTGAGATAAGCTATAATGCTTGTTTCTTACTTTGACTTGCTTCTCTACCTTGGTAGCATACTTCAGTACATTGAGACTTCAACACTTCTATATACTCTCATTTCTATCTTGAAGAGTCATAACTCTTTTTTGGGAATCTAAGTATAAAAATGGTCAAACCTTGGAAATGAAAGCATTGATTCTTCATATTCACATCAATAGGTGTTGTTTTAACTTCCATATGTCTCTTCTTTCTACAACTCCAAAATTCACCAATAGAAACTCCTATAAGATTCCAAGAACTATATGAACCGTGAGATAAGCTATAATGCTTGTTTCTTCCTTTGACTTGCTTTCTACCTTGGTAGCATACCTTAGCTACATTGAGACTTCAACGCTTATATTCACACTCATTTCTATCATGAAGAGTCAGTACTCAGTTTTTGGGATTCTCAGCTTGAAAATAGTCAAATCCTTGGAAATGAAAGCATCGATTCTTCATATTCACATAAATAAGTGTTGTTTTAGCCTCCATATGTGTCTTCTTTCTAAAACTCCCAAATTCACCAATAAAACTCCTATGGGATTCAAAGAACTATATGAACTGTGAGATAAGCTATAATGCTTGTTTCTTACTTTGACTTGCTTCTACCTTGGTAGCATACTTCAGTACATTGAGACTTCAACACTTCTATATACTCTCATTTCTATCTTGAAGAGTCATAACTCCGTTTTTGGGAATCTAAGTTTAAAATGGTCAAATCCTTGGAAATGAAAGCATTGATTCTTCATATTCACATCAATAGGTGTTGTTTTAACCTCCATATGTCTCTTCTTTCTACAACTCCAAAATTTACCAATAGAAACTCCTATGAAATTCAAAGAACTATATGAACCGTGAGATAAGCTATAATGCTTGTTTCTTACTTTGACTTGCTCTCTACCTTGGTAGCATACTTCAGGTACATTGAGACTTCAACACTTCTATTAACTCTCATTTCTATCTTGAAGAGTCATAACTCCATTTTTGGGATTATCAGCTTGAAAATGGTCAAACCTTGGAAATGAAAGCATTGATTCTTCATATTCACATTAATAGGTGTTGTTTTAACCTCCATATGTCTTTTTCTTTCTACAACTCCCAAATTCACCAATAGAAACTCCTATGAGATTCAAAGAACTATATGAACCGTAAGATACGCTACAATGCTTGCTTCTTCCCTTGACTTGCTTTCTACGCTGGAGCATACCTCAGCTACATTGAGACTTCAACTCTTCTATTCACTCTCATTTCTATCTTGAAGAGTCATAACTAAGTTTTTGTGATTCTCAGCTTGAAAATAGTCAAATCCTTGGAAATGAAAGCATCGATTCTTCATATTCACATAAATAGTGTTGTTTTAGCCTCCATATGTCTTCTTTCTAAAACTCCCAAATTCACCAATAGAAACTCCTATGGGATTTAAAGCACTATATGAACTTTGAGATAAGCTATAATGCTTGTTTATTACTTTGACTTGCTTCTTACCTTGGTAGCATACTTCAGTACATTGAGACTTCAACACTTCTATATACTCATTTCTATCTTGAAGAGTCATAACTCTGTTTTGGGAATCTAAGTATAAAATGGTCAAATCCCTGGAAATGAAAGAATTGATTCTTCATATTCACATCAATAGGTGTTGTTTTAACCTCCATATGTCTCTCTTTCTACAACACCAAAATTCACCAATAGAAACTCCTATGAGATTCCAAAAACTATATGAACCGTGAGATAAGCTATAATGCTTGTTTCTTACTTTGACTTGCTTTCTACCTTGGTAGCATACTTCAGGTACATTGAGACTTCAATGCTTCTATTGACTCTCATTTCTATCTTGAAGAGTCATAACTCCATTTTTGGGATTATCAGCTTGAAAATGGTCAAATCCTTGGAAATGAAAGCATTGATTCTTCATATTCACATTAATAGGTGTTGTTTTAGCCTCCATATGTCTTTTCTTTCTACAACTCCCAAATTCACCAATAGAAACTCCTATGTGATTCAAAGAACTATATGAACTGTAAGATAAGCTATAATGCTTGTTTCTTCCCTTGACTTGCTTCTCTACGTTGGTAGCATACCTCAGCTACATTGAGACTTCAACTCTTCTATTCACTCTCATTTCTATCTTGAAGGGTCATAACTCTGTTTTTAGGATTCTTAGCTTGAAAATTGTCAAATCCTTGGAAATGAAAGCTTTGATTCTTCATATTCACATAAATAATGTTGTTTTAGCCTCCAGATGTGTCTTCTTTCTAAAACTCCCAAATTCACCAATAGAAACTCCTATGAGATTCCAAAAACTATATGAACCGTGAGATAAGCTATAATGCTTGTTTCTTACTTTGACTTGCTTCTCTACCTTGGTAGCATACTTAGGTACACATTGAGACTTCAACACTTCTATATACTCTCATTTCTATCTTGAAGAGTCATAACTCTCGTTTTGGGAATCTAAGTATAAAATGGTCAAATCCTTGGAAATGAAAGCATTGATTCTTCATATTCACATCAATAGGTGTTGTTTTAACTTCCATATGTCTCTCTCTTACAACCCAAAATTCACCAATAGAAACTCCTATGAGATTCCAAGAACTATATGAACCGTGAGATAAGCTATAATGCTTGTTTCTTCCTTTGACTTGCTTTCTACTGGCAGCATACCTCAGCTACATTGAGACTTCAACTCTTCTCTTCACTCTCATTTCTATCTTGAAGAGTCATAACTAAGTTTTTGTGATTCTCAGCTTGAAAATAGTCAATTCCTTGGAAATGAAAGCATCGATTCTTCATATTTACATAAATAGTGTTGTTCTAGCCTCCATACGTGTCTTCTTTCTAAAACTCCCAAATTCACCAATAGAAACTCCTATGGGATTTAAAGAACTATATGAACTTTGAGATAAGCTTATAATGCTTGTTTCTTACTTTGACTTGCTTCTTACCTTGGTAGCATACTTCAGGTACATTGAGACTTCAACACTTCTATATACTCTCATTTCTATCTTCAAGAGTCATAACTCTTTTTGGGAATCTAAGTATAAAATGGTCAAATCCTTGGAAATGAAAGCATTGATTCTTCATATTCACATCAATAGGTGTTGTTTTAACCTCCATATGTCTCTGCTTTCTACAACTCCAAAATTCACCAATAGAAACTCCTATGAGATTCCAAAAACTATATGAACCGTGAGATAAGCTTATAATGCTTGTTTCCTACTTTGACTTGCCTTTCCACCTTGGTATTATGCTTCCGGTACATTGCGACTTCAACGCTTCTATTAACTCTCACTTCTATCTCGAAGACTCATAACTCCCTTTTTGGGATTATCAACTTGAAAATGGTCAAATCCTTGGAAATGAAAGCATTGATTCTTCATATTCACATTAATAGGTGTTGTTTTAGCCTCCATATGTCTTTTTTCTTTCCACAACTCCCAAATTCACCAATAGAAACTCCTATGTGATTCAAAGAACTATATGAACTGTAAGATAAGCTTATAATGCTTGTTTCTTCCCTTGACTTGCTTTCACGCTGGTAGCATACCTCAGCTACATTGAGACTTCAACTCTTCTATTCACTCTCATTTCTATTTTGAAGAGTCATAACTCAGTTTTTGTGATTCTCAGCTTAAAAATAGTCAAATCCTTGGAAATGAAAGCATCGATTCTTCATATTCACATAAATAATGTTGTTTTAGCCTCCAGATGTCTTCTTTCTAAAACTCCCAAATTCACCAATAGAAACTCCTATGGGATTTAAAGAACTATATGAACCGTGAGATAAGCTATAATGCTTGTTTCTTACTTTGACTTGCTTTCTACCTTGGTAGCATACTTCAGGTACATTGAGACTTCAACACTTCTATATACTCTCATTTCTATCTTGAAGAGTCATAACTCTTTTTGGGAATCTAAGTATAAAATGGTCAAATCCTTGGAAATGAAAGCATTGATTCTTCATATTCACATCAATAGGTGTTGTTTTAACTTCCATATGTCTCTCGCTTTTACAACTCCAAAATTCACCAATAGAAACTCCTATGAGATTCCAAGAACTATACGAACCGTGAGATAAGCTTATAATGCTTGTTTCTTCCTTTGACTTGCTTTCTACGCTAGCATACCTCAGCTACATTGAGACTTCAACGCTTCTATTCACTCCATTTCTATCTTGAAGAGTCATAACTAAGTTTTGGGATTCTCAACTGAAAATAGTCAAATCCTTGAAATGAAAGCATCGATTCTTCATATTCACATAAATAGTGTTGTTTTAGCCTCCATATGTCTTCTTTCTAAAACTCCCAAATTCACCAATAGAAACTCCTATGGGATTTAAAGAACTATATGAACTTTGAGATAAGCTATAATGCTTGTTTCTTACCTTTGACTTGCTTCTTACCTTGGTAGCATACTTCAGTACATTGAGACTTCAACACTTCTATATACTCTCATTTCTATCTTGAAGAGTCATAACTCGTTTTTGGGAATCTAAGTATAAAATGGTCAAATCCTTGGAAATGAAAGCATTGATTCTTCATATTCACATCAATAGGTGTTGTTTTAACCTCCATATGTCTCTCGCTTACAACACTCCAAATTCACCAATAGAAACTCCTATGAGATTCAAAGAACTATATGAACCGTGAGATAAGCTATAATGCTTGTTTCTTCCTTGACTTGCTTTCTACCTTGGTAGCATACCTTAGCTACATTGAGACTTCAACACTTCTATTTACTCTCATTTCTATCTTGAAGAGTCATAACTCCTTTTTGGGATTCTCACAAAAATAGTCAAACCTTGGAAATGAAAGCATCGATTCTTCATATTCACATAATAGGTGTTGTTTTAACCCATATGTGTCTTTTCTTTCTAAAACTCCCAAATTCACCAAATAAACCCTATGGGATTCAAAGAACTATATGAACCGTGAGATAAGCTATAATGCTTGTTTCTTACTTCGACTTGCTTTCTACCTTGGTAGCATACTTCAGTACATTGAGACTTCAACACTTCTATTTACTCTCATTTCTATCTTCAAGAGTCATAACTCTTTTTTGGGAATCTAAGTTTAAAATGGTCAAATCCTTGGAAATGAAAGCATTGATTCTTCATATTCACATTAATAGGTGTTGTTTTAACTTCCATACTCTGCTTTCTACAACTCCCAAATTCACCAATAGAAACTCCTATGAGATTCAAAGAACTATATGAACTGAAGATAAGCTATAATGCTTGTTTCTTCCTTTGACTTGCTTCTACCTTGGTAGCATACCTCAGCTACATTGAGACTTCAACTCTTCTATTCACTCTCATTTCTATCTTGAAGAGTCATAACTCAGTTTTTGGGGATTCTCAGCTAAAAATAGTCAAACCTTGGAAATGAAAGCATCGATTCTTCATATTCACATTAATAAGGCTGTTTTACCTCCATACGTGTCTTCTTTCTAAAACTCCCAAATTCACCAATAGAAACTCCTATGGGATTTAAAGAACTATATGAACTGTGAGATAAGCTATAATGCTTGTTTCTTACTTTGATTTGCTTCTACCTTGGTAGCATACCTCAGTACATTGAGACTTCAACACTTCTATACTCTCATTTCTATCTTCAAGAGTCATAACTCAGTTTTTGGGAATCTCAGCTATAAAATGGTCAAATCCTTGGAAATGAAAGCATTGATTCTTCATATTCACATCAATAGGTGTTGTTTTAACCTCCATATGTCTCATCTTTCTACAACTCCCAAATTCACCGATAGAAACTCATATGGGATTTAAAGAACTATATGAACTGTGAGATAAGCTATATAGCTTGTTTCTTACTTTGACTTGCTTCTTACCTTGGTAGCAACTTCAGGTACATTGAGACTTCAACGCTTCTATTAACTCTCATTTCTATCTTGAAGAGTCATAACTCCATTTTTGGGATTATCAGTTTAAAATGGTCAAACCTTGGAAATGAAAGCATTGATTCTTCATATTCACATTAATAGGTTGTTTTAGCCTCCATATGTCTTTTTTCTTTCTACAACTCCCAAATTCACCAATAGAAACTCCTATGTGATTCAAAGAACTATATGAACTGTAAGATAAGCTTATAATGCTTGTTTCTTCCTTGACTTGCTTTCTACCTTGGTAGCATACCTAGCTACTTAGAGACTACAACACTTCTATTCACTCTCATTTCTATCTTGAAGGGTCATAACTCTTTTTTTGGGATTCTCAGCTTGAAAATAGTCAAATCCTTGGAAATGAAAGCATCGATTCTTCATATTCACATAAATAATGTTGTTTTAGCCTCCAGATGTCTTCTTTCTAAAACTCCCAAATTCACCAATAGAAACTCCTATGGGATTTAAAGAACTATATGAACCGTGAGATAAGCTATAATGCTTGTTTTACTTTGACTTGCTTTCACCTTGGTAGCATACTTCAGGTACATTGAGACTTCAACACTTCTATATACTCTCATTTCTATCTTGAAGAGTCATAACTCGTTTTTGGGAATCTAAGTTTAAAATGGTCAAATCCTGGAAATGAAAGCATTGATTCTTCATATTCACATCAATAGGTGTTGTTTTAACTTCCATATGTCTTGCTTTCTACAACTCCAAAATTCACCAATAGAAACTCCTATGAGATTCAAAGAACTATATGAACCGTGAGATAAGCTATAATGCTTGTTTCTTCCTTTGACTTGCTTTCTACGCTAAGCATACCTCAGCTACATTGAGACTTCAACTCTTCTATTCACTCTCATTTCTATCTTGAAGAGTCATAACTAAGTTTTTGTGATTCTCAGCTGAAAATAGTCAAACCTTGGAAATGAAAGCATCGATTCTTCATATTCACATAAATAGTGTTGTTTTAGCCTCCATACGTCTTCTTTCTAAAACTCCCAAATTCACCAATAGAAACTCCTATGGGATTTAAAGAACTATATGAACTGTGAGATAAGCTATAATGCTTGTTTCTTACTTTGACTTGCTTTCTACCTTGGTAGCATACCTCAGGTACATTGAGACTTCAACACTTCTATATACTCTCATTTCTATCTTGAAGAGTCATAACTCTTTTGGGAATCTAAGTATAAAATGGTCAAATCCTTGGAAATGAAAGCATTGATTCTTCATATTCACATCAATAGGTGTTGTTTTAACCTCCATACGCCTCTCCTTTCTACAACCCCAAATTCACCAATAGAAACTCCTATGAGATTCCAAAAACTATATGAACCGTGAGATAAGTTATAATGCTTGTTTCTACTTTGACTTGCTTTCTACCTTGGTAGCATACTTCAGGTACATTGAGACTTCAACGCTTCTATTAACTCTCATTTCTATCTTGAAGAGTCATAACCCCATTTTTGGGATTATCTACTGAAAATGGTCAAACTTGGAAATGAAAGCATTGATTCTTCATATTCACATTAATAGGTGCTGTTTTACCTCCATATGTCTTTTTTCTTTCTACAACTCCCAAATTCACCAATAGAAACTCCTATGTGATTCAAAGAACTATATGAACCGTAAGATAAGCTATAATGCTTGTTTCTTCCTTTGACTTGCTTTCTACGCTAGTAGCATACCTTAGCTACATCGAGACTTCAACTCTTCTATTCACTCTCATTTCTATTTTGAAGAGTCATAACTCAGCTTTTTGTGATTCTCAGCTTTAAAAATAGTCAAATCCTTGGAAATGAAAGCATCGATTCTTCATATTCACATAAATAATGTTGTTTTTACCCAGACGTGTCTTCTTTCTAAAACTCCCAAATTCACCAATAGAAACCCCATGGGATTTAAAGAACTATATGAACTGTGAGATAAGCTTATAATGCTTGTTTCTTACTTTGACTTGCTTTCTACCTTGGTAGCATACTTCAGGTACATCGGGACTTCAACACTTCTATATACTCTCATTTCTATCTTCAAGAGTCATAACTCGTTTTTGGGAATCTAAGTATAAAATGGTCAAACCTTGGAAATGAAAGCATTGATTCTTCATATTCACATCAATAGGTGTTGTTTTAACTTCCATATGTCTCTGCTTTTCAACACCAAAATTCACCAATAGAAACCTATGAGATTCCAAAACTATATGAACCGTGAGATAAGCTATAATGCTTGTTTCTTACTTTGACTTGCTTTCTACGCTAAGCATACCTCAGTACATTGAGACTTCAACGCTTCTATTAACATCTCATTTCTATCTTGAAGAGTCATAACTAAGTTTTGTGGGATTTTCACTGAAAATGGTCAAACTTGGAAATGAAAGCATCGATTCTTCATATTCACATTAATAGTGTTGTTTTAGCCTCCATATGTTTTTCTTTCTAAAACTCCCAAATTCACCAATAGAAACCCTATGGGATTTAAAGAACTATATGAACTGTGAGATAAGCTTATAATGCTTGTTTCTTACTTGACTCGCTTCTTTACCTTGGTAGCATACTTCAAGTACCTTGAGCCTTCAACACTTCTATATACTCTCATTTCTATCTTGAAGAGTCATAACTCGCTTTTAGGAATCTAAGCTTAAAATGGTCAAATCCTTGGAAATGAAAGCATCGATTCTTCATATTCACATCAATAGGGTTGTTTTAACCTCCAGATGTCTCTCTTTCTACAACTCCAAAATTCACCAATAGAAACTCCTACGAGATTTAAAGAACTATATGAACCGTGAGATAAGCTTATAATGCTTGTTTCTTCTTTTGACTTGCTTTCTACCTTGGTAGCATACCTCAGATACATTGAGACTTCAACACTTCTATATACTCTCATTTCTATCTTGAAGAGTCATAACTGCTTTTGGGATTCTCAGCATAAAATGGTCAAATCCTTGGAAACGAAAGCATCGATTCTTCATATTCACATTAATAGGTTGTTTTAACCTCCATATGTCTCCTCTTTCTAAACTCCCAAATTCACCAATAGAAACTCCTATGAGATTCAAAGAACTATATGAACTTGAGATAAGCTTATAACGCTTGTTTCTTCCTTGACTTGCTTCTACCTGGTATAATTTCAGCACATTGAGACTTCAACACTTCTATTTACTCTCATTTCTATCTTGAAGAGTCATAACTCGCTTTTGGGATTCTAAGAAAATAGTCAAACCTTGAAATGAAAGCATCGATTCTTCATATTCACATAAATAGTGTTGTTTTAACCTCCATATGTCTTCCTTTCTAAAACTCCCAAATTCACCAATAGGAACTCCTATGGGATTTAAAGAACTATATGAACTGTGAGATAAGCTTATAATGCTTGTTTCTTACTTTGACTTGCTTTCTACCTTGGTAGCATACCAGCTACATTGAGACTTCAACTCTTCTATTTACTCTCATTTCTATCTTCAAGAGTCATAACTCGCTTTTGGGGATCTAAGCATAAAAATGGTCAAATCCTTGGAAATGAAAGCATCGATTCTTCATATTCACATCAATAGGGTTGTTTTAACCTCCATACGCCTCTCCTTTCTACAAACTCCCAAATTCACCAATGGAAACTCCTATGAGATTCAAAGAACTATATGAACCCTGAGATAAGCTTATAATGCTTGTTTTTACTTTGACTTGCTTTCTACCTTGGTAGCATACTTCAGTACATTGAGACTTCAACGCTTATATAACTCATTTCTATCTTCAAGAGTCATAACTCCCTTTTTGGGATTCTAAGTTTAAAAGGTCAAACTTGGAAATGAAAGCATTGATTCTTCATATTCACATCAATAGGGTTGTTTTAACCTCCATATGTCTTTTTCTTTTTACAACTCCCAAATTCACCAATAGAAACTCCTATGAGATTCAAAGAACTATAAGACCTTAAAGATAAGCTATAATGCTTGTTTCCTTCTCGACTTGCTTTCTACGCTGGTAGCATACCTCAGCTACATTGAGACTTCAACTCTTCTATTCACTCTCATTTCTATCTTGAAGAGTCATAACTAAGTTTTTGTGATTCTCAGCTTGAAAATAGTCAAATCCTTGGAAATGAAAGCATCGATTCTTCATATTCACATAAATAGTATTGTTTTAGCCTCCAGATGTTTCTTTCTAAAACTCCCAAATTCACCAATAGAAACTCCTATGGGATTTAAAGAACTATATGAACTGTGAGATAAGCTATAATGCTTGTTTCTTACTTTGACTTTCTTACCTTGGTAGCATACTTCGTACATCGAGACTTCAACACTTCTATATACTCATTTCTATCTTGAAGAGTCATAACTGCTTTTGGGAATCTAAGTATAAAATGGTCAAACTTGGAAATGAAAGCATTGATTCTTCATATTCACATCAATAGGTGTTGTTTTAACCTCCATATGTCTCCCGCTTTCTACAACTCCAAAATTCACCAATAGAAACCCCTATGAGATTCCAAAAACTATATGAACCGTGAGATAAGCTTATAATGCTTGTTTCTTACTTTGACTTGCTTCTACCTTGGTAAGCATACTCTAGGTACATTGAGACTTCAACGCTTCTATTAACTCTCATTTCTATCTTCAAGAGTCATAACTCCATTTTTGGGATTATCACTTAAAATGGTCAAATCCTGGAAATGAAAGCATTGATTCTTCATATTCACATTAATAGGTGTTGTTTTAGCCCATATGTCTTTTTTCTTTCACAACTCCCAAATTCACCAATAGAAACTCCCATGGATTCAAAGAACTATATGAACCGTAAGATAAGCTATAATGCTTGTTTCTTCCTTGACTTGCTTTCTACGCTGGTAGCATACCTAGCTACATCGAGACTTCAACCTCTTCTATTAACTCTCATTTCTATCTTGAAGAGTCATAACTCAGTTTTTGTGATTCTCAGCTAAAATAGTCAAACCTTGGAAATGAAAAGCATCGATTCTTCATATTCACATAAATAATGTTGTTTAAGCCTCCAGACGCGTCTTCTTTCTAAAACCCCAAATTCACCAATAGAAACTCCTATGGGATTTAAAGAACTATATGAACCGTGAGATAAGTTATAATGCTTGTTTCTTACTTTGACTTGCTTTCTACCTTGGTAGCATACTCAGGTACATTGAGACTTCAACACTTCTATATACTCTCATTTCTATCTTCAAGAGTCATAACTCGTTTGGGAATCTAAGTATAAAATAGTCAAATCCTTGGAAATCAAAGCATTGATTCTTCATACTCACATCACTCGGTGTTGTTTTAACTTCCATATGTCTCTTCTTTCTACAACTCCAAAATTCACCAATAGAAACTCCTATGAGATTCAAAGAACTATATGAACCGTAAGATAAGCTATAATGCTTGTTTCTTCCTTCGACTCGCTTTCTACGTTGGTAGATACCTCAGCTACATTGAGACTTCAACTCTTCTATTCACTCTCATTTCTATCTTGAAGAGTCATAACTCAGTTTTTGTGGATTCTCAGCTGAAAATAGTCAAATCCTTGGAAATGAAAGCATCGATTCTTCATATTCACATAAATAGTGTTGTTAATTCCATACGTGTCTTCTTTCTAAAACTCCCAAATTCACCAATTGAAACTCCTATGGGATTTAAAGAACTATATGAACTGTGAGATAAGCTATAATGCTTGTTTCTTACTTTGACTTGCTTTCTACCTTGGTAGCATACTTCAGTACACATCGAGACTTCAACACTTCTATATACTCTCATTTCTATCTTCAAGAGTCATAACTCGCTTTTGGGAATCTAAGTATAAAATGGTCAAATCCTTGGAAATGAAAGCATTGATTCTTCATATTCACATCAATAGGTGTTGTTTTAACCTCCATACGTCTCCGCTTTCTACAACCCAAAATTCACCAATAGAAACTCCTATGAGATTCCAAAAACTATATGAACCGTGAGATAAGCTATAATGCTTGTTTCTTACTTTGACTTGCTTTCTACCTTGGTAGCATACTCAGGTACATTGAGACTTCAACGCTTCTATTAACTCTCATTTCTATCTTGAAGAGTCATAACTCCATTTTTGGGATTATCAGCTTGAAAATGGTCAAATCCTTGGAAATGAAAGCATTGATTCTTCATATTCACATTAATAGGTGTTGCTTTTAGCCTCCATATGTCTTTTTCTTCTACAACTCCCAAATTCACCAATAGAAACTCCTATGTGATTCAAAGAACTATATGAACTGTAAGATAAGCTATAATGCTTGTTTCTTCCTTGACTTGCTTCCACGCTGGTAGCATACCCACTACATTGAGACTTCAACTCTTCTATTCACTCTCATTTCTATATTTGAAGAGTCATAACTCGCTTTTTGTGATTCTCACTTTGAAAATAGTCAAATCCTTGGAAATGAAAGCATCGATTCTTCATATTCACATAAATAATGTTGTTTTAACCTCCAGACGCGTCTTCTTTCTAAAACTCCCAAATTCACCAATAGAAACTCCTATGGGATTTAAAGAACTATATGAACCGCGAGATAAGCTATAATGCTTGTTTCTTACTTTGACTTGCTTTCTACCTTGGTAGCATACTTCAGTACATTGAGACTTCAACACTTCTATATACTCTCATTTCTATCTTCAAGAGTCATAACTCGCTTTTTGGGAATCTAAGTATAAAATGGTCAAATCCTTGGAAATGAAAGCATTGATTCTTCATATTCACATCAATAGGTGTTGTTTTAACTTCCATACGTCTCTGCCCTCTACAACACCAACATCCACCAATAGAAACTCCTATGAGATTCAAAGAACTATATGAACCGTGAGATAAGCTATAATGCTTGTTTCTTCCTTTGACTTGCTTCTTACGTAAGAGCATACTCTCAGCTACATTGAGACTTCAACTCTTCTATTCACTCTCATTTCTATCTTCAAGAGTCATAACTAAGTTTTTTGTGATTCTCAGCTGAAAATAGTCAAATCCTTGGAAATGAAAGCATCGATTCTTCATATTCACATAAATGTTGTTTTAGCCTCCATGTGTTCTCTTTCTAAAACTCCCAAATTCACCAATAGAAACCCTATGGGATTTAAAGAACTATATGAACCGTGAGATAAGCTATAATGCTTGTTTCTTACTTTGACTTGCTTTCTACCTTGGTAGCATACTGTGCACATTGAGACTTCAACACTTCTATATACTCATTTCTATCTTGAAGAGTCATAACTCGTTTTTGGGAATCTACATAAAAATGGTCAAATCCTTGGAAATGAAAGCATTGATTCTCCCTATTCCCATCAATAGGTGTTGTTTTAACCTCCATATGTCTCTGCTTTCTACAACTCCCTATATTCCCCATTCGAAACTCCTATGAGATTCAAAGAACTATATGAACCGTAAGATAAGCTTATAATGCTTGTTTCTTCCTTGACTTCGCTTTCTACGCTAGCATACCTCAGGTACATTGAGACTTCAACACTTCTATTTACTCTCATTTCTATCTTGAAGAGTCATAACTCAGTTTTTGGGATTCTCAGCTAAAATGGTCAAATCCTGGAAATGAAAGCATCGATTCTTCATATTCACATTAATAATGTTGTTTTAACCTCCATACGTGTTTTCTTTCTAAAACTCCCAAATTCACCAATAGAAACTCCTATGGGATTTAAAGAACTATATGAACTGGAGATAAGCTATAATGCTTGTTTCTTACTTTGACTTGCTTCTCTACCTTGGTAGCATACTTCAGGACATTGAGACTTCAACACTTCTATTTACTCTCATTTCTATCTTCAAGAGTCATAACTCGCTTTTTTGGGAATCTAAGTATAAAATGGTCAAATCCTGGAAATGAAAGCATTGATTCTTCATATTCACATCAATAGGTGTTGTTTACCTCCATATGTCTCTTCTTTCTACAACCCCAAATTCACCAATAGAAACTCCCATGGATTCAAAGAACTATATGAACCGGAAGATAAGCTTATAATGCTTGTTTCTTACTTTGACTTGCTTTCTACCTTGGTAGCATACCTCAGCACATTGAGACTTCAACACTTCTATTCACTCTCATTTCTATCTTGAAGAGTCATAACTCAGTTTTTGGGAATCTCAACCTAAAAATGGTCAAATCCTTGGAAATGAAAGCAATTGATTCTTCATATTCACATCAATAAAAGGTTTTAACTCCATACGTCTCTCGCTTTCTAAACTCCAAAATTCACCAATAGAAACTCCTATGAGATTCAAAGAACTATATGAACCGTGAGATAAGCTTATAATGCTTTTTTCTTACTTTGACTTGCTTTCTACCTTGGTAGCATACTTAGGTACATTGAGACTTCAACGCTTCTATTAACTCTCATTTCTATCTTGAAGAGTCATAACTCCATTTTTGGGATTATCAGCTTAAAATGGTCAAACTTTGAAATGAAAGCATTGATTCTTCATATTCACATTAATAGGTGTTGTTTTAGCCTCCATATGTCTTTTCTTTCTACAACCCCAAATTCACCAATAGAAACTCCTATGGATTCAAAGAACTATATGAACTCAAGATAAGCTATAATGCTTGTTTCTTTCCTTGACTTGCTTTCACGCTGGTAGCATACCTCAGCTACATTGAGACTTCAACCTTCTATTTACTCTCATTTCTATCTTGATGCGTCATAACTCAGCTTTTGTGATTCTTTGCTTGAAAATAGTCAAATCCTTGGAAATGAAAGCATTGATTCTTCATATTCACATAAATAATGTTGTTTTAGCCTCCAGACGTGTCTCTTTCTAAAACTCCCAAATTCACCAATAGAAACTCCTATGGATTTCAAAGAACTATATGAACCGTGAGATAAGCTTATAATGCTTGTTTCTTACTTTGACTTGCTTTCTACCTTGGTAGCATACTTCAGGTACATTGAGACTTCAACACTTCTATATACTCTCATTTCTATCTTAAGAGTCATAACTCGTTTTTGGGAATCTAAGCATAAAAATTGTCAAATCCTTGGAAATGAAAGCATCGATTCTTCATATTCACATCAATAGGTGTTGTTTTAACTCCATACGTCTCTTTCTTACAACCCCAAAATTCACCAATAAACTCCTATGAGATTCCAAGAACTATATGAACCGTGAGATAAGCTATAATGCTTGTTTCTTCGACTTGCTTTCACCTTGGTAGCATACTTCAGTACATTGAGACTTCAACACTTCTATTTACTCTCATTTCTATCTTCAAGAGTCATAACTCCTTTTTTTGGGAATCTAAGTTAAAATGGTCAAACCTTGGAAATGAAAAAGATTGATTCTTCATATTCACATCAATAGGTGTTGTTTTAACCTCCATATGCCTCTCTTTCTACAACCCCAAATTCACCAATAGAAACTCCTATGAGATTCAAAACTATATTTAAATAGATAAGTTTATAATGTTGTTTCTTCCTTTTGACTTGCTTCTACGCAAAAATATACCTAACTACATGAGAATCTTCATATTCACATCAATAAGTGTTGTTTAACCTCCATATATCTCTGCTTTCTACAACTCCCAAATTCACCAACAGAAACCCTATGGATTCAAAGAACTATATGAACTGAAGATAAGTTATAATGCTTGTTTCTTCCTTGACTTGTTTTCACGCTGGTAGCATACTCAGCCTACATTGAGACTTCAACTCTTCTATTCACTCTCATTTCTATCTTGAAGAGTCATAACTGCTTTTTGGGATTCTCAGCTTAAAATGGTCAAATCCCTGGAAATGAAAGCATGGTTTCTTCATATTCACATAAATAAGTGTTGTTTTAGCCCCAGATGTTTCTTCTTTCTAAAACTCCCAAATTCACCAATAGAAACTCCTATGGGATTTAAAGAACTATATGAACCGTGAGATAAGCTATAATGCTTGTTTCTTACTTTGACTTTCTTCTCTATCTCCTTAGCATACTTCAGGAACTTTGAGACTTCAACACTTCTATATACTCATTTCTATCTTCAAGAGTCATAACTCGTTTTTGGGAATCTAAGCATAAAATGGTCAAATCCTTGGAAATGAAAAGCATCGATTCTTCATATTCACATCAATAGGTGTTGTTTTAACTTCCATATGTCTCTCCTTTCTACAACTCCCAAATTCACCAATAGAAACTCCTATGAGATTCAAAGAACTATATGAACCGTAAGATAAGCTATAATGCTTGTTTCTTCTTTGACTTGCTTTCTACCTTGGTAGCATACTTCAGCTACATTGAGACTTCAACCTTCTATTCACTCTCATTTCTATCTTGAAGAGTCATAACTCAGTTTTGGGATCTCAGCATAAAATAGTCAAACCTTGGAAATGAAAGCATCGATTCTTCATATTCACATCAATAAGTGTTGTTTTAACCTCCATATGTCTCTCTTTCTACAACTCCAAAATTCACCAATAGAAACTCCTATGAGATTCCAAAAACTATATGAACTGTGAGATAAGCTATAATGCTTGTTTCTTACTTTGACTTTCTCTACCTTGGTAGCATACTTCAGGTACATTGAGACTTCAACACTTCTATTAACTCTCATTTCTATCTTCAAGAGTCATAACTCCATTTTTGGGATTATCACTTGAAAATGGTCAAATCCTTGGAAATGAAAGCATTGATTCTTCATATTCACATTAATAGGTGTTGTTTTAGCCTCCATATGTCTTTCTTTCTACAACTCCCAAATTCACCAATAGAAACTCCTATGTGATTCAAAGAACTATATGAACCGTAAGATAAGCTTATAATGCTTGTTTCTTTCCTTGACTTGCTTTCTACGCTGGTAGCATACCTCAGCTACATTGAGACTTCAACTCTTCTATTCACTCTCATTTCTATCTTGAAGAGTCATAACTAAGTTTTTGGGAGTCTCAGGTTGAAAATGGTCAAATCCTTGGAAATGAAAGCATCTATTCTTCCGATTCACATAAACAACTCTGTTTCAGCCTCCATATGTGTCTCCTTTCTAAAACTCCCAAATTCACCAATAGAAACTCCTATGGGATTTAAAGAACTATATGAACTGTGAGATAAGTTTATAATGCTTGTTTCTTACTTTGACTTGCTTTCTACCTTGGTAGCATACTTCAGGTACATTGAGACTTCAACACTTCTATATACTCTCATTTCTATCTTGAAGAGTCATAACTCGTTTTTGGGAATCTAAGTATAAAATGGTCAAATCCTTGGAAATGAAAGCATTGGTTCTTCATATTCACATCAATAGGTGTTGTTTTATCTTCCCTATGGCTCTGCGTGATACAACACCGAAATTCACCCATAGAAACTCCTATGAGATTCCAAAAACTATATGAACCGTGAGATAAGCTATAATGCTTGTTTCTTACTTTCTCTCGCTTCTCTACCTTGGTAGCATACTCAGTACATTGAGACTTCAACGCTTCTATTCACTATCATTTCTATCTTGAAGGGTCATAACTCCGTTTTTGGGATTCTCAGCTTGAAAATGGTCAAATCCTTGGAAATGAAAGCATTGATTCTTCATATTCACATTAATAGGTGTTGTTTTAGCCTCCATATGTCTTTTCTTTCTACAACTCCCAAATTCACCAATAGAAACTCCTATGAGATTCAAAGAACTATATGAACTGTGAAGATAAGCTTATAATGCTTGTTTCTTCCTTGACTTGCTTTCTACGTTGGTAGCATACCTAGCTACATTGAGACTTCAACTCTTCTATTCACTCTCATTTCTATCTTGAAGAGTCATAACTCAGTTTTTGTGATTCTCACTATAAAATAGTCAAATCCTTGAAATGAAAGCATCGATTCTTCATATTCACATAAATAAGTGTTGTTTTAGCCTCCATATGTCTTCTTTCTAAAACTCCCAAATTCACCAATAGAAACTCCTATGGGATTTAAAGAACTATATGAACCGTGAGATAAGCTATAATGCTTGTTTCTTACTTTGACTTGCTTCTACCTTGGTAGCATACTTCAGTACATTGAGACTTCAACACTTCATATTACTCTCATTTCTATCTTCAAGAGTCATAACTCTGTTTTTGGGAATCTAATTATAAAATGGTCAAATCCTTGGAAATGAAAAGCATTGATTCTTCATATTCACATCAATAGGTGTTGTTTTAACTTCCATATGTCTCGCTTTCTACAACTCCAAAATTCACCAATAGAAACTCCTATGAGATTCAAAGAACTCTATGACCTGTGAGATAAGCTATAATGCTTGTTTCTTCCTTTGACCTGCTTTTCTAACTTGGTACCATACTTCAGCTACCTTGAGACTTCAACAGTTCTATTCCCTCTCACTTCTATCTTGAAGCGTCGTAACTCAGTTTTTGTGGATTCTCAATTAAAAATAGTCAAATCCTTGGAAATGAAAGCATCGATTCTTCATATTCACATAAATAGTGTTGTTTTAGCCTCCATATGTGTCTTCTTTCTAAACTCCCAAATTCACCAATAGAAACTCCTATGGGATTTCAAAGAACTATATGAACTGTGAGATAAGCTATAATGCTTGTTTCTTACTTTGACTTGCTTCCTACCTTGGTAGCATACCTCAGGTACATTGAGACTTCAACACTTCTATATACTCATTTCTATCTTGAAGAGTCATAACTCTTTTTGGAATCTAAGTTAAAAATGGTCAAATCCTTGGAAATGAAAGCATCGATTCTTCATATTCACATCAATAAGTGTTGTTTTAACCTCCATATGTCTCTTCTTTCTAAAACTCCCAAATTCACCAATAGAAACTCCTATGAGATTCAAAGAACTATATGAACTGTGAGATAAGCTATAATGCTTGTTTCTTACTTTGACTTGCTTCTCCACCTTGGTAGCATACTTCAGGTACATTGAGACTTCAACACTTCTATTCACTCTCATTTCTATCTTAAAGAGTCATAACTCTGTTTTTGAGATTCTCAGCTAGAAAATGGTCAAATCCTTTGAAATGAAAGCATTGATTCTTCATATTTACATAAAGATGTGTTATTTTAACCTCCATATGTGTCCTCTTTCTACAACTCCCAAATTCACCAATAGAAACTCCTATGAGATTCAAAGAACTATATGAACTGTGAGATAAGCTATATTGCTAGTTTCTTACTTTGACTTGCTTCTCCACCTTGGTAGCATACTTCAGGTACATTGAGACTTCAACACTTCTATTCACTCTCGTTTCTATCTTGAATGGTTATAACTCCGTTTTTAGGATGCTCAGTTTGAAAATGGTCAAATCCTAGGAAATGAAAGCATTGAGTATTCATATTCACATCAATAGGTTTGTTTCAGCTTCAATATGTCTATTCTTTCTACAACAAAAAAATTCACCAATAAAAACTCCTATGAGATTCAAAGAACTATATGAACTGTGAGATAAGCTATAAAGCTTGTTTCTTACTTTGACTTGCTTTCTACGTTGGTAGCATACTTAGCTACATTGAGACTTCAACTCTCTATTAACTCTCATTTGTACCTTGAACTGACATAACTCTTGTTTTGTGATTCTCAGCTTGAAAATAGTCAAATCCTTGGAAATGAAAGCATCGATTCTTCATATTCACATAAATAGTGTTGTTTTAGCCTCCATATGTGTCTTCTTTCTAAAACTCCCAAATTCACCAATAGAAACTCCTATGGGATTTAAAGAACTATATGAACTGTGAGATAAGCTATAATGCTTGTTTCTTACTTTGACTTGCTTCTCTACCTTGGTAGCATACTTCAGGTACATTGAGACTACAACACTTCTATATACTCTCATTTCTATCTTGAAGAGTCATAACTCTGTTTTTTGGGAATCTAAGTATAAAAATGGTCAAATCCTTGGAAATGAAAGCATTCATTCTTCATATTCACATCAATAGGTGTTGTTTTAGCCTCCAGATATGTCTTCTTTCTAAAACTCCCAAATTCACCAATAGAAACTCCTATGGGATTTAAAAAACTATATGAACTGTGAGATAAGCTATAATGCTTGTTTCTTACTTTGTCTTGCGTCTCTACCTTGGTAGCATACTTCCGGTGACATTGAGACTTCAACTCTTCTATTAACTCTCATTTCTATCTTGAAGAGTCATAACTCCATTTTTTGGGATTATCAGTTTAAAATGGTCAAATCCTTGGAAATGAAAGCATTGATTCTTCATATTCACATTAATAGGTGTTGTTTTAGCCTCCATATGTCTTTTTCTTTCTAAAACTCCCAAATTCACCAATAGAAACTCCTATGTGATTTAAAGAACTATATGAACTGTGAGATAAGCTATAATGCTTGTTTCTTCCTTTGACTTGCTTTCTACGCTTGGTAGCATACTTACGTACATTGAGACTTCAACACTTCTATTCACTCTCATTTCTATCTTGATAGGTCATAACTCTGTTTTTAGGATTCTCAGCTTGAAAATAGTCAAATCCTTGGAAATGAAAGCATCGATTCTTCATATTCACATAAATAGTGTTGTTTTAGCCTCCATATGTGTCTTCTTTCTAAAACTCCCAAATTCACCAATAGAAACTCCTGAGCGATTTAAAGACCTATATGAACTGTGAGATAAGCTATAATGCTTGTTTCTTACTTTGACTTGCTTTCTACCTTGGTAGCATACTTCAGTACATTGAGACTTCAACACTTCTATATACTCTCATTTCTATCTTGAAGAGTCATAACTCATTTTTGGGAATCTAAGTTAAAATGGTCAAATCCTTGGAAATGAAAGCATTGATTCTTCATATTCACATAAATAAGTGTTGTTTTAACCTCCATATGTCTCTGCTTACTACAACTCCAAAATTCACCAATAGAACCTCCTATGAGATTCAAAGACCAATATGAACTGTAAGATAAGCTTATAATGCTTGTTTCTTCCTCTTGACTTGCTTCTACGCTAGCATACCTCAGCTACATTGAGACTTCAACTCTTCTATTCACTCTCATTTCTATCTTGAAGAGTCATTACTCCATTTTTGGGATTCTCAGGTTGAAAATGGTCAAATCCTTGGAAATGAAAGCATTGATTCTTCATATTCACATAAATAAGTGTTATTTTAGCCTCCATATGTGTCTTCTTTCTAAAACTCCCAAATTCACCAATAGAAACTCCTATGGGATTTAAAGAACTATATGAACTGTGAGATAAGCTATAATGCTTGTTTCTTACTTTGACTTGCTTCTCTACCTTGGTAGCATACTTCAGGTACATTGAGACTTCAACACTTCTATATACTCTCATTTCTATCTTGAAGAGTCATAACTCTGTTTTTGGGATTCTCAGCTTGAAAATGGTCAAATCCTTGGAAATGAAAGCATTGATTCTTCATATTCACATCAATAGGTGTTGTTTTAACCTCCATATGTCTCTGCTTTCTACAACTCCAAAATTCACCAATAGAAACTCCTATGAGATTCCAAAAACTATATGAACCGTGAGATAAGCTATAATGCTTGTTTCTTACTTTTGACTTGCTTCTCTACCTTGGTAGCATACTTCAGTACATTGAGACTTCAACAGTTCTATTCACTCTCATTTCTATCTTGAAGAGTTGTAACTCCATTTTTGGGATTCTCAGCATGAAAATGGTCAAATCCTTTGAAATGAAAGCATTGATTCTTCATATTCACGTAAATAGGCGTTGTATTAGCCACCATATGTTTCTTCTTTCTACAACTCCCAAATTCACCAATAGAAACTCCTATGGGATTTAAAGAACAATCTGAACTTAGAGATAAGCTAGAATGCTTGTTTCTTCCCTTGACTTGCTTCCTCACGTTGGTAGCATACCTCAGTACATTGAGACTTCAACCTTCTATTCACTCTCATTTCTATCTTGAAGAGACATAACTCAATTTTTGGGATTCTCAGTTTAAAATAGTCAAATCCTTGGAAATGAAAGCATCGATTCTTCATATTCACATAAATAGTGTTGTTTTTAGCCTTCCATATGTGTCTTCTTTCTAAAACTCCCAAATTCACCAATAGAAACTCCTATGAGGATTTAAAGAACTATATGAACTGTGAGATAAGCTATAATGCTTGTTTCTTACTTTGACTTGCTTTCTACCTTGGTAGCATACCTCAGGTACATTGAGACTTCAACACTTCTATATACTCTCATTTCTATCTTGAAGAGTCATAACTCTGTTTTTCGGATGCTAAGCTCATAAATGGTCAAAGCCTTGGAAATAAAAGAATAGATTCTTCATATTTACATCAATAGGTGTTGTTTAAGCTTCCATATGTGTCTTCTTTCTATATCTCCCAAATTCACCAATAGAAACGCCTATGAGATTCAAAGAACTCTATGTACTGTTAGATAAGCTATAATGCTTGTTTCTTCCTTTGACATGCTTCTCTACGTTGGCAGCATACCTCAGCTACATTGAGACTTCAACTCTTCTATTCACTCTCATTTCTATTTTGAAGAGTCATAACTAAGTTTTTGTGATTCTCAGCTTGAAAATAGTCAAATCCTTGGAAATGAAAGCATTGATTCTTCATATTCACATCAATAGGTGTTGTTTTAACTTCCATATGTCTCTGCTTTCTACAACTCCAAAATTCACCAATAGAAACTCCTATGAGATTCAAAGAACTATATGAACTGTAAGATAAGCTATAATGCTTGTTTCTTCCTTTGACTTGCTTCTCTACGTTGGCAGCATACCTCAGCTACATTGAGACTTCAACACTTCTATTCACTCTCATTTCTCTCTTGAAGAGTCGTAACTCCATTTTTGGGATTCGTCGCATGAAAATGGTCAAATCCTTTGAAATGAAAGCATTGATTCTTCATATTCACATCAATAGTGTTGTTTTAACCTCCATATGTCTTCTTTTCTAAAACTCCCAAATTCACCAATAGAAACTCCTATGGGATTTAAAGAACTATATGAACTGTAAGATAAGCTATAATGCTTGTTTCTTACTTTGACTTGCTTCTCACCTTGGTAGCATACCTCAGGTACATTGAGACTTCAACACTTCTATTCACTCTCATTTCAATCTTGAAGAGTCATAACTCTGTTTTTGGGATTCTAAGTTTAAAAATGGTCAAATCCTTGGAAATGAAAGCATCGATTCTTCATATTCACATCAATAGGTGTTGTTTTAACTCCATATGTGTCTGCTTTCTAAAACTCCAAATTCACCAATAGAAACTCCTATGAGATTCAAAGAACTATATGAACTGTGAGATAAGCTATAATGCTTGTTTCTTCCTTTGACTTGCTTCTCTACGTTGGCAGCATACCTCAGCTACATTGAGACTTCAATCTTCTATTTACTCTCATTTCTATCTTGAAGAGTCATAACTAAGTTTTTGGGATTCTCAGCTTGAAAATCGTCAAATCCTTGGAAATGAAAGCATTGATTCTTCATATTCACATAAATAGGTGTAGTTTCAGCCTCCATATGTCTCGCTTTCTAAAACTCCCAAATTCACCAATAGAAACTCCTATGGGATTTAAAGAACTATTTGAACTTTGAGATAAGCTATAATGCTTGTTTCTTCCGTTGACTTGCTTCTCTACCTTGGTAGCATACCTCAGGTACATTGAGACTTCAACACTTCTATATACTCTCATTTCTATCTTGAAGAGTCATAACTCTGTTTTTGGGAATCTAAGTTGTAATATGGTCAAATCCTTGGGTGTGTAAGCTTTTATTCTTCATATTCAAATCAATAGGTGTTGTGTCAGCCTCCATAGGTGTCTGCTGTCTAAAAAACCCCATATTCACCAATAGAAACTCCTATGAGATTCCAAAAACTATATGAACCGTGAGATAAGCTATAATGCTTGTTTCTTACTTTGACTTGCTTCTCTACCTTGGTAGCATACTTCAGGTACATTGAGACTTCAATTCTTCTATTAACTCTCATTTCTATCTTGAAGAGTCATAACTCCATTTTTGGGATTATCAGCTTGAAAATGGTCAAATCCTTGGAAATGAAAGCATTGATTCTTTATATTCACATTAATAGGTGTTGTTTTAGCCTCCATATGTCTTTTCTTTCTACAACTCCCAAATTCACCAATAGAAACTCCTATGTGATTCAAAGAACTATATGAACTGTAAGATAAGCTATAATGCTTGTTTCTTCCCTTGACTTGCTTCTCTACGTTGGTAGCATACCTTAGCTACATTGAGACTTCAACTCTTCTATTCACTCTCATTTCTATTTTGAAGAGTCATAACTCAGTTTTTGTGATTCTCAGCTTGAAAATAGTCAAATCCTTGGAAAAGAAAGCATCGATTCTTCATATTCACATAAATAATGTTGTTTTAGCCTCCAGATGTGTCTTCTTTCTAAAACTCCCAAATTCACCAATAGAAACTCCTATGGGATTTAAAGAACTATATGAACTGTGAGATAAGCTATAATGCTTGTTTCTTACTTTGACTTGCTTCTCTACCTTGGTAGCATACTTCAGGTACATTGATACTTCAACACTTCTATATACTCTCATTTCAATCTTGAAGAGTCATATCTCTGTTTTTGGGAATCTAAGTTTGAAAATGGTCAAATCCTTGGAAATGAAAGCATTGATTCTTCATATTCACATCAATAGGTGTTGTTTTAACTTCCATATGTCTCTGCTTTCTACAACTCCAAAATTCACCAATAGAAACTCCTATGAGATTCAAAGAACTATATGAACTGTAAGATAAGCTATAATGCTTGTTTCTTCCTTTGACTTGCTTCTCTACGTTGGCAGCATACCTCAGCTACATTGAGACTTCAACTCTTCTATTCACTCTCATTTCTATCTTGAAGAGTCATAACTAAGTTTTTGTGGATTCTCAGCTTGAAAATAGTCAAATCCTTGGAAATGAAAGCATCGATTCTTCATATTCACATAAATAGTGTTGTTTTAGCCTCCATATGTCTTCTTTCTAAAACTCCCAAATTCACCAATAGAAACTCCTATGGGATTTAAAGAACTATATGAACTTTGAGATAAGCTATAATGCTTGTTTCTTACTTTGACTTGCTTCTCTACATTGGTAGATAACTTCTATATACTCTCATTATCTAAAAAGTCATAATTTTTGATTTATATAAAAAGTCAAATTTTTGGAACTGAAAAATGCATTGATTCTTCATATTCACATCAATAGGTGTTGTTTTAACCTCCATATGTCTCTGCTTTCTTACAACACCAAAATTCACCATTAGAAACTCCTATGAGATTCCTAAAATTAACAGAACTATGGGATAAGCTATAATGCTTGTTTCTTACTTTGATTTGCTTCTCTACCTTGGTAGCATACTTCAGGTACATTGAGACTTCAATTCTTCTATTAACTCTCATTTCTATCTTGAAGAGTCATAACTCCATTTTTGGGATTATCACTTGAAAATGGTCAAATCCTTGGAAATGAAAGCATTGATTCTTTATATTCACATTAATAGGTGTTGTTTTAGCCTCCATATGTCTTTTTCTTTCTACAACTCCCAAAGTCGCCAATAGAAACTCCTATGTGATTCAAAGAACTATATGAACTGTGAGATAAGCTATAATGCTTGTTTCTTACTTTGACTTGCTTCTCTACGTTGGTAGCATACCTTAGCTACATTGAGACTTCAACTCTTCTATTCACTCTCATTTCTATTTTGAAGAGTCATAACTCAGTTTTTGTGATTCTCAGCTTGAAAATAGTCAAATCCTTGGAAATGAAAGCATCGTTTCTTCATATTCACATAAATAATGTTGTTTTAGCCTCCAGATGTGTCTTCTTTCTAAAAACTCCCAAATTCACCAATAGAAACTCCTATGGGATTTAAAGAACTATATGAACTGTGAGATAAGCTATAATGCTTGTTTCTTACTTTGACTTGCTTCTCTACCTTGGTAGCATACTTCAGGTACATTGATACTTCAACACTTCTATATACTCTCATTTCAATCTTGAAGAGTCATATCTCTGTTTTTGGGAATCTAAGTTTAAAAATGGTCAAATCCTTGGAAATGAAAGCATTGATTCTTCATATTCACATCAATAGGTGTTGTTTTAACTTCCATATGTCTCTGCTTTCTACAACACCAAAATTCACCAATAGAAACTCCTATGAGATTCAAATAACTAACAGAACTGTGGGATAAGCTATATTGCTTGTTTCTTACTTTGACTTGCTTCTCCACGTTGGCAGCATACCTCAGCTACATTGAGACTTCAAGTCTTCTATTCACTCTCATTTCTATCTTGAAGAGTCATAACTAAGTTTTTGTGATTCTCAGCTTGAAAATAGTCAAATCCTTGGAAATGAAAGCATCGATTCTTCATATTCACATAAATAGTTTTGTTTTAGCCTCCATATGTGTCTTCTTGCTACAACGCCCCTTATTCACCATTAGAAACTCCTATGGGATTTAAAGAACTATATGAACTTTGAGATAAGCTATAATGCTTGTTTCTTACTTTGACTTGCTTCTTACCTTGGTAGCATACTTCAGGTACATTGAGACTTCAACACTTCTATATACTCTCATTTCTATCTTGAAGAGTCATAACTCTGTTTTTGGGAATCTAAGTATAAAAATGGTCAAATCCTTGGAAATGAAAGCATTGATTCTTCATATTCACATCAATAGGTGTTGTTTTAACCTCCATATGTCTCTGCTTTCTACAACTCCCAAATTCACTAATAGAAACTCCTATGTGATTCAAAGAACTATATGAACTGTAAGATAAGCTATAATGCTTGTTTCTTCCCTTGACTTGCTTCTCTACGTTGGTAGCATACCTCAGCTATATTGAGACTTTAACTCTTCTATCCACTCTCATTTCTATCTTGAAGAGTCATAACTCAGTTTTTGTGATTCTCAGCTTGAAAATAGTCAAATCCTTGGAAATGAAAGCATCGATTCTTCATATTCACATAAATAATGTTGTTTTAGCCTCCAGATGTGTCTTCTTTCTAAAACTCCCAAATTCACCAATAGAAACTCCTATGGGATTTAAAGAACTATATGAACTGTGAGATAAGCTATAATGCTTGTTTTTTACTTTGACTTGCTTCTCTACCTTGGTAGCATACTTCAGGTACATTGAGACTTCAACACTTCTATATACTCTCATTTCTATCTTGAAGAGTCATAACTCTGTTTTTGGGAATCAAAGTAAAAAAATGGTCAAATTCTTGGAAATGAAAGCATTGATTCTTCATATTCACATCAATAGGTGTTGTTTTAACTTCCATATGTCTCTGCTTTCTACAACTCCAAAATTCACCAATAGAAACTCCTATGAGATTCAAAGAACTATATGAACTGTAAGATAAGCTATAATGCTTGTTTCTTCCTTTGACTTGCTTCTCTACGTTGGCAGCATACCTCAGCTACATTGAGTCTTCAACTCTTCTATTCACTCTCATTTCTATCTTGAAGAGTCATAAATAAGTTTTTGTGACTGTCGGCTTGAAAATAGTCAAATCCTTGGAAATGAAAGCATTGATTCTTCATATTCAAATCAATAGGTGTTGTTTTAACCTCCATATGTCTCTGCTTTCTACAACTCCAAAATTCACCAATAGAAACTCTTATGAGATTCCAAAAACTATATGAACTGTGAGATAAGCTATAATGCTTGTTTCTTACTTTGACTTGATTCTCTACCTTGGTAGCATACTTCAGGTACATTGAGACTTCAACTCTTCTATATACTCTCATTTCTATCTTGAAGAGTCATAACTCCATTTTTGGGATTATCAGCTTGAAAATGGTCAAATCCTTGGAAATGAAAGCATTGATTCTTTATATTCACATTAATAGGTGTTGTTTTAGCCTCCATATGTCTTTTCTTTCTACAACTCCCAAATTCACCAATAGAAACTCCTATGTGATTCAAAGAACTATATGAACTGTAAGATAAGCTATAATGCTTGTTTCTTTCCTTGACTTGCTTCTCTACGTTGGTAGCATACCTCAGCTACATTGAGACTTCAACTCTTCTATTCACTCTCATTTCTATTTTGAAGAGTCATAACTCAGTTTTTGTGATTCTCAGCTTGAAAATAGTCAAATCCTTGGAAATGAAAGCATCGATTCTTCATATTCACATAAATAATGTTGTTTTAGCCTCCAGATGTGTCTTCTTTCTAAAACTCCCAAATTCACCAATAGAAACTCCTATGGGATTTAAAGAACTATATGAACTGTGAGATAAGCTATAATGCTTGTTTCTTACTTTGACTTGCTTCTCTACCTTGGTAGCATATTTCAGGTACATTTAGACTTCAACACTTCTATATACTCTCATTTCTATCTTGAAGAGTCATAACTCTGTTTTTGGGAATCTAAGTATAAAAATGGTCAAATCCTTGGAAATGAAAGCATTGATTCTTCATATTCACATCAATAGGTGTTGTTTTAACTTCCATATGTCTCTGCTTTCTACAACACCAAAATTCACCAATAGAAACTCCTATGAGATTCCAAAAACTATATGAACCGTGAGATAAGCTATAATGCTTGTTTCTTACTTTGACTTGCTTCTCTACCTTGATAGCATACTTCAGGTACATTGATACTTCAACACTTCTATATACTCTCATTTCAATCTTGAAGAGTCATATCTCTGTTTTTTGGAATCTAAGTTTGAAAATGGTCAAATCCTTGGAAATGAAAGCATTGATTCTTCATATTCACATCAATAGGTGTTGTTTTAACTTCCATATGTCTCTCCTTTCTACAACACCAAAATTCACCAATAGAAACTCCTATGAGATTCCAAAAACTATATGAACCGTGAGATAAGCTATAATGCTTGTTTCTTCCTTTGACTTGCTTCTCTACGTTGGCAGCATACCTTAGCTACATTGAGACTTGAATATTCACATCAATAGGTGTTGTTTTAACCTCCATATGTCTCTGCTTTCTACAACTCCCAAATTCACCAATAGAAACTCCTATGTGATTCAAAGAACTATATGAACTGTAAGATAAGCTATAATGCTTGTTTCTTCCCTTGACTTGCTTCTCTACGTTGGTAGCATACCTCAGCTACATTGAGACTTCAACTCTTCTATTCACTCTCATTTCTATCTTGAAGAGTTATAACTCAGTTTTTGTGATTCTCAGCTTGAAAATAGTCAAATCCTTGGAAATGAAAGCATCAATTCTTCATATTCACATAAATAATGTTGTTTTAGCCTCCGGATGTCTTCTTTCTAAAACTCCCAAATTCACCAATAGAAACTCCTATGGGATTTAAAGAACTATATGAACTATGAGATAAGCTATAATGCTTGTTTTTTACTTTGACTTGCTTCTCTACCTTGGTAGCATACTTCAGGTACATTGAGACTTCAACACTTCTATATACTCTCATTTCTATCTTGAAGAGTCATAACTCTGTTTTTGGGAATCTAAGTATAAAAATGGTCAAATTCTTGGAAATGAAAGCATTGATTCTTCATATTCACATCAATAGGTGTTGTTTTAACTTCCATATGTCTCTGCTTTCTACAACTCCAAAATTCACCAATAGAAACTCCTATGAGATTCAAAGAACTATATGAACTGTAAGATAAGCTATAATGCTTGTTTCTTCATTTGACTTGCTTCTCTACGTTGGCAGCATACCTCAGCTACATTGAGTCTTCAACTCTTCTATTCACTCTCATTTCTATCTTGAAGAGTCATAACTAAGTTTTTGTGATTGTCAGCTTGAAAATAGTCAAATCCTTGGAAATGAAAGCATTGATTCTTCATATTCAAATCAATAGGTGTTGTTTTAACCTCCATATGTCTCTGCTTTCTACAACTCCAAAATTCACCAATATAAACTCTTATGAGATTCCAAAAACTATATGAACTGTGAGATAAGCTATAATGCTTGTTTCTTACTTTGACTTGATTCTCTACCTTGGTAGCATACTTCAGGTACATTGAGACTTCAACTCTTCTATTAACTCTCATTTCTATCTTGAAGAGTCATAACTCCATTTTTGGGATTATCAGCTTGAAAATGGTCAAATCCTTGGAAATGAAAGCATTGATTCTTTATATTCACATTAATAGGTGTTGTTTTAGCCTCCATATGTCTTTTCTTTCTACAACTCCCAAATTCACCAATAGAAACTCCTATGTGATTCAAAGAACTATATGAACTGTAAGATAAGCTATAATGCTTGTTTCTTTCCTTGACTTGCTTCTCTACGTTGGTAGCATACCTCAGCTACATTGAGACTTCAACTCTTCTATTCACTCTCATTTCTATCTTGAAGAGTCATAACTAAGTTTTTGTGATTCTCAGCTTGAAAATAGTCAAATCCTTGGAAATGAAAGCATCGATTCTTCATATTCACATAAATAATGTTGTTTTAGCCTCCAGATGTGTCTTCTTTCTAAAACTCCCAAATTCACCAATAGAAACTCCTATGGGATTTAAAGAACTATATGAACTGTGAGATAAGCTATAATGCTTGTTTCTTACTTTGACTTGCTTCTCTACCTTGGTAGCATATTTCAGGTACATTGAGACTTCAACACTTCTATATACTCTCATTTCTATCTTGAAGAGTCATAACTCTGTTTTTGGGAATCTAAGTATAAAAATGGTCAAATCCTTGGAAATGAAAGCATTGATTCTTCATATTCACATCAATAGGTGTTGTTTTAACCTCCATATGTCTCTGCTTTCTACAACACCAAAATTCACCAATAGAAACTCCTATGAGATTCCAAAAACTATATGAACCGTGAGATAAGCTATAATGCTTGTTTCTTACTTTGACTTGCTTCTCTACCTTGGTAGCATACTTCAGGTACATTGAGACTTCAATTCTTCTATTAACTCTCATTTCTATCTTGAAGAGTCATAACTCCATTTTTGGGATTATCAGCTTGAAAATGGTCAAATCCTTGGAAATGAAAGCATTGATTCTTTATATTCACATTAATAGGTGTTGTTTTAGCCTCCATATGTCTTTTCTTTCTACAACTCCCAAATTCACAAATAGAAACTCCTATGTGATTCAAAGAACTATATGAACTGTAAGATAAGCTATAATGCTTGTTTCTTCCCTTGACTTGCTTCTCTACGTTGGTAGCATACCTTAGCTACATTGAGACTTCAACTCTTCTATTCACTCTCATTTCTATTTTGAAGAGTCATAACTCAGTTTTTGTGATTCTCAGCTTGAAAATAGTCAAATCCTTGGAAATGAAAGCATCGTTTCTTCATATTCACATAAATAATGTTGTTTTAGCCTCCAGATGTGTCTTCTTTCTAAAACTCCCAAATTCACCAATAGAAACTCCTATGGGATTTAAAGAACTATATGAACTGTGAGATAAGCTATAATGCTTGTTTCTTACTTTGACTTGCTTCTCTACCTTGGTAGCATACTTCAGGTACATTGATACTTCAACACTTCTATATACTCTCATTTCAATCTTGAAGAGTCATATCTCTGTTTTTGGGAATCTAAGTTTAAAAATGGTCAAATCCTTGGAAATGAAAGCATTGATTCTTCATATTCACATCAATAGGTGTTGTTTTAACTTCCATATGTCTCTGCTTTCTACAACACCAAAATTCACCAATAGAAACTCCTATGAGATTCCAAAAACTATATGAACCGTGAGATAAGCTATAATGCTTGTTTCTTCCTTTGACTTGCTTCTCTACGTTGGCAGCATACCTCAGCTACATTGAGACTTCAAGTCTTCTATTCACTCTCATTTCTATCTTGAAGAGTCATAACTAAGTTTTTGTGATTCTCAGCTTGAAAATAGTCAAATCCTTGGAAATGAAAGCATCGATTCTTCATATTCACATAAATAGTTTTGTTTTAGCCTCCATATGTGCTTCTTTCTAAAACTCCCAAATTCACCAATAGAAACTCCTATGGGATTTAAAGAACTATATGAACTTTGAGATAAGCTATAATGCTTGTTTCTTACTTTGACTTGCTTCTTACCTTGGTAGCATACTTCAGGTACATTGAGACTTCAACACTTCTATATACTCTCATTTCTATCTTGAAGAGTCATAACTCTATTTTTGGGAATCTAAGTATAAAAATGGTCAAATCCTTGAAAATGAAAGCATTGATTCTTCATATTCACATCAATAGGTGTTGTTTTAACCTCCATATGTCTCTGCTTTCTACAACTCCCAAATTCACCAATAGAAACTCCTATGTGATTCAAAGAACTATATGAACTGTAAGATAAGCTATAATGCTTGTTTCTTCCCTTGACTTGCTTCTCTACGTTGGTAGCATACCTCAGCTACATTGAGACTTCAACTCTTCTATTCACTCTCATTTCTATCTTGAAGAGTCATAACTCAGTTTTTGTGATTTGAGCTTGAAAATAGTCAAATCCTTGGAAATGAAAGCATCAATTCTTCATATTCACATAAATAATGTTGTTTTAGCCTCCAGATGTGTCTTCTTTCTAAAACTCCCAAATTCACCAATAGAAACTCCTATGGGATTTAAAGAACTATATGAACTGTAAGATAAGCTATAATGCTTGTTTCTTACTTTGACTTGCTTCTCTACCTTGGTAGCATACTTCAGGTACATTGATACTTCAACACTTCTATATACTCTCATTTCAATCTTGAAGAGTCATATCTCTGTTTTTGGGAATCTAAGTTTAAAAATGGTCAAATCCTTGGAAATGAAAGCATTGATTCTTCATATTCACATCAATAGGTGTTGTTTTAACTTCCATATGTCTCTGCTTTCTACAACACCAAAATTCACCAATAGAAACTCCTATGAGATTCCAAAAACTATATGAACCGTGAGATAAGCTATAATGCTTGTTTCTTCCTTTGACTTGCTTCTCTACGTTGGCAGCATACCTCAGCTACATTGAGACTTCAAGTCTTCTATTCACTCTCATTTCTATCTTGAAGAGTCATAACTAAGTTTTTGTGATTCTCAGCTTGAAAATAGTCAAATTCTTGGAAATGAAAGCATCGATTCTTCATATTCACATAAATAGTTTTGTTTTAGCCTCCATATGTGTCTTCTTTCTAAAACTCCCAAATTCACCAATAGAAACTCCTATGGGATTTAAAGAACTATTTGAACTTTGAGATAAGCTATAATGCTTGTTTCTTACTTTGACTTGCTTCTTACCTTGGTAGCATACTTCAGGTACATTGAGACTTCAACACTTCTATATACTCTCATTTCTATCTTGAAGAGTCATAACTCTGTTTTTGGGAATCTAAGTATAAAAATGGTCAAATCCTTGGAAATGAAAGCATTGATTCTTCATATTCACATCAATAGGTGTTGTTTTAACCTCCATATGTCTCTGCTTTCTAAAACACCAAAATTCACCAATAGAAACTCCTATGAGATTCCAAAAACTATATGAACCGTGAGATAAGCTATAATGCTTGTTTCTTACTTTGACTTGCTTCTCTACCTTGGTAGCATACTTCAGGTACATTGAGACTTCAATTCTTCTATTAACTCTCATTTCTATCTTGAAGAGTCATAACTCCATTTTTGGGATTATCAGCTTGAAAATGGTCAAATCCTTGGAAATGAAAGCATTGATTCTTTATATTCACATTAATAGGTGTTGTTTTAGCCTCCATATGTCTTTTCTTTCTACAACTCCCAAATTCACCAATAGAAACTCCTATGTGATTCAAAGAACTATATGAACTGTAAGATAAGCTATAATGCTTGTTTCTTCCCTTGACTTGCTTCTCTACGTTGGTAGCATACCTTAGCTACATTGAGACTTCAACTCTTCTATTCACTCTCATTTCTATTTTGAAGAGTCATAACTCAGTTTTTGTGGTTCTCAGCTTGAAAATAGTCAAATCCTTGGAAAAGAAAGCATCGATTCTTCATATTCACATAAATAATGTTGTTTTAGCCTCCAGATGTGTCTTCTTTCTAAAACTCCCAAATTCACCAATAGAAACTCCTATGGGATTTAAAGAACTATATGAACTGTGAGATAAGCTATAATGCTTGTTTCTTACTTTGACTTGCTTCTCTACCTTGGTAGCATACTTCAGGTACATTGATACTTCAACACTTCTATATACTCTCATTTCAATCTTGAAGAGTCATATCTCTGTTTTTGGGAATCTAAGTTTGAAAATGGTCAAATTCTTGGAAATGAAAGCATTGATTCTTCATATTCACATCAATAGGTGTTGTTTTAACTTCCATATGTCTCTGCTTTCTACAACTCCAAAATTCACCAATAGAAACTCCTATGAGATTCAAAGAACTATATGAACTGTAAGATAAGCTATAATGCTTGTTTCTTCCTTTGACTTGCTTCTCTACGTTGGCAGCATACCTCAGCTACATTGAGACTTCAACTCTTCTATTCACTCTCATTTCTATCTTGAAGAGTCATAACTAAGTTTTTGTGATTCTCAGCTTGAAAATAGTCAAATCCTTGGAAATGAAAGCATCGATTCTTCATATTCACATAAATAGTGTTGTTTTAGCCTCCATATGTGTCTTCTTTCTAAAACTCCCAAATTCACCAATAGAAACTCCTATGGGATTTAAAGAACTATATGAACTTTGAGATAAGCTATAATGCTTGTTTCTTACTTTGACTTGCTTCTTACCTTGGTAGCATACTTCAGGTACATTGAGACTTCAACACTTCTATATACTCTCATTTCTATCTTGAAGAGTCATAACTCTGTTTTTGGGAATCTAAGTATAAAAATGGTCAAATCCTTGGAAATGAAAGCATTGATTCTTCATATTCACATCAATAGGTGTTGTTTTAACCTCCATATGTCTCTGCTTTCTACAACACCAAAATTCACCAATAGAAACTCCTATGAGATTCCAAAAACTATATGAACCGTGAGATAAGCTATAATGCTTGTTTCTTACTTTGACTTGCTTCTCTACCTTGGTAGCATACTTCAGGTACATTGAGACTTCAATTCTTCTATTAACTCTCATTTCTATCTTGAAGAGTCATAACTCCATTTTTGGGATTATCAGCTTGAAAATGGTCAAATCCTTGGAAATGAAAGCATTGATTCTTTATATTCACATTAATAGGTGTTGTTTTAGCCTCCATATGTCTTTTTCTTTCTACAACTCCCAAATTCACCAATAGAAACTCCTATGTGATTCAAAGAACTATATGAACTGTAAGATAAGCTATAATGCTTGTTTCTTCCCTTGACTTGCTTCTCTACGTTGGTAGCATACCTTAGCTACATTGAGACTTCAACTCTTCTATTCACTCTCATTTCTATTTTGAAGAGTCATAACTCAGTTTTTGTGATTCTCAGCTTGAAAATAGTCAAATCCTTGGAAATGAAAGCATCGTTTCTTCATATTCACATAAATAATGTTGTTTTAGCCTCCAGATGTGTCTTCTTTCTAAAACTCCCAAATTCACCAATAGAAACTCCTATGGGATTTAAAGAACTATATGAACTGTGAGATAAGCTATAATGCTTGTTTCTTACTTTGACTTGCTTCTCTACCTTGGTAGCATACTTCAGGTACATTGATACTTCAACACTTCTATATACTCTCATTTCAATCTTGAAGAGTCATATCTCTGTTTTTGGGAATCTAAGTTTAAAAATGGTCAAATCCTTGGAAATGAAAGCATTGATTCTTCATATTCACATCAATAGGTGTTGTTTTAACTTCCATATGTCTCTGCTTTCTACAACACCAAAATTCACCAATAGAAACTCCTATGAGATTCCAAAAACTATATGAACCGTGAGATAAGCTATAATGCTTGTTTCTTCCTTTGACTTGCTTCTCTACGTTGGCAGCATACCTCAGCTACATTGAGACTTCAAGTCTTCTATTCACTCTCATTTCTATCTTGAAGAGTCATAACTAAGTTTTTGTGATTCTCAGCTTGAAAATAGTCAAATCCTTGGAAATGAAAGCATCGATTCTTCATATTCACATAAATAGTTTTGTTTTAGCCTCCATATGTGTCTTCTTTCTAAAACTCCCAAATTCACCAATAGAAACTCCTATGGGATTTAAAGAACTATATGAACTTTGAGATAAGCTATAATGCTTGTTTCTTACTTTGACTTGCTTCTTACCTTGGTAGCATACTTCAGGTACATTGAGACTTCAACACTTCTATATACTCTCATTTCTATCTTGAAGAGTCATAACTCTGTTTTTGGGAATCTAAGTATAAAAATGGTCAAATCCTTGAAAATGAAAGCATTGATTCTTCATATTCACATCAATAGGTGTTGTTTTAACCTCCATATGTCTCTGCTTTCTACAACTCCCAAATTCACCAATAGAAACTCCTATGTGATTCAAAGAACTATATGAACTGTAAGATAAGCTATAATGCTTGTTTCTTCCCTTGACTTGCTTCTCTACGTTGGTAGCATACCTCAGCTACATTGAGACTTCAACTCTTCTATTCACTCTCATTTCTATCTTGAAGAGTCATAACTCAGTTTTTGTGATTCTCAGCTTGAAAATAGTCAAATCCTTGGAAATGAAAGCATCAATTCTTCATATTCACATAAATAATGTTGTTTTAGCCTCCAGATGTGTCTTCTTTCTAAAACTCCCAAATTCACCAATAGAAACTCCTATGGGATTTAAAGAACTATATGAACTGTGAGATAAGCTATAATGCTTGTTTTTTACTTTGACTTGCTTCTCTACCTTGGTAGCATACTTCAGGTACATTGAGACTTCAACACTTCTATATACTCTCATTTCTATCTTGAAGAGTCATAACTCTGTTTTTGGGAATCTAAGTATAAAAATGGTCAAATTCTTGGAAATGAAAGCATTGATTCTTCATATTCACATCAATAGGTGTTGTTTTAACTTCCATATGTCTCTGCTTTCTACAACTCCAAAATTCACCAATAGAAACTCCTATGAGATTCAAAGAACTATATGAACTGTAAGATAAGCTATAATGCTTGTTTCTTCCTTTGACTTGCTTCTCTACGTTGGCAGCATACCTCAGCTACATTGAGACTTCAACTCTTCTATTCACTCTCATTTCTATCTTGAAGAGTCATAAATAAGTTTTTGTGACTGTCGGCTTGAAAATAGTCAAATCCTTGGAAATGAAAGCATTGATTCTTCATATTCAAATCAATAGGTGTTGTTTTAACCTCCATATGTCTCTGCTTTCTACAACTCCAAAATTCACCAATAGAAACTCTTATGAGATTCCAAAAACTATATGAACTGTGAGATAAGCTATAATGCTTGTTTCTTACTTTGACTTGATTCTCTACCTTGGTAGCATACTTCAGGTACATTGAGACTTCAACTCTTCTATTAACTCTCATTTCTATCTTGAAGAGTCATAACTCCATTTTTGGGATTATCAGCTTGAAAATGGTCAAATCCTTGGAAATGAAAGCATTGATTCTTTATATTCACATTAATAGGTGTTGTTTTAGCCTCCATATGTCTTTTCTTTCTACAACTCCCAAATTCACCAATAGAAACTCCTATGTGATTCAAAGAACTATATGAACTGTAAGATAAGCTATAATGCTTGTTTCTTTCCTTGACTTGCTTCTCTACGTTGGTAGCATACCTCAGCTACATTGAGACTTCAACTCTTCTATTCACTCTCATTTCTATTTTGAAGAGTCATAACTCAGTTTTTGTGATTCTCAGCTTGAAAATAGTCAAATCCTTGGAAATGAAAGCATCGATTCTTCATATTCACATAAATAATGTTGTTTTAGCCTCCAGATGTGTCTTCTTTCTAAAACTCCCAAATTCACCAATAGAAACTCCTATGGGATTTAAAGAACTATATGAACTGTGAGATAAGCTATAATGCTTGTTTCTTACTTTGACTTGCTTCTACACCTTGGTAGCATATTTCGGTACATTTAGACTTCAACACTTCTATTCACTATCATTTCTGTCTTGAAGGGTCATAACTCCGTTTTTAGGATTCATAGCGTAAAATGGTCAAATCCTTGGAAATGAAAGCATTGATTCTTCATATTCACATCAATAGGTGTTGTTTTAACTTCCATATGTCTCTGCTTTCTACAACACCAAAATTCACCAATAGAAACTCCTATGAGATTCCAAAAACTATATGAACCGTGAGATAAGCTATAATGCTTGTTTCTTACTTTGACTTGCTTCTCTACCTTGATAGCATACTTCAGGTACATTGATACTTCAACACTTCTATATACTCTCATTTCAATCTTGAAGAGTCATATCTCTGTTTTTTGGAATCTAAGTTTGAAAATGGTCAAATCCTTGGAAATGAAAGCATTGATTCTTCATATTCACATCAATAGGTGTTGTTTTAACTTCCATATGTCTCTCCTTTCTACAACACCAAAATTCACCAATAGAAACTCCTATGAGATTCCAAAAACTATATGAACCGTGAGATAAGCTATAATGCTTGTTTCTTCCTTTGACTTGCTTCTCTACGTTGGCAGCATACCTCAGCTACATTGAGACTTCATATTCACATCAATAGGTGTTGTTTTAACCTCCATATGTCTCTGCTTTCTACAACTCCCAAATTCACCAATAGAAACTCCTATGTGATTCAAAGAACTATATGAACTGTAAGATAAGCTATAATGCTTGTTTCTTCCCTTGACTTGCTTCTCTACGTTGGTAGCATACCTCAGCTACATTGAGACTTCAACTCTTCTATTCACTCTCATTTCTATCTTGAAGAGTTATAACTCAGTTTTTGTGATTCTCAGCTTGAAAATAGTCAAATCCTTGGAAATGAAAGCATCAATTCTTCATATTCACATAAATAATGTTGTTTTAGCCTCCAGATGTGTCTTCTTTCTAAAACTCCCAAATTCACCAATAGAAACTCCTATGGGATTTAAAGAACTATATGAACTATGAGATAAGCTATAATGCTTGTTTTTTACTTTGACTTGCTTCTCTACCTTGGTAGCATACTTCAGGTACATTGAGACTTCAACACTTCTATATACTCTCATTTCTATCTTGAAGAGTCATAACTCTGTTTTTGGGAATCTAAGTATAAAAATGGTCAAATTCTTGGAAATGAAAGCATTGATTCTTCATATTCACATCAATAGGTGTTGTTTTAACTTCCATATGTCTCTGCTTTCTACAACTCCAAAATTCACCAATAGAAACTCCTATGAGATTCAAAGAACTATATGAACTGTAAGATAAGCTATAATGCTTGTTTCTTCATTTGACTTGCTTCTACGTTGGCAGCATACCTCAGCTACATTGAGTCTTCAACTCTTCTATTCACTCTCATTTCTATCTTGAAGAGTCATAACTAAGTTTTTGTGATTGTCAGCTTGAAAATAGTCAAATCCTTGGAAATGAAAGCATTGATTCTTCATATTCAAATCAATAGGTGTTGTTTTAACCTCCATATGTCTCTGCTTTCTACAACTCCAAAATTCACCAATATAAACTCTTATGAGATTCCAAAAACTATATGAACTGTGAGATAAGCTATAATGCTTGTTTCTTACTTTGACTTGATTCTCTACCTTGGTAGCATACTTCAGGTACATTGAGACTTCAACTCTTCTATTAACTCTCATTTCTATCTTGAAGAGTCATAACTCCATTTTTGGGATTATCAGCTTGAAAATGGTCAAATCCTTGGAAATGAAAGCATTGATTCTTTATATTCACATTAATAGGTGTTGTTTTAGCCTCCATATGTCTTTTCTTTCTACAACTCCCAAATTCACCAATAGAAACTCCTATGTGATTCAAAGAACTATATGAACTGTAAGATAAGCTATAATGCTTGTTTCTTTCCTTGACTTGCTTCTCTACGTTGGTAGCATACCTCAGCTACATTGAGACTTCAACTCTTCTATTCACTCTCATTTCTATCTTGAAGAGTCATAACTAAGTTTTTGTGATTCTCAGCTTGAAAATAGTCAAATCCTTGGAAATGAAAGCATCGATTCTTCATATTCACATAAATAATGTTGTTTTAGCCTCCAGATGTGTCTTCTTTCTAAAACTCCCAAATTCACCAATAGAAACTCCTATGGGATTTAAAGAACTATATGAACTGTGAGATAAGCTATAATGCTTGTTTCTTACTTTGACTTGCTTCTCTACCTTGGTAGCATATTTCAGGTACATTGAGACTTCAACACTTCTATATACTCTCATTTCTATCTTGAAGAGTCATAACTCTGTTTTTGGGAATCTAAGTATAAAAATGGTCAAATCCTTGGAAATGAAAGCATTGATTCTTCATATTCACATCAATAGGTGTTGTTTTAACTTCCATATGTCTCTGGTTTCTACAACACCAAAATTCACCAATAGAAACTCCTATGAGATTCCAAAAACTATATGAACCGTGAGATAAGCTATAATGCTTGTTTCTTACTTTGACTTGCTTCTCTACCTTGGTAGCATACTTCAGGTACATTGAGACTTCAACGCTTCTATTAACTCTCATTTCTATCTTGAAGAGTCATAACTCCATTTTTGGGATTATCAGCTTGAAAATGGTCAAATCCTTGGAAATGAAAGCATTGATTCTTCATATTCACATTAATAGGTGTTGTTTTAGCCTCCATATGTCTTTTCTTTCTACAACTCCCAAATTCACCAATAGAAACTCCTATGTGATTCAAAGAACTATATGAACTGTAAGATAAGCTATAATGCTTGTTTCTTCCCTTGACTTGCTTCTCTACGTTGGTAGCATACCTCAGCTACATTGAGACTTCAACTCTTCTATTTACTCTCATTTCTATCTTGAAGAGTCATAACTCAGTTTTGTGATTCTCAGCTTGAAAATAGTCAAATCCTTGGAAATGAAAGCATCGATTCTTCATATTCACATAAATAATGTTGTTTTAGCCTCCAGATGTGTCTTCTTTCTAAAACTCCCAAATTCACCAATAGAAACTCCTATGGGATTTAAAGAACTATATGAACTGTGAGATAAGCTATAATGCTTGTTTCTTACTTTGACTTGCTTCTCTACCTTGGTAGCATACTTCAGGTACATTTAAACTTCAACACTTTTATATACTCTCATTTCTATCTTGAAGAGTCATAACTCTGTTTTTGGGAATCTAAGTATAAAAATGGTCAAATTCTTGGAAATGAAAGCATTGATTCTTCATATTCACATCAATAGGTGTTGTTTTAACTTCCATATGTCTCTGCTTTCTACAACTCCAAAATTCAGCAATAGAAACTCCTATGAGATTCAAAGAACTATATGAACTGTAAGATAAGCTATAATGCTTGTTTCTTCCTTTGACTTGCTTCTCTACGTTGGCAGCATACCTCAGCTACATTGAGACTTCAACTCTTCTATTCACTCTCATTTCTATCTTGAAGAGTCATAACTAAGTTTTTGTGATTCTCAGCTTGAAAATAGTCAAATCCTTGGAAATGAAAGCATCGATTCTTCATATTCACATAAACAATGTTGTTTTAGCCTCCAGATGTGTCTTCTTTCTAAAACTCCCAAATTCACCAATAGAAACTCCTATGGGATTTAAAGAACTATATGAACTGTGAGATAAGCTATAATGCTTGTTTCTTACTTTGACTTGCTTCTCTACCTTGGTAGCATACTTCAGGTACATTGAGACTTCAACACTTCTATATACTCTCATTTCTATCTTGAAGAGTCATAACTCTGTTTTTGGGAATCTAAGTATAAAAATGGTCAAATCCTTGGAAATGAAAGCATTGATTCTTCATATTCACATCAATAGGTGTTGTTTTAACCTCCATATGTCTCTTCTTTCTACAACTCCAAAATTCACCAATAGAAACTCCTATGAGATTCCAAAAACTATATGAACCGTGAGATAAGCTATAATGCTTGGTTCTTACTTTGACTTGCTTCTCTACCTTGGTAGCATACTTCAGGTACATTGAGACTTCAACGCTTCTATTAACTCTCATTTCTATCTTGAAGAGTCATAACTCTATTTTTTGGATTATCAGCTTGAAAATGGTCAAATCCTTGGAAATGAAAGCATTGATTCTTCATATTCACATTAATAGGTGTTGTTTTAGCCTCCATATGTCTTTTCTTTCTACAACTCCCAAATTCACCAATAGAAACTCCTATGTGATTCAAAGAACTATATGAACTGTAAGATAAGCTCTAATGCTTGTTTCTTACTTTGACTTGCTTCTCTACCTTGGTAGCATACTTCAGGTACATTTAGACTTCAACACTTCTATATATTCTCATTTCTATCTTGAAGAGTCATAACTCTGTTTTTGGGAATCTAAGTATAAAAATGGTCAAATTCTTGGAAATGAAAGCATTGATTCTTCATATTCACATCAATAGGTGTTGTTTTAACTTCCATATGTCTCTGCTTTCTACAACTCCAAAATTCACCAATAGAAACTCCTATGAGATTCAAAGAACTATATGAACTGTAAGATAAGCTATAATGCTTGTTTCTTCCTTTGACTTGCTTCTCTACGTTGGCAGCATACCTCAACTACATTGAGACTTCAACTCTTCTATTCACTCTCATTTCTATTTTGAAGAGTCATAACTAAGTTTTTGTGATTCTCAGCTTGAAAATAGTCAAATCCTTGGAAATGAAAGCATCGATTCTTCATATTCACATAAATAATGTTGTTTTAGCCTCCAGATGTGTCTTCTTTCTAAAACTCCCAAATTCACCAATAGAAACTCCTATGGGATTTAAAGAATTATATGAACTGTGAGATAAGCTATAATGCTTGTTTCTTACTTTGACTTGCTTCTCTACCTTGGTAGCATACTTCAGGTACATTTAGACTTCAACACTTCTATATACTCTCATTTCTATCTTGAAGAGTCATAACTCTGTTTTTGGGAATCTAAGTATAAAAATGGTCAAATTCTTGGAAATGAAAGCATTGATTCTTCATATTCACATCAATAGGTGTTGTTTTAACTTCCATATGTCTCTGCTTTCTACAACTCCAAAATTCACCAATAGAAACTCCTATGAGATTCAAAGAACTATCTGAACTGTAAGATAAGCTATAATGCTTGTTTCTTCCTTTGACTTGCTTCTCTACCTTGGCAGCATACCTCAGCTACATTGAGACTTCAACTCTTCTATTCACTCTCATTTCTATCTTGAAGAGTCATAACTAAGTTTTTGTGATTCTCAGCTTGAAAATAGTCAAATCCTTGGAAATGAAAGCATCGATTCTTTATATTCACATAAATAGTGTTGTTTTAGCCTCCAAATGTGTCTTCTTTCTAAAACTCCCCAATTCACCAATAGAAACTCCTATGGGATTTAAAGAACTATATGAACTGTGAGATAAGCTATAATGCTTGTTTCTTACTTTGACTTGCTTCTCTACCTTGGTAGCATACTTCAGGTACATTTAGACTTCAACACTTCTATATACTCTCATTTCTATCTTGAAGAGTCATAACTCTGTTTTTGGGAATCTAAGTATAAAAATGGTCAAATTCTTGGAAATGAAAGCATTGATTCTTCATATTCACATCAATAGGTGTTGTTTTAACTTCCATATGTCTCTGCTTTCTACAACTCCAAAATTCACCAATAGAAACTCCTATGTGATTCAAAGAACTATATGAACTGTAAGATAAGCTATAATGCTTGTTTCTTCCCTTGACTTGCTTCTCTACGTTGGTAGCATACCTCAGCTACATTGAGACTTCAACTCTTCTATTCACTCTCATTTCTATTTTGAAGAGTCATAACTAAGTTTCTGTGATTCTCAGCTTGAAAATAGTCAAATCCTTGGAAATGAAAGCATCGATTCTTCATATTCACATAAATAATGTTGTTTTAGCCTCCAGATGTGTCTTCTTTCTAAAAGTCCCAAATTCACCAATAGAAACTCCTATGGGATTTAAAGAATTATATGAACTGTGAGATAAGCTATAATGCTTGTTTCTTACTTTGACTTGCTTCTCTACCTTGGTAGCATACTTCAGGTACATTTAGACTTCAACACTTCTATATACTCTCATTTCTATCTTGAAGAGTCATAACTCTGTTTTTGGGAATCTAAGTATAAAAGTGGTCAAATCCTTGGAAATGAAAGCATTGATTCTTCATATTCACATCAATAGGTGTTGTTTTAACCTCCATATGTCTCTTCTTTCTACAACTCCAAAATTCACCAATAGAAACTCCTATGAGATTCCAAAAACTATATGAACCGTGAGATAAGCTATAATGCTTGTTTCTTACTTTGACTTGCTTCTCTACCTTGGTAGCATACTTCAGGTACATTGAGACTTCAACGCTTCTATTAACTCTCATTTCTATCTTGAAGAGTCATAACTCCATTTTTGGGATTATCAGCTTGAAAATGGTCAAATCCTTGGAAATGAAAGCATTGATTCTTCATATTCACATTAATAGGTGTTGTTTTAGCCTCCATATGTCTTTTCTTTCTACAACTCCCAAAATCACCAATAGAAACTCCTATGTGATTCAAAGAACTATATGAACTGTAAGAGAGCTATAATGCTTGTTTCTTCCCTTGACTTGCTTCTCTACGTTGGTAGCATACCTAAGCTACATTGAGACTTCAACTCTTCTATTCACTCTCATTTCTATCTTGAAGAGTCATAACTCAGTTTTTGTGATTCTCAGCTTGAAAATAGTCAAATCCTTGGAAATGAAAGCATCGATTCTTCATATTCACATAAATAATGTTGTTTTAGCCTCCAGATATGTCTTCTTTCTAAAACTCCCAAAGTCACCAATAGAAACTCCTATGGATTTAAAGAACTATATGAACTGTGAGATAAGCTATAATGCTTGTTTCTTACTTTGACTTGCTTCTCTACCTTGGTAGCATACTTCAGGTACATTGAGACTTCAACACTTCTATATACTCTCATTTCTATCTTGAAGAGTCATAACTCTGTTTTTGGGAATATAAGTATAAAAATGGTCAAATCCTTGGAAATGAAAGCATTGATTCTTCATATTCACATCAATAGGTGTTGTTTTAACTTCCATATGTCTCTGCTTTCTACAACACCAAAATTCACCAATAGAAACTCCTATGAGATTCCAAAAACTATATGAACTGTAAGATAAGCTATAATGCTTGTTTCTTCCCTTGACTTGCTTCTCTACGTTGGTAGCATACCTCAGCTACATTGAGACTTCAACTCTTCTATTCACTCTCATTTCTATTTTGAAGAGTCATAACTAAGTTTCTGTGATTCTCAGCTTGAAAATAGTCAAATCCTTGGAAATGAAAGCATCGATTCTTCATATTCACATAAATAATGTTGTTTTAGCCTCCAGATGTGTCTTCTTTCTAAAAGTCCCAAATTCACCAATAGAAACTCCTATGGGATTTAAAGAATTATATGAACTGTGAGATAAGCTATAATGCTTGTTTCTTACTTTGACTTGCTTCTCCACCTTGGTAGCATACTTCAACTACTTTAAGACTTCAACACTTCTATTCACTATCATTTCTATCTTGAAGAGTCATAACTCTGTTTTTGGGAATCTAAGTATAAAAATGGTCAAATCCTTGGAAATGAAAGCATTGATTCTTCATATTCACATCAATAGGTGTTGTTTTAACCTCCATATGTCTCTTCTTTCTACAACTCCAAAATTCACCAATAGAACCTCCTACGAGTTTCCTAAAACTATATAAACCGTGCGATAAGCTATAATGCTTGTTTCTTACTTTGACTTGCTTCTCTACCTTGGTAGCATACTTCAGGTACATTGAGACTTCAACGCTTCTATTAACTCTCATTTCTATCTTGAAGAGTCATAACTCCATTTTTGGGATTATCAGCTTGAAAATGGTCAAATCCTTGGAAATGAAAGCATTGATTCTTCATATTCACATTAATAGGTGTTGTTTTAGCCTCCATATGTCTTTTCTTTCTACAACTCCCAAAATCACCAATAGAAACTCCTATGTGATTCAAAGAACTATATGAACTGTAAGAGAGCTATAATGCTTGTTTCTTCCCTTGACTTGCTTCTCTACGTTGGTAGCATACCTAAGCTACATTGAGACTTCAACTCTTCTATTCACTCTCATTTCTATCTTGAAGAGTCATAACTCAGTTTTGTGATTCTCAGCTTGAAAATAGTCAAATCCTTGGAAATGAAAGCATCGATTCTTCATATTCACATAAATAATGTTGTTTTTAGCCTCCGAGATATGTCTTCTTTCTACAAATCCCAAATTCACCAATAGAAACTCCTATGGATTTAAAGAACTATATGAACTGTGAGATAAGCTATAATGCTTGTTTCTTACTTTGACTTGCTTCTCTACCTTGGTAGCATACTTCAGGTACATTGAGACTTCAACACTTCTATATACTCTCATTTCTATCTTGAAGAGTCATAACTCTGTTTTTGGGAATATAAGTATAAAAATGGTCAAATCCTTGGAAATGAAAGCATTGATTCTTCATATTCACATCAATAGGTGTTGTTTTAACTTCCATATGTCTCTGCTTTCTACAACACCAAAATTCACCAATAGAAACTCCTATGAGATTCCAAAAACTATATGAACTGTAAGATAAGCTATAATGCTTGTTTCTTCCCTTGACTTGCTTCTCTACGTTGGTAGCATACCTCAGCTACATTGAGACTTCAACTCTTCTATTCACTCTCATTTCTATTTTGAAGAGTCATAACTAAGTTTCTGTGATTCTCAGCTTGAAAATAGTCAAATCCTTGGAAATGAAAGCATCGATTCTTCATATTCACATAAATAATGTTGTTTTAGCCCCCAGATGTGTCTTCTTTCTAAAAGTCCCAAATTCACCAATAGAAACTCCTATGGGATTTAAAGAATTATATGAACTGTGAGATAAGCTATAATGCTTGTTTCTTACTTTGACTTGCTTCTCTACCTTGGTAGCATACTTCAGGTACATTTAGACTTCAACACTTCTATATACTCTCATTTCTATCTTGAAGAGTCATAACTCTGTTTTTGGGAATCTAAGTATAAAAGTGGTCAAATCCTTGGAAATGAAAGCATTGATTCTTCATATTCACATCAATAGGTGTTGTTTTAACCTCCATATGTCTCTTCTTTCTACAACTCCAAAATTCACCAATAGAAACTCCTATGAGATTCCAAAAACTATATGAACCGTGAGATAAGCTATAATGCTTGTTTCTTACTTTGACTTGCTTCTCTACCTTGGTAGCATACTTCAGGTACATTGAGACTTCAACGCTTCTATTAACTCTCATTTCTATCTTGAAGAGTCATAACTCCATTTTTGGGATTATCAGCTTGAAAATGGTCAAATCCTTGGAAATGAAAGCATTGATTCTTCATATTCACATTAACCTGTCTTGTGTTAACCTCCAATAGCACTTTCTTTCTACACCTCCCAAAATCACCAATAGAAACGCCTCTGTGATTCAAAGAACTATATGAACTGTAAGAGAGCTATAATGCTTGTTTCTTCCCTTGACTTGCTTCTCTACGTTGGTAGCATACCTAAGCTACATTGAGACTTCAACTCTTCTATTCACTCTCATTTCTATCTTGAAGAGTCATAACTCAGTTTTGTGATTCTCAGCTTGAAAATAGTCAAATCCTTGGAAATGAAAGCATCGATTCTTCATATTCACATAAATAATGTTGTTTTAGCCTCCAGATATGTCTTCTTTCTAAAACTCCCAAAGTCACCAATAGAAACTCCTATGGATTTAAAGAACTATATGAACTGTGAGATAAGCTATAATGCTTGTTTCTTACTTTGACTTGCTTCTCTACCTTGGTAGCATACTTCAGGTACATTGAGACTTCAACACTTCTATATACTCTCATTTCTATCTTGAAGAGTCATAACTCTGTTTTTGGGAATATAAGTATAAAAATGGTCAAATCCTTGGAAATGAAAGCATTGATTCTTCATATTCACATCAATAGGTGTTGTTTTAACTTCCATATGTCTCTGCTTTCTACAACACCAAAATTCACCAATAGAAACTCCTATGAGATTCCAAAAACTATATGAACCGTGAGATAAGCTATAATGCTTGTTTCTTACTTTGACTTGCTTCTCTACCTTGGTAGCATAATTCAGGTACATTGAGACTTCAACGCTTCTATTAACTCTCATTTCTATCTTGAAGAGTCATAACTCCATTTTTGGGATTATCAGCTTGAAAATGGTCAAATCCTTGGAAATGAAAGCATTGATTCTTCATATTCACATTATCAGGTGTTGTTTTAGCCTCCATATGTCTTTTCTTTCTACAACTCCCAAATTCACCAATAGAAACTCCTATGTGATTCAAAGAACTATATGAACTGTAAGATAAGCTATAATGCTTGTTTCTTCCCTTGACTTGCTTCTCTACGTTGGTAGCATACCTCAGCTACATTGAGACTTCAACTCTTCTATTTACTCTCATTTCTATCTTGAAGAGTCATAACTCAGTTTTTGTGATTCTCAGCTTGAAAATAGTCAAATCCTTGGAAATGAAAGCATCGATTCTTCATATTCACATAAATAATGTTGTTTTAGCCTCCAGATGTGTCTTCTTTCTAAAACTCCCAAATTCACCAATAGAAACTCCTATGGGATTTAAAGAACTATATGAACTGTGAGATAAGCTATAATGCTTGTTTCTTACTTTGACTTGCTTCTCTACCTTGGTAGCATACTTCAGGTACATTTAGACTTCAACACTTTTATATACTCTCATTTCTATCTTGAAGAGTCATAACTCTGTTTTTGGGAATCTAAGTATAAAAATGGTCAAATTCTTGGAAATGAAAGCATTGATTCTTCATATTCACATCAATAGGTGTTGTTTTAACTTCCATATGTCTCTGCTTTCTACAACTCCAAAATTCACCAATAGAAACTCCTATGAGATTCAAAGAACTATATGAACTGTAAGATAAGCTATAATGCTTGTTTCTTCCTTTGACTTGCTTCTCTACGTTGGCAGCATACCTCAGCTACATTGAGACTTCAACTCTTCTATTCACTCTGTTTTTGGGAATCTAAGTATAAAAATGGTCAAATTCTTGGAAATGAAAGCATTGATTTTTCATATTCACATCAATAGGTGTTGTTTTAGCCTCCATATGTCTTTTCTTTCTACAACTCCCAAATTCACCAATAGAAACTCCTATGTGATTCAAAGAACTATATGAACTGTAAGAGAGCTATAATGCTTGTTTCTTCCCTTGACTTGCTTCTCTACGTTGGTAGCATACCTCAGCTACATTGAGACTTCAACTCTTCTATTCACTCTCATTTCTATCTTGAAGAGTCATAACTCAGTTTTTGTGATTCTCAGCTTGAAAATAGTCAAATCCTTGGAAATGAAAGCATCGATTCTTCATATTCACATAAATAATGTTGTTTTAGCCTCCAGATATGTCTTCTTTCTAAAACTCCCAAAGTCACCAATAGAAACTCCTATGGGATTTAAAGAACTATATGAACTGTGAGATAAGCTATAATGCTTGTTTCTTACTTTGACTTGCTTCTCTACCTTGGTAGCATACTTCAGGTACATTGAGACTTCAACACTTCTATATACTCTCATTTCTATCTTGAAGAGTCATAACTCTGTTTTTGGGAATCTAAGTATAAAAGTGGTCAAATCCTTGGAAATGAAAGCATTGATTCTTCATATTCACATCAATAGGTGTTGTTTTAACCTCCATATGTCTCTTCTTTCTACAACTCCAAAATTCACCAATAGAAACTCCTATGAGATTCCAAAAACTATATGAACCGTGAGATAAGCTATAATGCTTGTTTCTTACTTTGACTTGCTTCTCTACCTTGGTAGCATACTTCAGGTACATTGAGACTTCAACGCTTCTATTAACTCTCATTTCTATCTTGAAGAGTCATAACTCCATTTTTGGGATTATCAGCTTGAAAATGGTCAAATCCTTGGAAATGAAAGCATTGATTCTTCATATTCACATTAATAGGTGTTGTTTTAGCCTCCATATGTCTTTTTCTTTCTACAACTCCCAAATTCACCAATAGAAACTCCTATGTGATTCAAAGAACTATATGAACTGTAAGATAAGCTATAATGCTTGTTTCTTCCCTTGACTTGCTTCTCTACGTTGGTAGCATACCTCAGCTACATTGAGACTTCAACTCTTCTATTCACTCTCATTTCTATTTTGAAGAGTCATAACTAAGTTTTTGTGATTCTCAGCTTGAAAATAGTCAAATCCTTGGAAATGAAAGCATCGATTCTTCATATTCACATAAATAATGTTGTTTTAGCCTCCAGATGTGTCTTCTTTCTAAAAGTCCCAAATTCACCAATAGAAACTCCTATGGGATTTAAAGAATTATATGAACTGTGAGATAAGCTATAATGCTTGTTTCTTACTTTGACTTGCTTCTCTACCTTGGTAGCATACTTCAGGTACATTTAGACTTCAACACTTCTATATACTCTCATTTCTATCTTGAAGAGTCATAACTCTGTTTTTGGGAATCTAAGTATAAAAGTGGTCAAATCCTTTTTAAATGAAAGCATTGATTCTTCATATTCACATCAATAGGTGTTGTTTTAACCTCCATATGTCTCTTCTTTCTACAACTCCAAAATTCACCAATAGAAACTCCTATGAGATTCCAAAAACTATATGAACCGTGAGATAAGCTATAATGCTTGTTTCTTACTTTGACTTGCTTCTCTACCTTGGTAGCATACTTCAGGTACATTGAGACTTCAACGCTTCTATTAACTCTCATTTCTATCTTGAAGAGTCATAACTCCATTTTTGGGATTATCAGCTTGAAAATGGTCAAATCCTTGGAAATGAAAGCATTGATTCTTCATATTCACATTAATAGGTGTTGTTTTAGCCTCCATATGTCTTTTCTTTCTACAACTCCCAAATTCACCAATAGAAACTCCTATGTGATTCAAAGAACTATATGAACTGTAAGAGAGCTATAATGCTTGTTTCTTCCCTTGACTTGCTTCTCTACGTTGGTAGCATACCTCAGCTACATTGAGACTTCAACTCTTCTATTTACTCTCATTTCTATCTTGAAGAGTCATAACTCAGTTTTTGTGATTCTCAGCTTGAAAATAGTCAAATCCTTGGAAATGAAAGCATCGATTCTTCATATTCACATAAATAATGTTGTTTTAGCCTCCAGATGTGTCTTCTTTCTAAAACTCCCAAATTCACCAATAGAAACTCCTATGGGATTTAAAGAACTATATGAACTGTGAGATAAGCTATAATGCTTGTTTCTTACTTTGACTTGCTTCTCTACCTTGGTAGCATACTTCAGGTACATTTAGACTTCAACACTTCTATATACTCTCATTTCTATCTTGAAGAGTCATAACTCTGTTTTGGGAATCTAAGTATAAAAATGGTCAAATTCTTGGAAATGAAAGCATTGATTCTTCATATTCACATCAATAGGTGTTGTTTTAACTTCCATATGTCTCTGCTTTCTACAACTCCAAAATTCACCAATAGAAACTCCTATGAGATTCAAAGAACTATATGAACTGTAAGATAAGCTATAATGCTTGTTTCTTCCTTTGACTTGCTTCTCTACGTTGGCAGCATACCTCAGCTACATTGAGACTTCAACTCTTCTATTCACTCTGTTTTTGGGAATCTAAGTATAAAAATGGTCAAATTCTTGGAAATGAAAGCATTGATTCTTCATATTCACATCAATAGGTGTTGTTTTAGCCTCCATATGTCTTTTCTTTCTACAACTCCCAAATTCACCAATAGAAACTCCTATGTGATTCAAAGAACTATATGAACTGTAAGAGAGCTATAATGCTTGTTTCTTCCCTTGACTTGCTTCTCTACGTTGGTAGCATACCTCAGCTACATTGAGACTTCAACTCTTCTATTCACTCTCATTTCTATCTTGAAGAGTCATAACTCAGTTTTTGTGATTCTCAGCTTGAAAATAGTCAAATCCTTGGAAATGAAAGCATCGATTCTTCATATTCACATAAATAATGTTGTTTTAGCCTCCAGATATGTCTTCTTTCTAAAACTCCCAAAGTCACCAATAGAAACTCCTATGGGATTTAAAGAACTATATGAACTGTGAGATAAGCTATAATGCTTGTTTCTTACTTTGACTTGCTTCTCTACCTTGGTAGCATACTTCAGGTACATTGAGACTTCAACACTTCTATATACTCTCATTTCTATCTTGAAGAGTCATAACTCTGTTTTTGGGAATCTAAGTATAAAAGTGGTCAAATCCTTGGAAATGAAAGCATTGATTCTTCATATTCACATCAATAGGTGTTGTTTTAACCTCCATATGTCTCTTCTTTCTACAACTCCAAAATTCACCAATAGAAACTCCTATGAGATTCCAAAAACTATATGAACCGTGAGATAAGCTATAATGCTTGTTTCTTACTTTGACTTGCTTCTACACCTTGGTAGCATACTTCAGGTACATTGAGACTTCAACGCTTCTATTAACTTTCATTTCTATTTTGAAGAGTCATAACTCTATTTTTGGGATTATCAGCTTGAAAATGGTCAAATCCTTGGAAATGAAAGCATTGATTCTTCATATTCACATTAATAGGTGTTATTTTAGCCTCCATATGTCTTTTCTTTCTACAACTCCCAAATTCACCAATAGAAACTCCTATGTGATTCAAAGAACTATATGAACTGTAAGATAAGCTATAATGCTTGTTTCTTCCCTTGACTTGCTTCTCTACGTTGGTAGCATACCTCAGCTACATTGAGACTTCAACTCTTCTATTCACTCTCATTTCTATTTTGAAGAGTCATAACTAAGTTTTTGTGATTCTCAGCTTGAAAATAGTCAAATCCTTGGAAATGAAAGCATCGATTCTTCATATTCACATAAATAATGTTGTTTTATCCTCCAGATGTGTCTTCTTTCTAAAACTCCCAAATTCACCAATAGAAACTCCTATGGGATTTAAAGAACTATATGAACTGTGAGATAAGCTATAATGCTTGTTTCTTACTTTGACTTGCTTCTCTACCTTGGTAGCATACTTCAGGTACATTGAGAGTTCAACACTTCTATATACTCTCATTTCTATCTTGAAGAGTCATAACTCTGTTTTTGGGAATCTAAGTATAAAAATGGTCAAATCCTTGGAAATGAAAGCATTGATTCTTCATATTCACATCAATAGGTGTTGTTTTAACCTCCATATGTCTCTTCTTTCTACAACTCCAAAATTCACCAATAGAAACTCCTATGAGATTCCAAAAACTATATGAACCGTGAGATAAGCTATAATGCTTGTTTCTTACTTTGACTTGCTTCTCTACCTTGGTAGAATACTTCAGGTACATTGAGACTTCAACGCTTCTATTAACTCTCATTTCTATCTTGAAGAGTCATAACTCCATTTTTGGGATTATCAGCTTGAAAATGGTCAAATCCTTGAAAATGAAAGCATTGATTCTTCATATTCACATTAATAGGTGTTGTTTTAGCCTCCATATGTCTTTTCTTTCTAAAACTCCCAAATTCACCAATAGAAACTCCTATGTGATTAAAAGAACTATATGAACTGTAAGATAAGCTATAATGCCTGTTTCTTCCCTTGACTTGCTTCTCTACGTTGGTAGCATACCTCAGCTACATTGAGACTTCAACTCTTCTATTCACTCTCATTTCTATCTTGAAGAGTCATAACTCAGTTTTTGTGATTCTCAGCTTGAAAATAGTCAAATCCTTGGAAATGAAAGCATCGATTCTTCATATTCACATAAACAATGTTGTTTTAGCCTCCAGATGTGTCTTCTTTCTAAAACTCCCAAATTCACCAATAGAAACTCCTATGGGATTTAAAGAACTATATGAACTGTGAGATAAGCTATAATGCTTGTTTCTTACTTTGACTTGCTTCTCTACCTTGGTAGCATACTTCAGGTACATTGAGACTTCAACACTTCTATATACTCTCATTTCTATTTTGAAGAGTCATAACTCTGTTTTTGGGAATCTAAGTATAAAAATGGTCAAATCCTTGGAAATGAAAGCATTGATTCTTCATATTCACATCAATAGGTGTTGTTTTAACCTCCATATGTCTCTTCTTTCTACAACTCCAAAATTCACCAATAGAAACTCCTATGAGATTCCAAAAACTATATGAACCGTGAGATAAGCTATAATGCTTGTTTCTTCCTTTGACTTGCTTCTCTACGTTGGCAGCATACCTGAGCTACATTGAGACTTCAACTCTTCTATTCACTCTCATTTCTATCTTGAAGAGTCATAACTAAGTTTTTGTGATTCTCAGCTTGAAAATAGTCAAATCCTTGTAAATGAAAGCATCGATTCTTCATATTCACATAAATAGTATTGTTTTAGCCTCCGTATGTGTCTTCTTTCTAAAACTCCCAAATTCACCAATAGAAACTCCTATGGGATTTAAAGAACTATATGAACTGTGAGATAAGCTATAATGCTTGTTTCT
>CM051370.1:25861956-25925323 GCA_028015245.1 Cardamine occulta | reverse complement strand
AAACCTTCGTCCTTATTCTCGGAGGATTGGAGCTTAAACACGTCATACGAGGAGGAATCCCAAATAACCATAGCATGTATAATGAGGATCTACTAATACACAAATAGTTGAAATGAAGGTAAAGTACCCTCAAACAATGACTAGGTTCAACCATATAAAAATATTATTATCATCCTTACTATCTTCCTTTGAAGTTCAGGACGGTAGCACTCCAGAAGTTCCACCCGCTATTTTCACTTGGAGCTAAAATAAGACCAATCTGTGGTTAAACCCTACTTGACCATGAGGAAGGTGGAAACGTCATGGTCCATTGTCTAGGCACACCTGAGTGGCTTGCTCCCTCGCCCCTTCTCTTTCTCCTCCTCCTCTTCCCTCTTCCCTTACCCACTCCCTTGCCTCCCCGAGCCTCCACCCTCATCATCTTCCTCTTCCTCCTTCTCCTTCTCCTCCTGCCTCCGCTTCCTCCTCCTCCTCCTCCCTCTTCCCACTCCACCCATCACCTCCTCCCCCTCCTCTCCTCATCGTCCCTCCTCTTCTTCCCTCGTACTCCTTATCTCTCCTCCTTCCTCCTCCTTCTCCTTCTCCTCCCTCCTCTTCCTTACCCACCTCTACCTCCTCCACCTTATCCTCTTCCCTCCTTCGTCATCACCCATCATCACCCATCTCCATAACTTTCGATTATATTCAGATTATAATTAGCCATTCTCATCAATAGTTAAACTAGATAAACACATTCAGGTTATTTGAAAATTTAATTTACATCTTTCAGGACTCTCATGTGAAACCTTGCTCCACAAAGATGGGTTCACCACTCTTGATTTTTCTAGGTTTTCAATCCTACGTGTTAAACCACCAACCTTACCATTAATGTGGTTTGAATCCATGCATCATTGCTTGGCCATTTCCTTCATAGGATTCCCGAAGGCCGGGGTTGGGACTTGTCACGTCAGCGGGGAGGAGCATCATCAGGAACTCATTAGCTTCGAGTAGCAAAGAGTAGGATGGTTTCTATGAGCCAGATCTCTTTCTAAGAGATCCGTCCACAATATAGTCTCATCCATTCTTTAGAATGGTAGTCGACTCATCACCGGCTGCATGTCATACTTTCAAATCATCCTCCTCTCCCATGATTTCCGCCATCAGATCCCGCCTCCCCTTTAGCCACAAAGATGCTTGAAATTTCTGTGCACATATAGTTAAACTTAGAAGTACTTCCCATTCAACGTAAGTTAAACTCCTAGTTAAACTCTAGTTCAAAAAACACATGTTAAAACTCCGGGTTACACCCTCTTAAAATCAAAGTTAAACTCTAGTTCAATTAAAGTTAAAACTCTAGTAAAATTAAAGTTAAAGCTCTCGTGAAATTAGAAATCAACGATCCCCATGGGAAAGCTGTAAATCACTCATGTCTTAGAAGAAACAAATCTATTGGTTCTACAATTTCGCCTTTCTACCTCAATCACTATGGCAATGAAACCACAAAACCAGCCATCTTCACTTTATTCCCTCCTCTGAAGGACTCCATAAGGCGCAACTTAGTCTCCACATGCTCCACCCAAGGCTGAGCATCCTTCCTGAAGATATTCTTGACAAGTCGCTTCCCCCCCAAAATCTTTGACAGTTCTTCGGGTATTGGTGGCAGTAAAATCCACAGAGGTGTCCATGTTCGCCTAGAACATGCTTATGAGGGACTCCGTTTACTCAACCACATTTGTTGTAAGCTCGTCTGCTCGCTTGACCTTTGGATGAAGCTCCAAGCACCCATTGACCTTCTGGTTGCTTCTCCGAATATTCCTATGGAATATAGCAATAGCAACCTGATGTCTCCGAACCACTCAAAAGACATTACCACCAGCGATCTTAAGGTATTTGACACACCTATGATCTCACTGGTGCACAACTTCGAAATTTTACAATTGGCTAGGCTCAAAGAAGAACCCCACAGGCTGTACAGGTACCTATTTTCAAAAACAGTATAATAAGTAGTTGGACCGACACTCTAACAGTACTTTTAACGATAGTTTATCTCTAGTTTAACTTGAGTTTTACACGTGTTTAACTTCAGCTCTAGTTTAACAGTTTTCTTTTAACCTTTATTTTTACTTCGTAAGGTTTAACTTTAAGTTTAACATTGTACTAGTAAGACCTACCATTTCTCCTCAACAGCCTCCACCTCGAATATGCCAACTTCACGTTGTAGGCTACGTAGGAAAAGATATATAAACATGTTAAAAAGGCTGCAAGTTTAATCTATTTCAAACTATACTGCTTCTATTTCTTCCTCGGCACCACCACTATATGTATCCGATTGGCCTACTTTGGGAATGCTGCAAGAGAAACCATATAAAAACATGTTGAACTAGTTTAATTACATGTTAAGTAACCGATTCTTAATTACTAATCAAAAAAATTCAAACCAAAATCTTACCCTTTGCTTTTTTGTTTTCCTCGTTCATTTTTTTTTTTCCTTAATGAAGACTGATTTCCACGTTGGTTATGTTTACCAACTCTACTCCATCTCTACTTGGATCTTTGGCACCCTTCCAACCTTTGCATTTCCGTCCTCCTTATCGTCTTCACTTTTAAATTCCATCCCAAATCTGCAAAACATCCGAAGAGTATCAATCTGATTCACCCTTTAATAATGTTAATTGAAGACTTCTTAAACCCAAATTGAAGATAACAAATCCTAAATTCAAGAGTTAGAACCCTAAATCAAAACCATAAATTCCTAAAATTCAGCTTCAACTAATCCCCAAACCAAAGAATTACTAATCTCTAACACCCAATTAAGTTACGCTGTAGTCTTAATTGAACTAGTAAACCTTAGTTTACCTTCAGTTTAACAAAAACCAACAGGATCAGCACTAAGTAGTTAAGAAGAAGAAACCAACACCTAAGAGAAGAAGAAACCAAGAAGAAGAAGAAAAGGAAGAAGAGAATAAATATGAAGAGATTCATTTTGATTTTTGAGATGTAATAACGAAACTTACAAAATATGAAGGGATTGGTTGGGTTTTGTTGTTTTGATTCAAACGGCTTCAACATTTAAGGAGTGGGGAGAGGAATGTCTTGGAGAGTGAGTGAGTAGAAATGGAGTGAGGAGAGGATAGGGGAAGGTGGTATTCGTAATAAACACAACATTCACCAATTCCATTGGTCTTTTTTACCAATTTCCAAGATCGATGAAAATCAAAAACAAAAAAATAAAATTGGAGGTCGTTCCGGCATTGAAAATCCTGGAAGGTTTCTCCAGCATTTGATCCCAAATCAAAAAGGATAAAAGCGATAAAAAAATAAATGAGACTGAAAAGAAAATTTAAATCATCAAGTCTATTTCTAAATGTTGGCCAATCTTATTGAGAATCCATCGATATAATTACAACTTCTTGCAATCTGTGAAGAGAAAGCCACCTTATGATAGGATAAATCTTGCATACACTTCTTGTCCCACAATTCAATGCTTCAAGTTCAATGTGTAGGCAGATAACTCGCTCTTGGAGCCTTTAAACCAAGGAGAACAGCTGGCTTTTCCATCATGACACTCGACCCAAGCCTTAATGGAATGTGAGGTTGGCCATGACCCACCAAAAATCCAAATAGCGAATCGTAAGAGATCCATCTGGTTTAATGTATCTGTATCTGAAACCAAAGTAAAGACTCATTACATCAGTGTTTTTGGCGCTTAGCTGCTTACTTCCCTCTCGGTGAATCAGTGATTTTGTTACGCGATACTCCTCGTTTCTCTTGTGTTGCTTTTCAAGGATCTCTTTGCAGGTCCAATATCTTTGTTCTAAACAACAATTTTGAGTTTCTTCCTTTCCAAGGCGAACCACAAAATCCATTTCGAGAACATATTGAAACCTCATCCCCCACTAACCCCCTTTTCCTTGACTTTGCAGAACATATAGTCCATGTTTGTGTAGATTACAACAATTGGAAAAAAAAAGGAAAAGGCCTGCTGTGGGGGATTGAAAAAAACAAGCCCAAATGATGTGTGTGTGTGTGTGTCTGATGTATCAGGTTTTAACCTTTGAGTAGCACCAATGATAAAGCCACAAGTGCTCTGTAAATTGATTGTAGTACTTGGCGTATCAAATCCCACTATAGAAGTTGTAATACAAATTCGGAGAACAAAGTAAGGCTAAACCAAAAATATAAAAAGCGTAGTTGTTTGGTCACGTTTCCGTATAATGGAAAGCGCGTACACTGAAATGTAAATCAAATAAAGGAAACGTAGGTATTGGCTATTGATCGCAGGGGTTTGATGATTCATTCATTCAAGAGAGTCTAAGTGCAATGCATATCTACTTCCTGAAGTCTTTCCGGACCACGGTATACCTAATGATCAATTAACCTATAAATCATAGAATTAATCAGCTAAAATCCTTTATACTCAGTTACTCAACTCATGCAGGACACGCACATATATCAAAGTATTAATATCATGTTTGATTATTGTCCATAAAACCTCTATACAAGTATTGTATGCTTATTATGCCGCGACACTCATCCAAACTATGTTCTAGCAAATATCAGTGGTCGCAGATTCGAGACACTTGCTTACATTAAGAGAAAGCTCGAACAAAAGAACAGTGTAACCATTATGCTCTAATAAAGAACCCACTACTCAACTCATTGTTAATCTCCGTTTTTGATTAACCCTTTAAACCCAACAAGTAAACTCCTCCAGCATGCTTTAAAGGAATCTTCAAAAAGTAGGTTTAAGTAATTCATGAAAACACAGATTGCTTAAAACGAGAAGATAAACAGAAGATGGTGGAAGATAAAGATGTTGAGATTACTTTGGAGAATCGAATACAAGAGGTGAAGAACTTTCCTTGAGAATCAAAGTAAAAGGCAAAAAAAAAGAAGTCAGATTTTTGGTGATCTTCAAGAGCTCTTTTACAAGGAGGGCTTTGATGGCTTTCTACTGGTCCTCTCTAGGTTTTTCTCTCTCAAAAATTGTCATTGACACCTCCAAACATTGATAAATGGTATTTATAGTCTTGGGGTTCAAGAAGTTGGTTTTAGGTTTAGGAGGAAAAAATTCATTGCTAGGTGCAGGGGCATGACTTCAGGAACGAATCTAGTGGGGGTTATGACCGTTCTGAGTAGGCCAACGACGCCTTCAGGTCTATGGTCAAGAAAACAACCGCTGAATGGATTACTTAGATTCTTATGTAGGTGAATCTTGACTTTCTAGTTTTTAGACTCCAAGATATCTGGATGTTCTGCATGGAAGGTCTTCATCTGATGTCAAACTTCCGGTATGACAACAATCTTAAAAACGGGTTTTCCTCACCTTTTTTAATTCATTTTCGTGACCAAACATGCCAAACCTTCTTGACACTAGAAATACTTGATAATACCTCTTTAATCAGCAAAATCATACCAAAATCTTCATAAAAAAAGTAAATGTAAAGTATGTTATCTCCCATCCGACTTCTAGGATCAACAACTCGAAAAGGGAATTTATATACATAGTTTACATAAGATAAGAAAAATCAGAACAACACTTCTTTTGTTTCAATTTCTATTAGGAAACCTCCCGGAAGCTCAAAAAAAATGCAGGACCCAGTTGCCTAAAAATATATTTTCGTGCTTAATTCAAAATACAGATGAGATTGTCGACTTTTGAATCAGATTGTGCGTGTAATCTAGTCCTTCGATGGTGCATTCTCTCCTGATAATCTGGCATGCCTTCTCCAATCTTCTAGATGATGTTGGTCTTGCTTCAAGTTACTTTTCTTAATTTTACTTTTCTCTCATTGATCTTAATTCAAATTTGTAAGGCGGTGTTTTGTTCAGATCTCTAGAAAATTCTTTTGCTGAGTTTTCTTATGTAAACATTTATATTCATGTTTGGACAACCCAATTAAGGAGTAAACATTCTCATTAATGTGAGGTTGGGAAAAAAATACAAAAAATATATAATATCAATAAGTTAATTAATATCCATAAAATCTATATAAATATAAATATAAAATAATAAAAAAATAAAGATAATAATAAAATATTAATTGAACAACAAATTAAGTTTAACTATATATATATTACTAATAAAAACCAAATGCAAAAAACTTTGTTATCATGAAACATATGTAATATTCATAATACATTTATCAAATATATATTATATTATCTATAAAATTAAATAGCAAAAACCTCTTTTGTTATATTCTTTTTAGGAACATAAAAGCAAACTGGCTTTAAAAATATTATTTTACGTTTTGCACATTTGATTTTAATATTTCTATAAAAGTGCTATTGATAAAGCGAGAGAGAGAGATAATTTAAGGTTTTTATAAACGTAAAAAGATCACATGTTCTAACTTATAAATAGTAAATGCAAACGTAAATATTTGTTTTGACTAATTTTTTACTCCAAAATACAAATAACTGCGACTCACAACATCTAACTAACAACGTCATAGTCTCATCTTCTTTGAATTAGCCGTTACGTATATCACCTTCATTATTATATTTATGTCTTTGTTCCTAGTCTCTATCGTTGTCGTCGTTGCCTGCAGGGTTTAATTCTCAATTTAAGTCAACCTTATGTTGGCCAATGGCAAGTAACTCATTAATGAGAATCTTATCTTATAACAATGTTAGCACTTGCAAGCAACAACTGTATAGCCTCTATTAGCATATTCAAAAAGATTTTTGAGGTTTGGAAAACTTCGGTTCTAAATGGTACTGTAATATATAAAAAACATTATACTAAGTTATATAAACAAGCTGTATTGAACTGAGCATTTGGAGAGATTTAAATTAAAATGATAATTTATATTATTGAAACAGAATTTTCAAATATATATATTTTTAAATTCAATGTTATTGATTAATAATTTTAAAATTTAGAATCAAATGTACTGTTATTGAAAATATCTTAAGAATTTGATTTTAAAGTTTTATGCGATTTCACAGTTAAAATACTAGATCAAAATCTTTATTCTTTTAGTTGAGATTTCTGAAAATTTAATAACAAAATTCATATTTCTTAATTCACAAAATTCAACCAAATATCTCCAAATTATTTATCCCAGTAAGGTTTTATCATTTGCTATCTAACCAAATTCTGCGGTATCCGCTCAACCAAAAATGTCCTAACAGTTTCTGCAATTCCACCATATTCTGTTGTTACTTATTAAAACCTCCACATTTGAGATTTGGAGAGTGTTTATCTTCAAAAATAAAATTTCAAATTTTGTATTTTGCACTGTATTCACTTTCTGATTATAATTTATTAAAATACTAATATTTTTTACAATTAAATAAAACAAACATTCAAAATTATAAAGAACCAATACTAATTATAAATTATAACTTACAAGAAAAATACCAAAGAAAACCTACTTTAATACTCCCATTTAGTAAAAGTAAAATTCTGAAAAATGGATCGTGAAACAATTTTATTGTAAAATGGACCCTATATTCTAATTTCACAAACTAAGGGTCTCAATTTCACAATAAATTACATGAAAAGTAAATACTAAATTAGTAAACAAATTATTTAAATTTTTGGTATGTATGTTGGAAATATTTATGAAACAAAAAAATTTTAGAGACTAAAATAATAAACAAATAAAAACTTTAATAAAATTATTTTTCTGATAGTTATTGGAAGGACTAAAATGTATAAAAGACATAAGACCTCAAATTTAGAGTTCAAAGTAAAACCTCATTTCACCAAAAAAAAAAAATCTCAAATTTGAAGTTTTATCAGAATCTGTACTTCCCGATCTTTCGGGTCAATATTTTTTCATTATAAAACAAATTCATTTACATTTTACAGTTTAATATTGTGTGTCAATTTTTAAGATAGATTTGATTTTTTTTAGATTTTGTTTGTTTCCAATTTTTATTCCTAATTTTCTTTTAGATATATAATTTCAAATACATTAAATTATAAAATATGGGTGTTGTTGATATTTTGGATGATATACTTATTTTAATATTTTATTAAGTGTCAATGTTTTCTTAAACATTGTAACAAATATTTATATTTCCGACAGCCATTATTTTGTGTATAAGTTTTTGATGATAATTTTTATATTTTAGATTTTTTTGGTTTAGTTCTGTTAATTAATTTTTATATATATAATTTTAACTTCATTAAATTATTAACTATTAGTGTCATTGATTGTTTTAAAATGCATATACTATTTTTTTATTATTTTATAAATCTTTCTTATGTCAAAATCTGTCATGTTACATCCAACTGTTAGCATCTCTGACCCATGTTTAATTTTTTATAAATTTAAATATTTTATAGAATTTAAAATTAACATTTTTTTTAAAGAAATATTTTAATATTTCTTTTGTATAAGCTTATATATAAACTCTTTAAATTTTTAATATATATCACATATTATATTTTGTCAACTATCTACAATTATTAATATATATATATATTATTATCACTTTTTTATTTTTTATTAAAATTGGTAATTTGGGTATCGAATCAAAATTCATGGACAAAGTCCTTTCTTAATCTGTGGTCCATTATTGGGATATCTATATTATTTGTTTTTTTAATGTACATAACATATTTCCCACAATGATGAATCTATTTTGACCTAAACCGTGGTTTTACATGCCTTATTGACACTACGATTGATAAGCACCGATCTTTTCTTATTGATTGAATATATATGTTTATTTTAAAACCTATCTTATTTGAAATCTCTACAAAATATAAAATTTGTTACTTATAAACTTTCGCAAAAAACCATATGTAATTTTTTGTCTAAAATGTATTTGAATCGGAACATATGTTGAAAAAAAATAAATTTTATTAATTATATGCATTATATAATAATTTATAATAATTTTAAAATAAGATCAAAGAAAGTAAATGAGAATCATTATTATTTTCAATATATTGATTTAAATTAGGTAGATTAATTTTTGGCAATTTAAAACCAATGGTAGTTTCATAATACTGCTAATTTAATCTGTATGGATTTCTGATTTGTTATTTAATTTAGTAGGTGTATTTGGAAACTGGTTTAGTAATAATAGTAGTTGATTCGTGACTGGAGTCAATTATTTTGAGATAAATTATATTTTTGGGATCTTTTAATGTTTATAAAATTAAATTAATTAAAATTAAAAAAGTCCTAACTAAATGAAAACCAATGTAATTTTAATCTTAATTATAATTAATTTTCTGCCAAAACTAATCTTGTTTCTGGAAAAAAACTTGACTCTGATATTTTTATAACAAATTGCAAATCCAAAATTTTCTGTCAAAATAAATACTTAGAAATTTCTTGCAAAAAAAATGGATATATAATTTTCTAAAAAATAGATTTGAATCACAACATATATAGAAAAAAATAAAATTTTATTAATTAAATGCATTATGTAATAATTCAAAATAATTTTGAAAAATAAGATCAAATAAAAAGTAGAAATGTGAATCATAATTATTTTTTCAATACATTGATTTAAATTAAGGTAGATCAATTTTGGAAAATTAAATTAATTTTAGTTTCCATAATATTGTTGCTTTAATCTATTTGGATATACATATAACATTAATCCTGTTTTATTTTTTTTTTTTTTTTTGATAAAAAAATGTTTTTATTTTTTGTATGTTTATCCAAGCAGTGTTGTGATTCAAATCTATTTTTTATTAAAAAAATGTGTTCTTTAAAATGTTTTATTTATTTTTTGTACGAGTGTTTAAAACAACCCTTAGATTAACTATTTTTAATAGTGTATAAATTAAAATTGTTTTTAAAGAGCGCAAAACCTCAAAAATAAGCTTGCCCCATAACATGTCCCGACGCTACAACTTGCAACAAGATTGAATGATTTATAACTTACAATGAGGGGTTTGACCAAAAAAAAAAAAATATATATATATAATGAGGATAATCTGTTTTTTACTTTTTAATTGTGAGTTATGTTATTAAATTGCTAAAAGAAATCAATAAAATGTGATTGATTCATTTACTAATTTAATCAGTAAATCCGTCCACTATAAATATGTATCAACATTCCAATAGAAAAAGTATCAAACTGAAGCTTAAAATGGAAACTCAAGCCCTTATTTGCACTCTCATCTCCATTTTTCATTTCTGTCCAATTCTTGTTTCGGAGATTTCTGCGGCCAATTTACACTGCGCTTACGCCTTCGCCTTCGCCGCGTTACACTGCGCTTACATCTTTACCCCAGCTGACCCGCCACCTGAATCTGTGCAGCCACCCTCTGACGGCAACAAGCTATGACTCTGAGTTCGTGTTGTATATGATCCGTAAATCTAAGTGTGTAAATAAGGCACTAGGCGGGGGCCATGCCACTTTGTGAGCCAGCACTAAAGATCCGTGAGGCAATGAGGTACACACTTTCTCAGGTAGCAAACGCGTAAGGCCAATGCTATGCTTAGCTGCATGCGAACTCGTAGGCGGGCAAGATTCAACGCAATGCCTGCTGCATGCGCGATTGAGATGATCCATGCGTCGCTCTCATCCAAGACGATCTACCTTGTATGGATGACGATAGCCTTCGCCGCGGAAAGCCAACCAACCATAAAGTGTTTGGCGAAAACTATAGCCATCTTGGCAGTTGATGCGCTCATAGCCTTAGCCATCAAGCACACCGTTGAAGGCACCTCGCTGGACGTTCCTTCAGCAAGGGTTCTCGAGCCATTCTAGAGATGGCGAAAGCTGTAGGAACGGAAGGGCTTGTCAGCTGGTCAGGGAGGCGGATTTGGCTGGGGAAGGTATGAGCTTTGATGATGAAATGGGACTTGAGTATCTTGAGTTTATACATATTCATGAAACGGCAGCGTTGCTTGGCGGCAGCTGTGGTGGGAGCTATAATGAGAGGTGGATCTGATGAAGAGATTGAGAGGCTTCGAAGTTATGCGAGATGCGTTGGATTGATGTTTCAGGTGGTAGATGATGTGTCGATGTGACCAAAATCGTCGGAAGAGCTTGGAAAAACCGCCGGTAAAGATTTGATCGCCGGAAAGCTGACTCCATCCTAAAGTAATGGAGTGGAGAAGTCGAAGGAATATGCTGAGAAGCTGAACAAAGAAGCCCGTGAACATCTGAAGACGTTTGATTCAGACAAGGTTGCTCCTTTATTGTTTTTCGCTGATTACATTGCCAAGAGACAAACTGACGTATGCTCTTCCCCAAGGGCATTGTGTTCGAATCACCTCCAAAGCTTTTGTCTGAAAGCCTTTGTACTATAGATGATGGAGAAGAAGAAGTCACGTGACTATCATGTGAATAATTAAGTGGAATCCAGGGCAAGTCTGTTTTACCAGTTATGTTAAACGTTTTAGAGTTTTAGCTATGTAAATATGTAGCGAGCGATTCAGATTGTGAATGGTTGTGCAGTCCACCGTGGATTGGACTGAACTCAGATTAGTACTACGCTTTGATCTACACTAATTTGGGTAAACTTTCGTACTTTCATGTTTTTTCATAAAATGAATATATAGGTTTATTGATTGAACTTATTTTCAAAATTTTATTTTATGTTTATATTAGAGCAAAGTTAAATAAATACATTATATAATGATAAATTTCATGAACATTTAACTAAACATCCGTTGATCGTGAGCATATTAAATTATATATTTTGTTAGTCTTAATTATATGAACCATAGTGTTAAAATGTCCAATAATTTGGGAAATCATTGGCTAATAGACAATAAAATGAGTATATTTAGGAATTGGGCAAGACAACTATGGAGCCTACATGATGGTGATTTTTTACACAAATTCATACGGATTTGTCCTCGTAGTATCTCCTAGGCGATGTTGGGTTCAGATCAGATCTTCGGATTTTTGGATTTAGGGTTTGAGGTATTTTTTAGGTATTCTATTTTTTTGGATTGAGTTCAGTTTAGATCTACATGCGTGTTCGGTTCTGGTTGAATCCAAATATTGGGAGAAAATAAGAAAATGATTAAATTTGAATAGAATTTGGTTAAATTTGAATAAATTTGGTTAATTTAGATCGGATCTTTTCAGGTTTAGGGCTTGAGGTACTTTTCGGGTATTCTTATTTTTTAGGATAAGTTCGGTTTGGGTCTACTCTGGGTTGAATTGCCTAAATACTGGGAGAAAATAAGAAAATTATTAAATTTGACATAATTTGGTTAAAATTTGAATAGAATTTTACAAATATAATTAAAAAAATTCTTATAATTTAGGTATTTTTGATATTTTGACTGTTTTGGTTCATATAAATAAATATATTTAGTTATAATTTGGATGAAATACATTACAAATCCAATAAATACATCTAAATACATCTAACTAAATACATCTAAATAAATTATAATTTAGATGAAATACATTAGAAATCCAATAAATGTAAAGATATATCTATAATATTTTACTTAACAAGCTACAAGTAAATATAACATATTAAAAATATTTGAAGGATAAAGAGACAAAAACCACTCAATAAACCTAATCTGTAGTATGAAGTTTTGCTTTGTGGATTTTTATGTTGCAACATGTTTTATTTCGATGTTGCCGTAATCTTGTTATTAGGAATTTTATTTTCTAACAGGTTTTTGGGTATGTCAAATTCATGTCGTTTTTATTTTAGAATATATCGTTTTTTTTTTTAGAACATGTCCTTAATGTTTTGACTAAAAAAAAACAAATATTACGTTATAAATATAACCTAATTTAAGGCACTGTAGAGCGTAAAGATTTTTTTACTAATGGATTTAAAGTTGAAAGTTTTTTTTATTAACATATTTAAAATTGAGAGGGTTTTCATTAAACATATAATTGAGGGTTTTTTATGATTAGTTTTTAGTTGAGGGTTTTTATTACTAAAACTGTCATTTTGTAACATTTGTTTATTTTACAAAATGCTGTGTTTTAAATTTTAATGGAAATATAGATGCAGAGATTTAAAGTTAAGGAGTTTTTTAATTAAATATATAGTTGAAGGGGTTTTTTTACGATTTATCTATAATTGAGAGGTTTTATTACTAAAATCACTTGTATAAAAACATAAAAGAAATACATGATAAGTAACTGTCTTTATAATGCAATGGATCTCTATACTATTAATGAACTCTCTACCTTAAAATATAAATGTCTAAAATAATAAATATCCCAATCATTTTCATAGTTAATAATATATATATATATATATAGATTAAATAACAAAGGTATATGTTTTTCGTAACATAAAAGTACAATGCTTTATTTCTTCTTAATACAGTATTAAATTATTAGATCTTACCAATCATATTAATGCATCTACGTTTAACGCGTTACAATAAAAAGTAGCCGGTGATTTAAATTCAAATAGCAATAATAAAAATTCAAATATTTGGTATGCTAAAAATTAAAATAGATATAATAAAAATTTGCTGGATATGAAATATAAGATTTGCGGTGTTAAAACAATAACTGAAAGCGTCTCGGATGTCCCAAATGGGAAAATGAAATTTCTTTATGTCACTCTTATCTATGTATCACCATTAAGTGCGTGAAGACCAAAAATCTTTGGATATAACGGAAACTAGTTGTACTTGAGTTATACTATAATCTATCGAATTACTAGGTATAATTGGGTACAGTTATACCAGTTATACCGATGTCACCAAGTAATATTATACTACTACGATTACTTGACACAATTGGTATCCAGTTATACGAGTTATCTGAGAGTTATACCCAGTTATTCCACATATGAGATTTGAACCCCGGTCACACAAGCGGATGAGTCTTGCATAGCATATCTTTTTCTTGAGCAATAGTGTTTTTGTTTGGTATCACTTACAATTTAAACTATATAACATGTGGATAGCGTGTAGCGGATCATTAAGGGTAAATTTGTCTTTTTCAAAGTGAGGAGTTTTCAGATTTTGGTTTTTAGATTTAAGGGCTTTTGCGGATGTTGGCTCCAATGATTAGGCAGTGAAGTAAAAGACAATCGATTTGGATCGATCTTGTCGCCCCTAGGGTATGGCTCGGACTGGTTCGAGACGGACGACGGAAATGATTAAAGCAGACGACTTGCGTATAAGTGAGATTCACGAGACGATATCCGTGAGCGGTGAAAAACGGTGATGCATGGTAAGGATGGAGCGATGAAGTGGAACACCGGAGATGACTCGATCCGGTGTGACACGACACTTATGGAATGGAGAGATAAGCGGAATGGTCAAAACAGAAAGATGAGTCCTACGGTGGGAAAAGACAGTGAGGCGGAATGACCCGGTGAACACTCGGCGAAATACGTAATAAGGTGAAAAGGCGGAACGGCGGAGTGAAACATCGAGCGACTCGATCCCGATGTGACACGTAACAAGATGGATAGATGAACGGAATAGAGCGAAATGGAACAATGGGTATACTGTGGGAAAGACGGCAAGCGGAATGGTATTGAACACGCGGTGGAAAAAAATGGTAGCGTATGTGAGGAGAAACGCCAGAGATGATTCGATCCGATGTGACACATAGTAACCATATGGATAGATGGATCGAAGCCAACAACCAAACACACAAATTCGCTGAAACTGAAAGATGAACACAAGGTGATGAACAACAATGAGCAAGATGCAATTTTTATGGATTTTCAAAGGTTATAATGCAAGCGGGAAAGATGAAAAATGGATGAGCAAAAGATGAACACGAAGAACCACGAAGAACCGCAAAGAACACAATGATGAATACAAAAGAGAAATGATCCAAGATAGTAAAGACCTAACCTTTGAAGCGAGGCTACGATACCAGCTAATCGCCTTAGAGGTACGACTCCAGACTGGTTGAGAAACGAAGAGCGGAAAGGATTGACGGAGACTGATGGCTCACGATACTGTGAGATTCGCAGAGATGCGTGTTGGCAAGACAGTGAAAAGGCGGTGATGCGTGGGAAGGATGGGCGATGAAGTGGAGCGCCGGAGATAACTCGATCTGGTGTGACACAACACTATGGAATGGAGAGATAAATGGAATGGTGAAACAGGAGGATGAGTCTACGGGAAAAGGCGGTGAGGCGGAATGAACTGATGAACACTTCGGCGAGCAAATATACGTACCGAAGGTGAGAGACAAACAGCGGAGTGAAATGTCGAGATGAATCAATCCGATGTGACACGAAGTAACAAGATGGATATATGAACATTATAGACAAAATGGAACGATGGATATACAGTGGGAAAGATGGCAGACAGAATGAGCTGACAAACTACAGTGAAAACATGGTAGCAAATGAGGAATGGAATGGTGGAGTGAAAGCGCCGGATATGACTTCGATCCGATGTGACACATAGTAACAAGATGGATAGATGGATCGAAAACTGGCCACGAAGGATGGAAGATCCGTGATATGACTAACCATGAGATCTGAGCCCGCTTTCGAGGATCAAGTGGGGACGGATCAAGCGAAATGCAGCTCATTGGAATCCAAAGGAGACTAAGCTCTACTCTTTTATTTTCAATAATAGTCTACCGGTTACATGGTCAGCTTCAGCCTTTATATAGCGCTCCCTAAGGCATCTAAGCAACTAAAGAATAATTACAAAGTCCTAATTTTCTAACACACACTTAAATTGGGCACAAAGAAAAAATACTTAGTAAAATATAAAAGAAAATAAGACTTTATTTTAGTGGGTTGTCTTCTTGGATAGAATCTTCACCGTTGTCTTCATCACTTGTCATAGAGTGTTTCCAAGCTTGAAGAATCAAGTGGGATGAAGTGGAGATGCATTAGAGATCGTTGCCTCGTTAAAACCCCTCCCAGTAAACTCATTGGGACAAACCTGGAGTAGAAAAAAATGCAACTCCTTCCAATGTCTTGGGGGTGTCTTCACACTTGGGTGATGGTGAAAACACACAAAGTTGCTTCCCAAAGTAACTAGACGTCCAATAGTCTTCAAGAAACGGTGTAGAGCTCTTGGGCTTCTTGGTGTCAGGTAGCTGAATTGGAGGTGATGCCTTGGAGCTTGGTGATGAAGCTTGGGGTTTCATATGAGGCTTGGTCATCTTGTGATCCTTGATGCTTCTGGAGCTCGATTGAAGAAGTGAGTGTGATCCCTCCCTCTTGGCGTTTGGTGATAATTAATTGGGTACTTAGTATAGTTTTTTGGGGAACCTCGCTAGGCGGGCCAATATCAGATCTTGTGTTGAGGAGTGAAGGATTTGATATACAATAATACCTCTATAAATTAATAATGTTGGGTTTGATATTTTATTAATTTATCGTGATATAAATTTATCTATAACCCAATAAATAGAGAATTTAAAAATAATAGTTTATGATAAATTATTTTATCTTAAACTTTAAAATATATATGAATTTAAACAAGGATTATTTGGTGCATTGGGTCATTTATTTGAAAGTAATTGTATATAGATAAAATAGTAAAATGGATCCTTTCAGAATTTGTTTCAAACAAGGTCCCCTCTAGTTGAAAAATTCTTCCTAGAGACCTAATTTGGAAATAAATTTATGAAATGGTCCATTTAAAACAATGATCTTTGTATATGGGTCATTCACCATTTACATTTCTGTAAATGGACCTCACTATTCCTCTATAATATTTTTTAGATTAGTTTTTTGGAAAAAGAAGACAAAACGCCCAGTGTCGGTGTTAATGAGACTTGCTGAGAAGTGAGGTCTTTCAATAGTACTTCTTGCACACCAGATTATTTCGCATACGACTCACTTATACACGAATTACATTGTATCGACTCTCTTTCTCCAGACTCATTTGTACACTGATTAACCATAAACTGATTCATATTGTACACCATTCACCTCATACACACGGTGTACATTATTTGAGGTGTATACCGACACTCTTTGTACACCGACTTGTTTCAGTACGATTCGTCTCCCGTGATGGCATCAAATTGATAGTAGTATTTTTACTCTGAGACTACTGTAAGGGAAATCTAGCATAATGAACTTGTCCTCCTGGATGTAAATCTCGTCATTATGCAATCCCAGTAAAACAATGCTCCTCATTATGTGTGTATGCGGAAGGATGTGACAATTTCTTAGCATTGTCATTTGTAATACTAAGGTGTCAATCCAAATGGGTGTAATACTAGCAATCAAGATGTGATCCGGATACAACTAAGTCTGACCAGATAGAAAGGAAATGTTTATCTAACAACCTAAAAACAAAATGCAGTAAGATGGGTGTTTGAATCGAGTCCAAGACCAAGTCAAGTGACCGAGTCAATGAGAAAATGATAAAAGGTACTCCGACCACTCTGAAGGCAAGTCAATGAGATCGAGTAGGCTGAAAACGACAAACAACTATGCACTCGGGTTCAAGGCCGAATTAGAGAGAATGACAAAGTCTGATTAAACAAGTAAATGACTTTAGAACAAGATGATAAAAGCAAGAAGATGCAAATAGGGATCTAAGGATGAGGCAATTGAAATGTGATTCTCCTTGGTTTCTCCTAGATGTAACAAAACATCAAGTTATATCTCTAGACAATGAACATCAAAGTAAGGTGGCTCCACTCTGCATGAAAAAACACCAACAAGCCTATATCACTTCCCAATCTTAATACCCAATCAAAGATACAAGGAAACTTAGAGCAGATATCAATGAAACATAATATAGACAAGCATTAAGAACCAATTCATTAATGTCAAAATACAGCTAGAACCTCTTAAGCCATGGGTTAAAGCTATAGATCTCTGTATTAGTTAGTTCGAGCATTTCATCAACACCTACGAAAGGGGAAATGCCTGAGATCATAATTACCAATGTCTTGGCTAACTAAGTATTAAGAACATCTAATCCAGAAGAGATCTATGCAAATTAAAGCTCAAACATCTAAGGAGACCAAGAATCCTACACAGATCTAACCCATCCTCAAAACCTAAATCACTACTCAAGGAACAAATCATCATCAAGAACATGAACCCAGAAAAAAATCAAACTTCTCGAATTCATTGAAAATAGTTTAGAAAGATAGATTAAGATGAGAATAGTAAAATCGCAAAGAATTAACGTAAACTAAGTACTAGATTAAGAGAGATCTGAATTACAAAATGAAAACACCAAGAACAAGGTTTGGAGGCAGAGAAAACCCTAAAAAATAAAAGACATGTCCTGGATAATACCCAACAGTGGTATTTATAGTAAAATCGGAAAACCTAAAATAGAAAAAGAACCGAAAAATAGCTAAGTCTTAGCGGATGGTGCAGCTCGACCAAGTCTGGTCGAGGTGGTGTCGAGTGTGTTGGTGGGTGGGGACTCGGTGGGACTATCAAATGGTGGCTTGAGTGGGAGGGGTGGTCGGGTGCGTCGAGGTGGTAACGTTGCATGGCAGGTCGAAGTGGTCGAGTCATGGGCTCGGTTAGGTGCGTGGTGGAGCTGAGGTCGAGCCTGGCCAGGCTGGGAGGTCGAGCCACGGGGTCAAGGTGGGAGGTCGAGCATCGGCTCTAGGGTGGTCAGTGGTTTATCTAGGTGCGATGTCGAATGTGGACTCAGTAGAGGTGGGCTCGAGTAGAGGCGTCCTGGCAGGGGCTCGAGTGGGGCTCGAGTGAGACTCAGTGGCGTGGTGAGCATGGGCTCGAGTGGGACTCGAGTGGGACTCAAGTGGGACTCGAGTGTCCTAGCATCCATGCTCCAGTTGTACTGTTTTAGCTCAAAATGCAATATGTATGCAAATCCTCCTAAGTATACAAAATGGACAAAAAAGACTTTAAATGGTATAGACATTGGGTGAATCTTTTCTAAATGGACTCAAATATATGCTTAAAACATGTAAAATATGGAGACATCAACACCGAACTCATTCTTTGCTTGCCATCGACGAACAAATCGTAAACATGGAGAGTAGGGTTGAAAGCGGGGACTCAGAACCAAAACATGCTGATAGAAAGTATACAATCAATGTCTTAGATACAATACAAGTAAGTTATTTTTAGCACACCCTAACTTTAGCCTCAACTACACATACATTCAAAATACCGGACCGTTAACATTCATTAATTCATACCTGTTCATGACCATGTACGTCCAATAAACTCGTTTGGTTAAGGTAAGCATTTTTAGAACAAGATCTCTCAGTAAAATGGAATGAGCTTTAGAAGAATGCTAAAGGTAAGATTGCCAACCGATGCATACAAGGACAAAATCCCATTTATCAAGTAAACATAAGTGAAATCCTCATACTTCTAAATCCGAGCTTGATCTCATCTACCTTTTTTCTTCCTTAGTGTGTTTTTCTTTTGCTTTCTTACATTCTAAGGAGAAGGTTTTTTTTACACAGCTTTTTAACTCTAGCGGATTGGACCACTTAATCATTAGGTTTCTTTTTTTAACTCAAGATCTTTTTTAGTTTTTGCTTATCTTCTATTACAGTAGGCTTTAAACCTCATAATTTTTTTTTCCCAGATCCTTTACTAGGTAGCATTTTTTTCTTTTATTTCCTCTTCTCCTAAGAATCTCTTAACCTTTCCTTTCTTTCCTTTTCCCTCATGAAAATCGGATATCACTAGACTACGACGAGTGGACTGGCGAACACACGAGCTGCCTCCTACAGTCTAAACCCAAAAATTAAGTTTTCTTCCTAGTCTTATCTGATCCATAAGGGCGAATCAGAACTACATGAGATATCATCCTTGTTGGCACAAACCTAACACTTTCTACCAAGCTTCATTCTGAAATAAGGCCTCCATACACAACAAAATATCAATGGCTCGAGAGAAGTTTTGGTTCAAGGCATAGTGAACTGTTCCAGATGAGAATCATTACTTGGATTAGCAAGGGTGGAAAAATGTGAAAGAAAATTCAAGTATGTATATAGTATCCATGAGTTCAAATTTAATGCATAGACATGATAATTAACATTCAAATTGAGTTCAAATTGATAGGAAAGGTATAAAATCACACCATGCTTCAATCAAGACTAGAAAGGATTTTTGCAACACTTGAAATACACTTCAGACAACTACTGAATCAGCATGCTTACAAAGTTGGTTTCATCATAATCCCCTATCCAATGCATCAGCCCTAAATGAAATGCAACTAGACTCAATCTTAAAATGCATATGCAACTACATGAACACTCTGTTTTTGTTGAAACTTTTTGAATTTTTTTTCAAATTTTTATGGGTTTTCATGAAGATAAATGCAGACTCAAGTAAAAAATTTGAAATAAGAAAACATAAAACATGGTTAAATACATTTAAACCCTCCCCCGAACTTAAATTACACAGTCCGCGTGTAATAAAAATTTAAGGAAGGTTTGAGAGATTCAAGAAACAAAACAATTTAAACTAGAAATGCAATGGTATTTACAGTGGTGAGTTTGGAACTGGTACCTCAGTAGTTAGAAAAGTAGGAGTCGATTGATTCCTCCATGTCTCGGGCGTGAGTGTTCCGGGTGGGGGGTCGTGTGCGTGCTCGAGCCGCTCTGTTAATTCCGCTTGCATGTTCTTGCGTTGCCGTAGTTCGAAGGAGGAGGTTTGGGGGCTCGAGTGGTGTGTTCACGCTTGGGCTTGTGTTTATAGAACCCTTCTTCTGCAAAGCTTGGTTGACGTGGTTCATCATTTCTTTCTAGATACCACTTCCTTGAATCTTGTTTAGCTGTTCCTTCATCTCCTTCCACCCATCCTGACATATCTTTCACTGCATTTCGATGCCTTGATCATTTTGTCTTGAACTTTATTCCATTTCTGAAGGAGTCCAATCCATTGTGAGCCTCCATAGACTCTTTTACGTTTAGATCGGCAAACTCTTCAAAGTGAAATGTCTCAGGTGCAAGCATATTCGGGGGGCTCGGTGAGTGACTCGATCGGCATGATCAGTCGTCCACTCCCTGATAGTTGGAGCAGTTCATGGTGGTGAAAAGTTAATGTTGGATTCTAGGAATTTTGTACGGCATGCAGGAGTCGTAGCGAGCTGGTCTGTGGTAGGGTGAATGAACTGGTAAAGTAGTCCTCCATGTCTGTAGTTCAGTAGAACTTTGCACTCCTAAGATGTTCAACGTCCAGCCACCTTGGTACAGTTAGTTTGAAATTATAGGCACATTACAAGCAGTGAGGATGGGCGTAATCACTCCCCAATCGGAGGTCTCCTTTGCATTTTCCTATGCATCTTCACACTCACTCTCTATAGTTACGGCCGAGGCCAGCAAGACAAAGGTGAGACTTGTATTAGCCTTATCCTCTACCAGTTCTCTTCCATCCCTAGCAAAGTTCCAGAATCCTTTTAATCCCCAAATCCATTATTTGCAGCTCTCCTTCATTGTGATTGCCACAGACTGGCCTTATGAACATGGTGTGCTGTGACGCCTTATGCAGGTATCTCACGGCTGGGTGTCAAATCTGTGAACCCTTGGCTCTGGATGATAAGTACGGCATGTCCGTGCCTATTGTCGCCATAAGGATTGCGCTCCCTTTGTCAAATCTTGTTGTACCCTCTGCTGCTTTACAAAACCGCATGGTTACTCGAGCTCGTTAGTGGTGATAGAGTACCACCCTACTCCCCCATCTGACTCCCAGTCAGGGTTCTCTACGTCGAACTGCACCTCCAGTGATACCAACAAGTGGCACGTCTCGACTTGATAGGCTGCCATGTTGTATTTCATGAAGTTAGTTAGTCGCAGATAGTGCAAAAGGCAGCTTCGTCCCGGCTTATGCGAGTTTTTCCATGGTGGGGAGATGGGGATAGTCGTTCTGTAAAACCCTAGCAAGGAAAACTGCTGCGCATTTCTGTCTTGGTTAGCTCTGGCTCCGACTTCCCGTGAATACCTCTTTTTGAACTTAGCTCCCATCTCCATATCTTTACCGTGATCGACTGATTTTCCGTGAGTCACGTCATCCCTTGAGAACCCTTGGGTTGCATACCATTTGGGTGGATTGTGTGTTTGACTCGATCCAGGCGTGGTCGAGTCCGCTCACCTTCCTGGTCGAGTCCATACCGTTGCTCGGCTTCGGTTGATTCTGTTTGATAACTTTTACCTTTCCTAGCTTTACGGCTTATTCTCATAACGCTCTACCTAATGTTGCAGCCTTTACGTGGTTGCGATCAGGTGTGGCGTCAGCTTCCATGGGATCCTTGGAGGGACACATGTCCCTCCCCTTTTCCGATTAGGCGCTTCTTGTATAGCCCGTTACACGCCTTGCAGAGGTTAGGCATAGCTACAAACTTAGAGAAGATGTGAGAAGCGTAAGGTGTTGTGCGGGATCGAGGCTGACTCGAGGTGGCAGCGGTTGGTGGTCGGTCAAATCAGGCAGTGATTGAACAAAAATGGAAGAGAGGCTGGTGACGGCGAAGGATTCGAGAGAGATTTATAGAGACAGAGCTCGGTGGCCAAGGACGGATTCGGCTCCGAGGCGAAGACGGATCGAGTGGTGAGAGAGATGAATCGAGAGAGCTTGAGGTGGCCTGGAGGCAGATTCAGCTCCGAGCCAGGACGGATCGAGTGGGAGGCAATAGAGAGAGCTTGAGGCGGTGAGAGGTGGTTGGCTCGAGGCGAGGATGGATCGAGTTGATAGAGCGATCAAGAGAGAGCCTGGCAGGAGAGGGTGGATTCGACTCGAGGCAAGATGATCGAGTGGCGAGAGGCGAATCAAGAGAGAGCTCGAGGTGGCGGAGGATTCGCTCGAGGCAAGGATGGATTGAGTGAGAGAGATGAATCGAGTGGTGAGAGAGACAATCGAGAGAGCTTAAGGCAGTTAGAGGGATTCGCTCGAGGCGGGGACGGATCGAGTGGCAAGAGACGAAATCGAGAGAGTGGCGGAGAGGTGGATTCAGCTCGAGGCGAGGACAGATCAGTGGAAGAGAGGCGAATCAGAGAGCTCGAGGCGGGACGGATTAGTGTTTGAGAGACAGATCAGTGGTGAGAGAGCAGATCGAGAGAGGCTCAGGTGTGCAAGAGGTGGATTAGCTCGGCGAGGACAGATCGAGTGGCGAGAGAGAGAATCGAGAGAGCTCGAGGTGCGAGGAGTGGATTCAGCTCGAGCAGGACAAATCGAGTGGTGAGAGAGCCTAATCAGAGAGCTTGAGGCGGCGAGAGGTGGATTCAGCTCGAGGCGAGGATGGATCGAGTCAAACAAGCGAATCGAGAGAGAACTCAGGCGAGAGGCGGATTCGCTCCAAGGCGAGGATGGATCGGAGAAGAGAGACGAATCGAGAGCTCGAAGGCGGCGAGGCAGATTTGGCTCGTCGAGGATGGATCGAGTGATGATAGAGCTCGAGTGGCTCGGTGGACTCGGATTGAGTGAGAGATCTGGACTCGAGGCAATGGCGTCGAGTTAGGCTTGAGGCAGCGACGAAGAGAATCTGGAATAGCTCGATCAGATTAAGTGAAGGTCGAGGCAGAGAAATGGAAGTGAGAGAGAGTCTTTGAAAGGCGGATGGTGATATTGAAAGGGGGAGGTTTGCTAAAACCAAAAGCACTAGGCCCCTTTGATTCCTCTTGTGCGTGTCCAAAGCATTAGGCCCCTTTGATTTTAAGCGATTAACTTTCGAGTCACGTTTAGCTCTTTCAACACCTCTTCCGACCTTCCTTAGCATTAATCGATAACCAAAAATAACTAGAAAAACAGTCGAAGATCACTGAAATAAAATAAAAATTAAAAGCTATATGTACAAGGATAAACATGAGATTTCCTCCCAAGTGAGCTTGTTTAAAGTCACTAAGAGCTTCGACTTTCTTTTTAGGCTTTGAAAGCGGCTCATCAAGGGGAATTGAGGTCTCCTCAGTATGTAGTCAACCATGTAGGGTTTAAGCTTTGCCCATTCACTGTAAATTCTTTACCATCTTTAGTAAGCAGGGTGACAGCACCATATGGTAACACTTCCTTAATATCAAATGGTGGGACCACCTAGACTTGAGTTTTCGGAAAGAGCTTAAGTCTTGAATTAAATAGAGAACTTGATTTCCAGCCTTGAAGTCTCTTTGAAATCTTTCTTGTCATGGAAGCCTTAGTTATCTCTTTATACACTTTTGAGCTTTCATAGGCTTCAGTCTGATTTCCTCCAGCTCATGTAGGTCCACCACTTTCTCTTGAGCTGTCTTGATGTCAAGATTTAAGAGCTTTGTTGCCCATAATGCTTGGTACTCGATTTACAGGTAGGTGACAAGCCTTTCCATCAGAGCTGAAATGGAGTCCTTCAATTGGAGTCTTAAAAGCAGTTCTGTAAGCCCATAGAGCTTCATCGAGTTTGATTGACCAATCTCTTCTAGAAACACCTCTACCCTTGGTAGGATAGCATTGATCTGCCTATTGGAGACTTCAACCTGGCCATTGGTTTGAGGATGGTAAGGTGTTGCCCTTATGCTTTACTCCATGCTTCCTTAGTAGATTCTCAAAGACCTTGTTGATGAAATGAGAACCTCCATCGCTGATCACGACTCTGGGAACTCCAAATCTAGGGAAGATAATAGTTTTGAACATCTTCAGCACCACCTTTGCGTCGTTAGTGGGACTAGCTATGCCTTCTACCCATTTTGAGACATAGTCTGCAGCAACCAATATGTAGCTATTCCCGTAAAAGGTGGGTTGAAAGGTCCCATGAAGTCGATTCCCCAAACGTAAAAATTTCAACTTCAAAGATAGGGTTCGAGGTATCTCGTTTCTTTTGCCTATGTTCCCCATCCTTTGGCATGGATCACACTTGGATATGAAAGCGTGTGCGTTCTTTGAACATGCTCGGCCACTAAAGACCAGCTTGGAGTATTTTCTGCACTGTATTGAATGTAGCAAAGTGGCCTCGTATCATGGAACCATGGCAATGTTCTAGCCTTCTTAGACATCTTCCTCTGCTATGCATCTTCTAAATAAACCATCCGAACCTTTCTTGTAGAAATACGGTTCATCCCGAGTAGTAATGATTGATGTCTCTGAAAAACTTTTTCCTGTTGTATGTATCAAGACCGCTAGGAAATTCACCACTTACTAAGTAGTTAGCTAGGTCTGCAAACTATGGCAACTTCTCTTCTTCTATTGCTAGTACTTCCTCGAAGTTTGCTCTGGTCTTGTTGGGTCCTTTGAAGGTCTTGACCAACATCAATTGTTCTTGGCAAGGAATCATCGATTAGCAATGGATCTTGATCCTCATCCTGGATAAGTGATCAGTTACCCCATTTTCACCTTCTTCTTGTCAACTATATCCCGGTCGAATTCTTGGAGTAGAAGGATCCATCTCGATAACCTGGCTTGGTGTCTTTCTTGGCATAAATGTGTCTTAATCTGGCGTGATCGGTGTAGACTATTACCTTTGATCCTACCAAGTAGCTTCGAATTTCTCAAAAGCGAAGACTACAACAAGTAACCTTTCCAGTAGTAGCATATCTCCCCGAGCTTCATCTAAGGTTCTGCTTGCATAGTAGATCCGCATTAAGCTTCTTTTCTATTCTCTGACCCAAAACTGCTCCAACTGCATAGTCAAGCATCACACATGATTTTGAAAGGTGGTCCCAATTCGAGTTTAGACTATTGGGGATGAGATCAATGCTCCCTTTATCAGTTGAAAAGCCTTGACACTCGGAATCGAAGTAGAACTCTTGCTTCTTGCAAAGTAGCTCTAGTGAGTGGTCTAGCTATTTTAGAGAATCCTTAATGAACACTCTATAGAACCCAAAGTAGTCAAAAAAACTCCCGATATCTTTGGCGTTCTTAGGTGGTTAAGTAGTTGCATCATCACATCTACCTTGGCCTTTCACCTGTATTCCATTCTCGGAAATCTTGTGCCCCAAGACGTCCCTTCTTTGACCATGAAATGGTATTTCTCCCCAATTGAGAACCAAATTTGTCTCCTCTCATCTACTAAACACCCTGCACATATTCAACAAACCACGAGGAGAAGGAGGAGCCAATACGAAAAAATCATCCATGAAGACTTCCACCATCTCCTCTATCAAATCTGAAAAGATAGAGGTCATACACCTCTGAAATGTTGCAGGTGCATTGCATAAACCCAAAAGACATTTTTTGTAAGTAAAAAGTTCGTATGGGCAAGTAAAAGTGGTTTTTCTTGGTCATTTGGATGTATTGGGATCTGAAAGAACCCACTATATCCATCTAAGAAAGCAGTAGTAAGAGTGGTTTCAAGCCTTTCCTAGCATTTGATCGATAAATGGCAAAAGAAAATGATCTTTTCGGATCTGCATTTAACTTCCTATAGTCTATACACATCCTATGACCAGTTATTGTCCTAGTAGGTATAAGTTCATCCTTGTCTTTCCTTACTTACTGTTATACCACCTTTCTAGGAGCCTTGTATGCGGAGATATCTACGTCTATCGGAGATAGGGTAGATAACTCGAATCTAACAACTTAAGAATTTCTTTCTTAACTACTTCTTGAGGTTAGGATTTAGTCTTCTTAAGGTTCAATACTAGAGTATGACTCATTTTCAAGATTAATTCCATGAGTGCATAAACTTGGTGATATTCCTTTAATGTCACCAAGAGAATACCAATTCTCTCCCTATACTTTCTCGATTCATCAGCAAATGCAACTCATCATCACTAAGTTTATCATTTACTATGACAGGGTAAGTTGAGTTAGGACCAAGAAAAGCGTACCTTAGCCCGTTGGAAGTGGTTTGAGCTTCAACTTTAGGTGCTTCTGAAAGTTCTGACCAGTCATCAGTGAGTGGACTCGAAGCTGTATGTTGAGTTCTTGGGATGAGGCTGCACTATCTGGGTCCGACAGGTCGGTCTCGAGCTACTCCCAAACTTAAGCGCTGAGTTTTGCCAGTTTCAATTGATGCGATGCCCCCTCCATTTAAGCTTAACCAGGTTTCAAAGACTGCTACTTAATTTCCTTATATGAATCTAACATTATCTCATAGTTCAAGGTTTCCTTGTGTAAGTAGGCCATCTTTACCATCTTTGGTCAAAGCTGCAGGAGATGATCTTAACTTCATTAAGCTCTTCAAGTAACTGGTTTGCAAGCTGATCCATTTCTTGATCAAAAGAGTTGACCTTCTATAGTAGGCTTCTTCATTGTGTCTTTGATGTCAAAATGCATCTTGAGATCTTTTCCCATATTGAGTTCAATTTTTCCATTCTTAACGTCAATAGAGCTCCAGCAGGGCAAGGAGGGGTCTTCCTAAGATCAAGGGATCCTTGGCTCTTCACCCATCTCTAACACCATAAAGTCAGTGGGGATCTCTATAGCTCAATTCTGAGAGGCAAGTCTTCTAATATGTTATGCGGTATCCTTACGGACCTATCAGCCAAGACAAGAGAAATGTTGGTGGCCTTGAACTTGCTTTGAAACCTAACCTCTTAGCTACTGAAAGTGGCATGAGGGCTTATGGATGCTCCCAAGTCAGAAAGACAATTTTTAAAGGTCAATGGACCTAGAGAGCATGACAATGTGAAACAACCTGGTCATCATAGCTTATAACCTTCCTTTGTATGATAGCTCTACACTCATAACTCACCACTACCATTCCTTGCACTTCTTGGATCCTTTCCACCGTTGCATCCTTTATCCTTATGAGATTAAGATAGAAGTGCCAATCGTCCCAGTATGGGCATCTTTACTTCGATTTCTTTAATATGCTTGTCGAAGATAGCTTTGTACTTCTCAATCTGTCCTTCTTGAATCTTTACGAGAAGGAGAGTTTTGGTTTGGGAAAGGAGAACAAATAGTGCTTTCTTCTCCTTGGCAGCTGCATGTTTTTCAATTGGGGAAGGCTGGAGAGGTCGAGTTGGTGTATCGAGGTTAGCGAGGCAAGTGCAAGTTTTTCTTCTCGACTTGTTTTTCTTCTTGGCACAAACCCTCCCCCTCTTGGTCTTGCTGTCATGATGATGGGCGTTGATCCTTCCCTTGCAGGTAGCTCTCTTCCTCCTTAGGGTGATGGCATTGATTGGAGCCAAGGCCTTAGGGTTTTGGATTGCTTTTCTGGCAGCTGTCTAATAGGCGTTGTATTGTTCTCCATGAATTTAATTTTTGGAGTCAGCGTCTCAATCTTGCTATTAAGATCATTGTAGGAGTAATCCATCTGGTTTTCATTTCAGCAAGCTTCTTTGTGGTTTTCCATTGTATCGATCGCTTCCGCCCTTGGAGTAGTTGCTTGCGTATCATGGTCCGTGGGTCCTGATCGAAGGCAATAGATGGTTGAGCTTCTCCGGCAAAATCAGGTGGGGTACCCATTCGCCTTCTTTGTTGGTAGCCTCGTTGGAAATTTTGCTTAGGAACAAAACCTTGAGTTTAACTATAAGGGACAAAAGGCTTGTTCCGGTTCTGTTGTTATTGAGGATAGACTTGGTCTTGCGGATTAGCCACGTTGGTACTTCTATAAGACTATTTGAGATTGTTCTTGTAGTTGATAAAGCCCTTATTGTGGCTACCTTGGTTACGAACATAGTGACTTCTTCCATTTGATCACCTTCCCCATCTTGAACTTGAAAGATCTCTTTCCACTTGCAAAATGACGCGTTATACGCTGGCGAGAAGGATATCCAACTTTTCATTCAAAGCTTTGAGATCCTTCTAGTCTTTTCATCAGAATCAACACTTCTTCTCATGCTGCGTTGTAATCCTCATTGTAGTTCTCATCTGATTGAGCAAGATTCTCAATGAGTTCCCAACCTTCATCAACATCCTTGTTGAGGAAGTTACCATTGCTTGCTGTATCCAAAAGCATTCTTATCCTTGGGAGAACTCCTCTATAAAGGGTGCTGAGTAGGGATTCATTCTTTGAAGCCATGGTGTGGACATCGAAGTGGTGTAGCCTTTGAATCTTTCCCAGGCTTCACAGAAGGTTTCCCCATTTTTTGGGCAACGCCGGATATTTCATTCAAGTCTAGCTGTTCGAGCATTGGAGAAAAACTTGGCAGAAAAGCTTTCTTGCAGTCTCGGGAGGTGATGGAGTCATGAGGTAAATTCTTCTCCCACGATGAGCTTTGTCACCAAGAGAGAATGGAAAAAGTCTCAACTTGAAGCCATCTTCACTGACTCCATTGATCTTCGTGAGGCTGCAGAGCCTATTAAACTCGTCCAGTGATCAAGAGGATCCTCCATAGAACCCATGGAATTTGTTGCCTTGCACCATAGATATCAAGCCGCTTCTTCATCTCAAAATTGTTGTTTTGGATTGTAGGATGTACAATCCCTTGCCTCTGAGTGTGAGTGTTAGGAGCATCTCCTGCTCGATCAATCTTGGCCTCCTTTGAGGTTCTTTGGCCATTGTGTTTTGTTGTACTTACTCTGATCCTCTCTGCTTGCTCACGTGGTAACGAATTAACTTAGTCCGATTAATGTTATCAATGAAAGGTAGGAGGTTCTGGTTTCCTTGTGATTGAGTTTGATAAAGGTGAAGCTAGAACTGTTTACGCTGATAGGTACTGAGATGCAAAGACAAAGAAGGAACACTAGGTAAGTATCCAAGTAAGGTGTAAAAGAACTTGATCTTAAAAGATTTAAAATCCTAATTGTAACAAACAACACCCGAATGGCAACGACGCCAAATTGATAGTAGTATTTTTTACTCGAGGACTATACGTGGGCAAGAAATCTAGCAATAGGAACTTGTCATCTTGGATGTAAATCCTCATCAATTATGCAATCCCCAGTAAAAGCAATGCTCCTTACTATGTGTGTGTATGCAGAAAGATGTATCAATTCCTAGCATTGTCATTATCATACTAAGGTGTCGATCGAAATGGGTGTGATGCTAGCAATCAAGATGTGATCGGATCTAACTAAGTCAAGGCAGATAAAAAGGAAATATTTATCTAACAACTTCAAAATAAAATGCAGTAAGATGGGTGCTTGACTCGAGTCCTAGACCAAGTCAAGTGATAGAGTCAATGCAGAAAATGACTAAAAGATGCACTCGACCACTCTGAATGAGTCAATGAGATCGAGTGGAGTCTGAAAACGACAAATAACTATGCACTCGGTTCAAGACCCGAGTTGAGAGATGAAAGGCAAAGTCGATTAAACAAGTAAATGACTTTAGAACAAGATGATAAAGCAAGAAGATGCAAATAGGGATCTAAGGATGGAGCAATCGAAATGTGATTCTCCTTGGTCTCTCTAGATACTTAACAAAACTTCACGAAGCTATCTACAGACAATGAACATCAAAGTAAGGTGGCTCCACTCTCGTGACCAAAACCAACAAGCCTATATCACTTCCTAATCTTAATACCGGTCGAAGATGCAAAGAAACTTAGAGCAGATATCGGTGAAACATAATATAGGCAAGCATTAAGAACCAATTCATTAATGTCGAAATACAAATTAGAACCTCTTAAGCCATGGGTTAAAAGCTATAAATCTCTGGTATTAGTTGGTTCAAGCATTTCATCAACACCTTTTAGTGGAAAATGCTTGAGATCATAATTACCAATGTCTTGGCTAACTAAGCATTAAGAACACCTAATCCATAAGAGATCTATCTGAATTAAAGCTCGACCATCGAAGAAGACCAAGAATCCTACACGGATCTAACCCATCCTCGGATACCTAAATCACTACTTCAAGAACACAAATCATCATCAAGAACATGAACCCGGAAAAATCAAACATCTCAGAATTCATTGAAAATAGTTTAGAAAGATAGATTAAGATGAGAATAGTAAGACCAAAGAATTAAAAGCAAACTAAGTACTAGATTAAGAGATCTGAATTACAAAATGAAGAACACCAGAACAAGGTTTGGAGGCAGAGAAAAACCTAAAAATAAAAAGACATGTCCTAGATAATACCCAACAGTGGTATTTATAGTAAATCGGAAAACCCTAAAACGAAAAAGACAAAGAAAAATAGCTAAGTCTTAGCGGATGGTGCAGCTCGACCAAGTCTGGTCGAGTGGTGTCGAGTGTGTTGAGTGGAGTGGGGACTCGAGTGGGACTGTCAAATGGTGGCAGGTTGAGGGGTGGTCAAGTGCCAGCGTCGAGTGGTAACGTTGCATGGCAGGTCGAGTGGTCGGTGCATGAGCTTCGGTTAGATGCGTGGTGGAGTTGAGGGTCTAGAACGGGCTCGAGCTGGGAGGTCGAGCCTGGCTCGAGGTGGGAGGTCAAGCAGGGCTCGAGGTGGGAGGTCGAGCATGGGCTCGAGGTGGGAGGTCGAACACGGGCTCGAGGTGGACAAGTGGTTTGTCGAGGATGTGATGTCAGTGTGGACTCGAGTGGAGGTGGGTGATATTAGTATTTTTTACTCAGTACTCACCTGTAGTCAAGGGAGACCTAGCAATGGAACTTATCCTATTGGATGCGTGTACCCTGTCCTTATGCTTTTCTAAGTAAAAATACAAGTTTAAGTGTGTGGTGTGTATGTGAACTATAAACTATGGATATATCGATTCCTTAGTCTAACATGTCATTGTAGTACTAAGGTGTCAATCCAAATGGGTGTGATGCTAACAATCGAGGATGAGATCGGATATACTTAATTGAGCCACAAGTTGATGTTGGATTGTCTAACAATCTAAGTGAAACATGAAATATGCAAAATAAATGCTAAGTAAAAATACTAGGGAGGTAGGTGCGGTGCTTTAGAGAAGCGGTGCCACAAATCTTGTAGGAGTAATGTCAAGTGAAAATAGCGAAATAAATTGATGAGATAAAACTAAGTGTGGAAGCTATGCGAAGATGATAACTAAGATAAGGTAAAATCAACTTAAGACAAACAAGCTCGAGAATAGGGTAATTGGTCGGGCTCCTCTGGGAAATCCATCTAAGACGACAAACTCAAACAGAGCTAATCCCTAGACAACGGGTTCACAAGCAATCAAATCCATTGTCGTGACAGATGACCTCAAGCTAAGGCGGTTCCAGACTCATATGTCTCGAAATCTACCCTAACAGAACCTTAAGACTCAACCCGTTCTTGTCAATGAACACCCTAAACATCCAATCTTTTAGGCTAAGAATGCAAATCTCTGGCACTAATTGTTTAAGCGTTTCATTAACCACCTTTTGAGTGTGGAAACACTTATGATCTAGTTGCAATTGATCGAGAGAAACTAGCATTAAGAACAACTAATCCATAAGGGATTCACAAACAGCTAAACTTCAAGCGCTCTAGAAGATCAAAGATTAAGTCCTTAACTTTATCCCATTCTCAAGAACCCAAAAACTACTCCAAACATATTGAAGAACATAAACCCGGAAAATCTAAACTTCTCGGAATTCATTTAAAATAGATTAGAATGATAGATTATTGCAAGAATAACAAGACTGCAAAGAATTAAAACAAACTAACAAGTGGATTAAAAGAAATTTGGATTCAAAGTCAAGAACAATGAAGAACAAATGAAGAACCTCAAGAACAAGCGGAGAAAACCTAACAATAAAGAGCTTACACTAAAAAAGCAGAATACCCTTTGGACAAAACCCAAAAGGGGTATTTATATGAAAATGCGGGAAAACCCTAAAACGAGTAAAAACAAAATAAATGGCTAAGTCTTGGGATGTCGATGCAGCTACAGGCGTGTGTGCTGGAGAAGGCCTGGTCGAGCACTCCGCTCGGGCACTCTGCTCGAGCACTCCTCAGCCTCTTGCTTGAGCACTTATCTTTGCTGCTTGAGCACAAGTTCTTTGGCTTGCTTTCGAGCACAAGTTCTTTGGCCTGCTCGAGCACAAGTTCTTCGACCTGCTTTCGAGCACAAGTTTTTCGGTCTGCTCGATGGACTGCTGATTCTGCTCGAGTATCTCAGAAATTCTGCTTCGAGCATCTATAGTAAATCTGCTCGATGGCTTTGCTCGGCACCACGTCGAAATTCTGCTCGATGGCTTTGCTTGAGCACCGCGTAATTCTGCTCGATGGCTTTGTTCGAGCATTGCGCGTGAAACTCTCCGAACGTCGAACATCGTCCAGTACCTGAAATCAACTCCAAAATGCATATGTATGCAAGGTTAATGCAAAATCCTAGTATTGATGCCAAGTGTGTGGAATGACTATAAATGGGGTGAAACATATGATGAATCTAGTCTAAATGATGATAGATGCATGCTAAAACATTGCCAAAATGGAGAGACATCAACTCTCCCAAACTTAGTCTTTGCTTGCCCTCAGGCAAACAATTCATAAGAAGGAGAGGTTTAGAAAATGGGGGTTCAGAACCTAAGCAATGCAGTTTTTAAAGTTCCCAAACCTTATCAAATTTCCAAGAAGCTACCCTAAATGCAATGCTAACAAGTTCTTTGTTAAAGCCTTAGCCATGCTCATCACATCACTTACTTAACAATGATTTGGCTCTATAAGCATTCAGATTCTTAAACCCTTTAACATTCATTAAGCGAAACCATGAATCAAGTTTATGCAGTCATTGAACTCATTTGGCTAAGAGAATGGTGAAGGGCGAAGATGGTCCTTAATGTAGCTGGTGGCGCTCATTCTCCTCAAGGGGACTCTCAAAGAAAAAGGAGCTTTAGAAGAAGGTTAAAGGTCGGGGCCAACCGATGCATATAAGGATAGACTCTCATCTACCCATACATATACATAATCAAAATCCAAACCCTAAATCTAATCCCAGAACAATCTTATCACTACCCTTTTGGTACTTTTTCGCAATGAATTCCTTTTTGATTAAACTTTTTCTTTTTTCTTTGTATTCTAAGGAGGGGTTTTCTCATACTTATAGAATCTAGTGCGTTGGGGTTCTTTGTTAGCTATAGCTCTCTAGATGCTTTAGACTTTTGCCCTTGGTTTTCTGTTTCTCTTTACTAGAACTATCAAATTTGTTTCTCTATTCCCAAACCGCTTTACTAGACCAATCACATTTTTTGTTTTAAAGGCCTTCCCTTTTCTTCTTTCATACTCTTTCCCAAAATTTTCTATCCAACACATAATATGGTGATCAAGTTCCATCGTAGTCAAGCTCCTGCCTAGTCTATCGATCTAAAATTGTAAATCAGAACTATATGAAAAACTATCCTTATCGGCTCAACTAACACTTTCTACCAAGCTCGATTCATAAAAAGGCCTCACACACAAAATATTATTGGCTTGAAAGAAAGGTAGGTTCAATGGTGGGGAAACTGTTCCAATGAGGGAATCAGCTACTTGGATAACAAGGGTGGTGAAAAGATGAAAGATAATCCAAGTATGTATATAGGTATCCATGAGTTCAAGTTCAATGCGTAAACATGATAATTATAAGTCGGGTTATGGTCCAAATAGATAGGGAATGAATGCACTTCTCAACAAGCTTCATTACCAAGGATGGTGCTTGCCTTATGCTTCAAACTTAATCAACATGCACAACAGGACAACTAAGTGGTTCATTAACAATTTATGCTGCATGCTAGGCTAGGCAAGAATTATCATTATCCCATATGCAGAAATCCTAGATGAAATGCAAGTAGACTCCTAAAATGCTAATGCAACTACATGGACACTCTGTTTTTGTGAAATAATTTTTGAAATTTTTTAAAAATTTTTATGGTTTTCAGATGCACATAGATGATTGAAAATTTGAAATAAGAAAATAGAAAACAATGTCAAATACAACATGAACCCTCCCCCAAACTTAAATTACACAGTCCCGTGTATAATAAAATCTGGAAAAGAGTTCAGGAATGAAAGCGAAATTAAACACAAGTACAATGATATATACAATGAGTTTGGAGTTGATACTTCGGTAGTTGGAGAAGAAAGAGTCGGTGAACTCTTCTATGTCCTCCAGGAGTGCGTTGGTGCAGGAGGTTGGTCGGTTAGGAGTAGCGTGTCCCTGGAAACCTCTAGAAAGGAAGACTGCTCTCATCTCTTTGGCCATCGGCTCTGGCTCTGTCCTCTCGCTATTCTTTCCTTCCTTAGCCTCCACCTCTGGCTTCCATCCCCAGATTTCTCACCCTACTCCTAACAGGTCGTTTTCCAGCAATCTCTTCTCGATCTCTGAGAATGCCATGGGCTTTGCTTTCTACGCTGCAGACTCGAGTCTTTGAGGGTGATATGTCTCATCGAGCTTCTCTGTTTGAGTAATGGACTTGAGTGTCTCTGCTGCTCTTGGCGGGCCTTTTTCCTCGGCGATTTCTGCCTTGTCTCGTGAGAATGCCTTGGTTCTGCAACACGCCTCGGACTCGAGTCTTGAGGATGATATGTTTCATTGAGCTCTTTTGCTCGAGCTACCTCAATGCTTATGCTCAAGCTACATCGAACACTTTTTTCGGCTTCATCGGAAACTTTTGCTCGATTTATTTTCCTTTTCCTCTACCGCTGCGTGCACCTTAGACATTGAGTAAAAGCAAATTAGGAAAAACTACGAAAATCACGAAATAGAAATAAATAATATTTACAAGGATAAACATGGGACTTCCTCCAAGCGAGCTTATTTAAAGTCTCTAAGCTTGACTTCTGGTTTGTAGGTATTCATCGGCTCGTCCAGAGGAATTGTGATCCCCTCTGGAATGTACTCCGCCATGTAAGGTTTGAGCCGCTACCCATTCACTGTAAACTCGTTACCCTCCTTAGTAAATAAGGTGACAGCTCCATATGGTAACACCTCCTTGATGCTAAATGGTCCAGACCAATTTGACTTCAGTTTTCCTGGGAAGAGTTTCAGTCTTGAGTTAAAAAGCAAGACCTGATCTCGGCTTTGGAAATCTTTCTTGAATCTTTTTGTCATGAAAGGACTTAGTTATTTCCTCATATACCTTGAACTTTCATAGGCTTCAAGTCTGATTTCTTCCAGCGAGTGCAAGTCCACAGCTCTTTTTTTTTGAGCTGTTACGATATCGAGATTCGAAGCTTTGTTGCTCGGGCGCCTTTTACTCAACCTCTACGAGGTAGATGGCAAGCCTTCCGTACAGCAGCTGAAATGGGTTCCTCCCGATTGGAGTCTTATGGCGGTTTGTAAGCCCATAGAGCATCGTCGAGCTTAGTTGCCCATCTCTCCTTGATGTGCCTACAACTCTTGCCGAGGATGGCCTTAATTTGCCTGTTAGAGACCTCAACTTGGCCACTTGGTTTGAGGGTGGTAAGGTTGCCACCTTGTGCTTTACTCCATATTTTCTTAAAAGATTCTCAAAGACCTTATTGATGAAATGAGAACCTCAAATCACTTTGATCACTACTTTGGGGACTCCAAACCTTAGCCTGTTGGGAGTGGTTTTAGCTCGACCTTAGGTGCCCTGAGTTCCAACCAGTCGTCCGAGTGGGAAGACTCGGCGAGTGGGTCTTTGGGTATGCTTAGTTTCAGCTTCACTGATCTGCGACCTCTCTATCTGTTCCCATAGGTTTCTCAAAGCAGCTTCTTAGCCTTTAATTTCCTTGTGAGAGTCTAGCATCGTCTCATAACTTCGAGGGTTTCTTTGTATAAGTAGCCGTTTTCACCATCCTTGGTTAAAGCTGTGCGAAGATGGTCTTTTTCATTTAGCTCCTCAAGTAGCTCATGCGCAAGGTGATCCATTTCTTTAATCCAAAAGAGCTGGCCTTCAATCGTAGGCTTTTTCATTGTATCTCTGATGTCAAAGTGCATTTTGAGATCTTTGCCCATATTAAGTTGAATTTTCCTTTTTTGGGCGTCAATGAGAGCACCCGCAGAGTAAGGAGGGTCTTCCTAGAATCAAAGGATCTTTTGGCTCTTCATCCATCTCTAACACCACAAAAGTCGTGGGAACCACTATGGTTCCAATCGGAGAGGCAAGTCTTCTAGCATGCCATCGGAGTTCTCACATATCTATCAGCCAAGACAAGAGAGATTTTGGTGGTTTTTATACTTGTTAAACCAACTTCTTAACTACCGAAAGTGGCATGAGGCTTATAGGCGCTCCCAAGTCAGCGAGACAATTTTGAAAAGTTAATGGCCCAAGAGCATGGCAATGTGAAATAACCTGGATCTAGTAGCTTGCGATCCTTTTTTTTAATAATAATAGCTGCATTCATGACTCACTACTACCATTCCTTTTACTTCCTGGATTCTTTCTGTAATTGCATTTTTGATCCACTTGTGAGATTGAGGTAAAAGTCCGAATGCATCAAGTATGGACATCTTGGCCTTAATTTCTTTAATGTGCTTTCTCGAAGATAGCTTTGTATCTCTCCACTCTGTCCTTGTGAAATCTCCTGGGTAGGGAGTTTAGGCTTATAAGGAGGAGGGGCGAATGGTGCTTTCTTGTCCTTAGAAGGTGAAATTTTGTCAGCTGGGGATGGCTGGACTCGACTTACAGGTCGAGTTGATGTGTTAAGCTGGTCGATCGAGTTGGAGTTTTTTCTGTTTATCTTGTTCCTCTTTCGACATAAGTCCTCCCCAACTTGGAATTCATTGTCCATGGTGATAGGAGTGGTTCCTGCCCTTTCTGGTAGTTCTTTTTCGTTCTTGAGGTAATGGCATTGATTTGAGCAAAGTCCTTAGGATTTTGGATTGCCTTTCACGGAGTTGTCCGAGTGCGTTGTGGAAGATGTGGATGCAGACTTGTTCTCCGGTATTTAATCTTTGAGTTTAGTGTCTCAAATTTGTTGTTGAGGGTATCGTAGGCGTAGTCCGACTGATTCTTTAATTCAGCAAACCTCTTTGCGGTTTCCATTGTCTTGGCAGCTTGACCGTGGAGTAGCTGCTGCATCATCTTCGCAGGTCTTGATCATGGGCAATAGGTGTTGGAGCTTCTGTGTGGTGCAAAACCAGGTGGTTGACCTATGGCGCCTTGTGGGTTGTACCTTCCTTGGAAATTTTGCTTAGGAACAAAACCTTGAGTTTAATTGTAGGTAAAAAAGGTTTGTTTTGTTGTGGTGGTGGCGGAGGGTAGACTTGATCTTGCGGGTTTTCCACGTTGTTACTTCTTTAAGATAAGTTAGGGTTGTTCTTGTAGTTGATGAAACCTTTGTTATAGCCACCTTGATTCCGAACATAGCTAACTTCTTCGATTTGGTTAGCCTCCCCCATCTTGAACATGAAAAAGTTCCTCTTCATTTGCAAAGTGAGCGTGTCTCTCGAGTGGTGAGGATGAATTTATCCAATTTTTCATTCGGAGACTTGATCTCTTTCCTAGTCCTCTCCCAGAATCAACACTTCCCCTTATGCTGCGGTCATAGTCCTCGATGTAGTTCCCATCGGATTGAGCAAGATTTTCAACGAGTTCCCAGCCTTCATCAACATCTTTATTTAGGAAATTGCCATTGCTTGCTGTATCAATAAGCATTATGATCCTTGGAAGAACGCCTCTATAGGCGTGTTGAGCGAGGATTCATTGCTGAAACCATGGTGAGGACAACGGGTAGTGTAGCCCTTGAATCTTTCCCGAGCTTCAGAGAAGGTTTCTCCATTCTTTTGGATAAAGCGGATATCTCATTCGAAGTCTAGCGGTCACGGGCATTGGAGAAAAGTTTTTGCAATAAAAGCTTTCTTGCAGTCATCGAGGGTGATGAAGCTATGAGGTAGGTTCTTTTCCCATAGATGGGCTTTGTCACCAGAGAGAATGGGAAGAGTATGAGCTTGAAACCATCTTCCTTGACTCCATTGATCTTGGTGAGGCTCGAGCCTATCGAACTCGTCCGAGTGATCTAGAGGATCTTCCATGGGTAATCCATGAAATTTGTTACTTTGGACCATAGCGATCAGACCACTCTTGATCTCAAAATTATTGTTTTGGATTGTTGGTGGCACAATCCTTGCCGCTGAGTGTGAGTGTTAGGGCATCCCTGCTCCAATCAATCTGGGCCTCTCTGCGAGGACCTTGTTCAACTTGTCCTTGAGGATTTTCCATTCGTCTTTGGATGTTATTGGTCTGCTCTGATGTTGTCCCTCTGTCCTCGCAGCGCTGGTCGTAATCTGTGGATGTCGTCGAGAGGCGAAAGAGGTTCTGGTTTCCTTGGGATCGTGTTTGCATCTGGTGAAACTTAGAACAGTGTATTTGCCGAGCTGGTACTGAAACACGGAAAACCAAGAAAGTTAAGAAGTGAAGTAAAAGTAAATAGAACTTGATCTCAAGAAATCTGAAATCCTAAATGTAGCAAACAAACACCCAATCGGATGGCGCAAGTGATATTAGTATTTTTACTCGATTCACTTTTGTAGTCAGGGAGACCTTAATAGGAACTTGTCCTATTGGATCGCGAGTCCCCTATCCTTATGCTTTTCCTAAGTAAAAATACAAGTTTAAGTGTGTGGTGTGTATGTGAACTATAAACTATGGATATATCAATTCCTTAGTCTAACATGTCATTGTAGTACTAAGGTGTCAATCCCAAATGGGTGTGATGCTAACAATCGAGGATGAGATTAGATATACTTAATTCAAGCCAAGCAAGTTGATGTTGGATTGTCCCAACAACCCTAAGTGAACATGAATTATGCAAAATAAATGCTAAGTAAAAATACTAGGGAGGCAGGTTGCGAGTTTAGAGAAGCAGATTGCCTAAATCTTGTAGGAGAATGCAGCAAGTAAAAATGATGAAATAAATTGATGAGATAAAACTAAGTATGGAAGCTAGCGAAGATGATAACTAAGATGAGGTAAAATCAACTAAGACAAACAAGCTCTCAAGAATGGGGTAATTGTTGTGACTCCTCTGAAATCCATCTAAAGCGTACAAACTTCAAACAGAGCTAATCCCTGAACAAGCGGGTTCACAAGCAATCAAATCCACTATCATGAGAGATGACCTCAAGCTAAGGCAGTTCCAGACTCAGATGTCTCTGATGAAATCTACCCTAACAGGCACTAAGACTCGACCCGTTCTTGTCAATGAACACCCTAAACATCCAATCTCTTGGGCTAGGAATGTAAATCTCTGGCACTAGTTGTTCAAGCGTTTCATGAACCACCTTTTGAGTGTGGAAACACTTAAGATCTAGTTGCAATTGATCCGAGAGAAACTAGCATTAAGAACACTAATCAGAAGGGATTCACAAACAGCTAAACTCAAGCGCCCTAGAAGATCAAAGATTAAGTCACTAACCTTTATCTCATTCTCAAGAACCCTAAAACTACTTTCAAACATATTGAAGAACATAAACCCAGAAAATCTAAACTTCTCAGAATTCATTAAAAATAGATTAGAATGATAGATTATTGCAAGAATAACAAGACTGCAAAGAATTAAAGCAAACTAACAAGTGGATTAAAAAGAAATCTGGATTCAAAGTCAAGAACAAAGGGAGAAAGCGTAACAATAAAGAGCTTACACTAAAAAAGCGGAATACCCTTTGGACCAAAACCCAAAAGGGTATTTATATGAAAATGTGGAAAACCCTAAAAGCGAGTAAAAACAAAATAAGCGGCTAAGTCTTGGGATGTCGATGCAGCTTCACAGGCGTGTGTGCAGTGGAGAAGGCCTGGTCGAGCACTCGCTTCGGGCACTCTGTTCGAGCACTCCTCGGCCTCTTGCTCGGCACTTGTCTTGGCCTGCTTGAGCACAAGTTCTTTGGCTTGCTTTCGAGCACAAGTTCTTTGGCCTGCTTCGAGCACAAGTTCTTCGGCCTGCTCGAGCACAAGTTCTTTGGTGCCTTCTTTCGATGGACTGCTGATTCTGCTCGAGTACTTCTCAAAAATTCTGCTTTCGAGCATCTATAGTAAATCTGCTCGATGGCTTTGCTCGAGCACCGTCAAATTCTGCTCGATGGCTTTGCTCGAGCCACGTCAAAATTCTGCTCGATGGCTTTGCTCGAGCATTGCCGCATCGAAACTCTCCGAGCGATCGAGAACATCGTCCAAGTACTGAAATCAACTCCAAAATGCATATGTATGCAAGGCTAATCACGAAATCCTAGTATTGATGCTAAGTGTGTGGAAAGACTATAAATGGGGTGAAACATATGATGAATCTAGTCCTAAATGATGATAGATGCATGCTAAAACATTATCAAAATGGAGAGACATCGGTGGGCTCGGCAGAGGCGTCACACGGCAGGGCTTCGAGTGGAGCTCGAGTGAGACTCGAGTGGCATGGCGAGCACGGGCTCGAGTGGGACTCGAGTGGGACTTGAGTGTCCTAGCATCCATGCTCCAAATTGTACCTGTTTTAGCTCTAAAAAATGCAATATGTATGCAAATCTAATGCAAATCCTCCTAAGTATGCAAAATGGACAAAAAGACTTTAAATGGTATAGACATGGGGTGAATCTTTTTTTAAAATAGACTCAAATATATGCTTAAAGCGTAAAAATATGGAGACATCAGCGGATATACATTATTTGTAGTGTACATGTTTATTGTGAACAAGAAGGTGTATCGATGTTTAGAGTGATTGTACTTGTTAGTTTGGTGTACAAGTATGTGTATCCCAATTTGTAGTGTATGGAAATGATGTACATGTAGTGACTGATACGTTGATGTTTAATGTTGTACATGTAGTGACTCATATACAAGATGGTGACTATAAAGGTGTACAAATACAATATCCGAGACAATGTACAGAGAGATTTTTTGTGTACATAATGAAGTACATGTGTGACAAAATTAGTGTACATAGATACAAAAATGAGTTTGTTAGATTCCACAAATATTTTTAAATGATATAGTTTTGTTTAAAAAATTTTATATATTTTATTTATGAGATAATTAAGAAAATAAAAGAATTGAAAGAAAATAAAAAGAAGAAAAGGGAGAGAGAGAGAAGAAAAATGAAAAAAAAACAAAGAATGACATCAAACTTAATTAAGAGGAAAATCTAAGTTTATAATTGGAAACTGAATAGTGGAAAATAGTAAAAGTAACATTTTTCACATTGAAAATAGTAAACAACCAGCTTAACATAATTCTTACAATTGTACCATATTGTCAAAACAAATTCTGAAGAGAAATAACTTCACTATAAATAAACTTATCACCATATAATTAGTTTAACATATTTATTTTAATTAAATATTAAATAATATATGAATTTTTGTCAATAAATTTACATATCATCATATTAATTTAATAATAGTTAATATTTTGATTAATTAAATTTAATTATGAAAGATAATTAATTTTAGCATCAATTGTTTACAACCGATGTAATTATAACATCATTTACAAATAAACAATACAACTATGTAGCATCAACTGTTAGATTTGTAGCAAATATTAACATTATTTATATTAGAGAAAATTTGGAAAAATACCCCATTTTAGTTTTTTTATTTGAAAAATACATTCTCCTGATTTAGTCTATTTAAAAAAATAATAATGTTATTGATTTACTAAAATACCCTTTTAAAAGTGAATATAATTTCTAGAAAAAATAAATTATTAAAAATAAAATCGATTATATGTTTTATTTTACAGAAAAAATAAAATTTTTATTTTGGAACAAAACAAAAGAAAATCTCTTTAAAATCCCTTAAATATCTCTTAATAATTGGCTAAAATAAAAACAAAATCTGAAAAAATCACAACATCTTCATCTTTGACTAAACAATTCATTGGACCAATTTTTCTAAACTCAATAATATTCTACACAATTTTCTTTTCAGGTGAGAAATTATATTTTTTTGTGTTTATCAAATGGAATTCAAATAATACTTTATTCTGTTGTTGAAAAATTCATATTTGATTCACGTTGTTTATGGGGTAATGCTCTGTTTTGGCTTTATGATTTGTTGGACATGAATGTTGAAGAAAAAATTTAGTTAAATAATCATCAAAAAACTTATGATTTAATTTTTCTATGCTTCAAATGATTATGTTTTTTGATTTTTGTTTTTAGGAAGGAGAATAATGCATCTTTATCTCAAAACTTTTTAAAATGAAAATAATAAGTTAATAACTGTTATTATTTAGAAAATTCATTTTTATTTATTAAAATAAATAACTTATAAATAAAATAAGGATAAAATTTTCATATCATATATATATATATATATATAAATATTGATTTAAAATAAATAAATGAAGAGGTATTTTTCAAATAAAAAAAGCATAAATAGGGTAGTTTGCAAAAATTCCTTTTATATTAAGTGATGCAAAATTAACATCATTTGTTTGTAACTGATGCAAATTTAACATCATTTATTTGTAATTGATGTAAATTAACATCACAATATTTTTTCTCAGTTACAATAATAATGCAATATATTTCTCAACGATACAAATATTTTGCATTATTATTTATAGAATCATTTATGTACATAAATGATACAAAATTAGTTTGCATCACTTATAAGTAATGTAAATACACAAAATAATTGATGCAACGTATACTTTTTTGTAGTGGTTAAAAGGCGAGGGTGTAGTTAATTTACAACCGATAATTCTTATATAAATAGTTATAGCATTTCAAATTATTTACAATTTTTTTGCTTTTTGAAAAAATAACACCAAAAATGTGTAATGCAATAAGACTTTAATATATATATATATATATATATAATAAAACTAGAAAATGTAAGGAAAATTCAAATAGAAGAATATTATATACTTATCATACCTATATTTGTATATATTCATAAAATTATTAATTAATGATATTATTGGGACTATATTTTTTACATAAAAATTTCTAAAAATTATTATTTTATTATCTTATCAAATTTTACTCATTTTTACACTTTGGTTCGACTCGGCACCGGAAAAATTTATTATTTTATAGTGTTTATTAATTTATAGAGTATTAATGTATAATTTTTTACTGTAGCTTTTTGGTTAAAAATGTGATGAATTTAGTTTTAAAATATGATGAATTTGGATGGATCTAGTTTTTGAGTTGTGTTGATATGAAAGAGCGAGAAAAGATGTTTCATATAATTAAAGTTTATCTTATGATATAGTAGATTTAAAATATGATGAATTTGGATGGATCTAGTTTTGAGTTGTGTTGATATGAAAGAGAGAGAAAAGATGTTTCATATAATTAAAGTTTATCTTATGATATAGTCAAGTTGATGACGTTCAAATATATCAAAGATTTAATATTTTGGTTTTATTTTATATCTAAAGGTTTAAATATTGAGGAGCGGAGATACAAATGTAGTCTCATGTTGTCTTATTTATGATGATTCCTAACACTCAACTACTATGGGTCCGGTCAATGTTTTGAGAATTTATCATTTTTACTATTTTAAATTATCTATTAATTATTTGGATATTTTTGTGACTATATATGTAGTCAAGAGGCCAACATAGCAACAAAAACAAGGATCCAAGGCAAATTGCAACAAGGACATGAACTCTCTAATACGTAAACATGTAATTTCCAAATAATTGTATTTGATGTTTCAATCTCATAAGTTATTATATGGACCATATATAAAACATAATATTTAAATGAAACTTTATTAATCCATAATTTTGTAAAGAAATATAACGATAGTAAAAATTAGAAATCTAAACTTTTCATTTTATAGTCTTCATCTATGCATAATTTCCATATCATATGAAGATTGTTCGATTAATAGGTCTCATGCATTTTTACATTCCATGATTGAGCGAATTTTGAGTGTGGAAGAAGAAATTAAGGATTTTTAGGGATGATCCTATATATGATTTGGAGGTGCAGAATAGAATGATTATCGTCACGATGAAGTTCTATAACTTTATCAGAATTTCAAAAATTTCTGATGAAGATTTATTTGAAGATTATTTGGAAAAACATACAGAATATGAAAATGATTCAAATGATCATAAAGAAGTCGAGAGAAAATGAAAAAGGTAGATGACAAATATCCGAGAAAATGTTGTCGATATGTTATGTGAAAATCTAAATAATATACTTTATTTTTTGTAATTGTACTTTATAAGATATATGGGTATTAGTTATTAGAAATATTACAATTACAGTTGGGTTTAAGTCTACTCTATTTCGATTTGTTTTTGTTTTGAATTGATTTTTAAATTGTTTCAACTCACAAAAAGTATATTTACAACAAGGAGCTACAAGATTTTAGATTTTTAAGATTGTGTCCATGTAAAAAAAGTGAATAAAACTTTTGTTGATTTTTTTATCTTGTGGCAAATCAGATCTCCATTCTCTTTTTCGTATTGTTGATCTCATGTTTCACCTACTCTACTTCATACTAATGTTTATTTTTCATCATTCAATGCAATATACTTTATTGCATACCACTATCCATGCTATTGTATATGAGAGAATTGAGGATTTTGTGTTACATGTGCATCGATCAATGCCATATTCAAGGTGTTACACTTCTATTTACGTTGGGTTTTTAATATGTAATTTAACAAATGTATAAAGAAAACAAAATTATTAAATAAAAAGACTGGATAAAACAAAAGAGACATTTAGATAGATGTTTAATCAAGATGACTGAAACTAAAAATTTCAGAAACGGTTTCCACTTTATTGAAATACAAATGCAGTCAATTGTTTGGTATTGGCTGCAACAATAGAGGAAATGAAAATATATATTCCATAGGAAACATTTAAGTCTTCGGTATCACCAAGATAAATACATGTATAATTTTCTGGTTAAAAATATATTCATTTGAAAATGTTAATTTACTAATGGAAATTATTGCCCTTGACAAAGATCTAGAAGAAAATTTCATAACAAAGAACTTGCGAAAGTATTGATAAAAATTAAGATGCCCTACCATAAGCAAGTTCCGAATATTACTTCATTGGATCAATTTGAATCTTTAGTTCCTCATTCTCGGTCATCAGAGCCGCTTTATATTTCTACATGCATCAAAAACAAAAACTAAACAAGGTTCTTACACAAACCATTTAGACATGAGAAATACATGATTGCTAATGTGATATGTGATATATCTATTTGTCATGTCTAAATGGTTTATGTAAGGACCTTAATAAGTTTTATTTTTTGCATGTAGAAATATAAAATAACGCTAATAACCTAGAGTGAGGAACTAAATATTCACGTTGAATCAATAAAACAACATACTGAACTTGGTGATGGTAGGTCATCTTAATTTTTATCGATACTTCTGCAAGTTCTTTGTTATGAAATATTCTTCTAGATCTTCCTCAAGGGAAATCATTTCCATTAGTAACAAAACATTTTCAAATGACTAGATTCTTAACATGGATAATATACATTTAGTTATCTTGGCGACACCAAAGACTTAAATGTTTACAATGTAATATATGTTTTTCATTTCCTCTTTTATAGCAGCCATAACCAAACAATTGAATGCTTAAGCAAAGCGGTTAAAAGGGCAATATTCTTGAACCAACAATTGAGTGAACAAGTCCATCGCCATAATGTTGCAAAACCCGTAAACAAACCATTGAGGGTAGAAGTCCAACAGCTGAATCTGAAAACATATGAGGTGATGCAAAACCCCATCGACTTTGAAAGGTCAAACATATAGCCAATGAACAAAAATGTGTAGCAACAACTCAACTTCGGTCAATAAAATCAGGCATACCCCCATTTCAATCATTCAAATCAACAGATGTAAGGAAAGAGACAACTCGGTTGTGTTTCCCCATGTGATTCCAAAGTACTCTTTCATCACTTGGCTTGCAGTTCGGGCTTGCTTATCCACTGACACACACACACTCGATTATGGGGTCAGCATCAGATGTGTCTATTTTATAGTGAACCTAATGAATCACATGACCATTTATTCTTTTCTTGTCCATTTACTTTCACGATTTGGACTGAAGTTGCTGGTACTCGGGGAGTGATCAATCCTGACTGGGCATTATCCTTAAGTAGGCTCAGCTCTAACCAGATCCGTATCCTAGACAAAATATTACTTCGTATGGCTTTCCAATCCACAATGTACCATATATGGAGACAGCGGAATGGAAGACGACATGGCTCTCACTACATTATGCCGAAGACAGTAAGTTCAGCGGTCTCCTCTAGCGATGGATCTCCACTCGTTCTTAAGACCTTTGAGTTGCTTGTTGTGTTGTTAATTATGTAGGATCTGCTTCTCAGTGTTAAAAATCCATTTCTGGTTTTCTCTATGCCTCCCTCATAATGTAATTACACATTTCCACTTAATATTATTTCATATTTAAAGGAAAATAAAAATAAATAAATCCATATTGCAACCGTTATCAAGCAGTCATAATTTTTTTCTAAACACACTTATTTTCAACTGTGAGCCCCCTTTACCCCCTTTTCATGTGCATTTCCAGGTGCTCCAATCTCCAAATCTCTATCATTAAGCAATGTAGAGAAGAGTTTCTTCAGCAAAGATTCTAACCGCTTCTACCTGAATTTTCACTGGATGTTTTGTAAGAAAGCAGCTACCGTCGAATTGACCTCGCATTAAGTCCATACAAACAATCAGCAAGAGTAGTTTTACCAATCCCAACCATTCCATCAATGCCTATTATATGAACAAAATCTGAATCTTCCCATGACAATAGCTTCTCAAAGAATCTTAAGAGCGATTCTATTCCCACAAGACCTTCATTTCCACTCGGAGCCAAATCATTTAGCTTCTTGAAAGTGTCAGCAGCAATATCATCCACAAGTTTGGCCTCAGGCGTGCTAACAAAATGAACAAGAAGCTTGATTTAGAATAAACCAGAAAACAGAGTGAAACCACAATTAAAGGCTATTTATCAAACAAAGATATATTTATAAAACAATGAAGGCGAGAATGTTTCCTTCGTGACATTGACATCAATGTAGATAACAAAAAGCTATGATAGCCGAGAATACAAAAAAAAGTGTGAAGAATTAACCTAATTTCTTTGACTACATAGCCGAGAATGTTGGAAGCTGCGGGAAGAGCAGACCTCCACAATGAAATCTCTTCCAGCCTAACTCCGGGAAAAGTCACTTCCGGTGCTTAAAGCGGCACCCGTGAAGCTCTTTTCTGCTTCTCGACGTCGGTTTGTCAACTTTGTAGAAGATAGGTACCACAAGCTGCTGGTTTCTATTTCTGCACTTGAGGCACCAAGCGGAATTAGTGTAGTTCTTTGAGAAGGCGATGATTGCAATATTTGATTTCTCGATTCTCTCGAAGAGCACAGTTAGACGGAGCACTTTATCGAGATGGCCGGTGAAATTGTCACGTGTGTCAAAACCTCTGAAACTGAGAAACACGTCGAACTCTAAAATTGAGACTCCATCCATTCTTCCATTCACTAGAATAACAAAGATAAAATTAATGGTCAACGGCAAGCAAAAATGTTGTGGAATGCAATTTTTGATCAATTCCAAATTGTTAAAGTTATAAAACGACCAAAATCATTGTGGTCGAAAATGCTAGTTGATTGATAAGATAAAGGGGTTGGTTTGCAAAAAAACTATTTTCATCTGTTGGGTATTACTCGATAAAACCTGTTATATTTGTTTTATACTTTAAATCATTAAAACCCTAAGTTTCTAAAAATAACCCTCTGACAAAACTACTTGGATTTTAGCAGAGAGAAAGAGCACTTCGTCGATTAGAACAAAAAACGCGATTTACTCAATCTTCTTCGGTACTGAAAAAAACTGAACCAGAACCCAAAGTAAGTTCGATTCTATAGTTTTTTTTTTGTGTGGAGAATCAATTGTATAATCAAAAATCAATAGAAGGATATGACCAGAATGGAAGGTCGTGTGCGCGATTGACTTCTTCTCTTCCGTCGCTAAACTTGAGGGGTTTTTCTGTCCTATTTCAAAAGGTAAGGTTTTTAAATTATCTAAAAGAATATAAAAGGTTAGTAAAGTAAATGAAAATCTATAAGTTTGTATCGGAGGAGAATACAAGTGAGGTTGTAGAACCGGAAAAGAAAGGGGAAGTTGATTTGGAAAAGCAGGAGGAAAAAACAGAGAGTCTTGGAAACAAGTCGAACAAATGCAAAGTATACTCGAGGACATAAGTCGGATTTACCACCACGTCAATCCCTTCCTCGTGTAACAAAAATTTTCCATAAGGTAGTCTCCACACCATTTACTCAAGCCACTAGGGACCTCCCTAGAGACCAGGGTATGAAATCAAACAAAAATTAAATGTCGACATTTTTTTGGAATGTTCGAGGGTTCAACAAGTCTTCAAAGCATTCTGTGGTTCGGGATTGGATTTTAAAGGAGGGTTTACAGTTTGGATGTCTTCTGGAGACAAGAGTAAAACAAAGAAAAGCAGAGAGTATTGTTAAGACAGTTTTTCAAGACTGGTCTTTCCTATCAAATTATGATTCTCATCGATTAGGTAGGATATGGGTAGTATGGAGTCGAAGGGTGAGGGCTGACGCCATGTTTCACAAGTGCCCAAGTGATCACTTGTTCAGTTAATATGGAGGGAAAGCAGAGTGAATTTTTTCTGTTCGTTTGTCTATGCATCCAACAATGGAAGAAAGAAAGTTGTTGTGGGAAGATGTGCGTGCTCATCACGACTCCCCTCTGTTTCAAAATAAGCCATGGATGATCTATGGGGATTTTAATGAAATACTGAAAGGCACAGAACACTCTTCATATGCTGTGAACCCCACAATCCCAATGGGAATGAGGGATTTCAAGAGGTGGTACAATATTGCTCTTTAAATGATCTGACAACACATGGCCCTTTGTTTTACATGGTGTAACAAAAGAGATGATGATGAGCTTATATGTAAAAAACTGGACGAGTTCTGGTAAATGATGAGTGGATTGCAGATTATCAACGAGCTTATGGAGTTTTTTGAAGCAGGGGATGTTCTGATCATCTTAGATGCAGAATAAGATTGGGTGAGGTGAGGCCTCGACTTCCTTAAACCTTTCAAGTTTACAAATGTTTTGGCAAAGGAACCTGGGTTCTTGCAGATGATACAAGACTGTTGGGAAAATACAGAAACGCTCTTTCTTTTGACCTCGGCTATGTTTAGATTTTCAAAGAAGTTAAAAGCTTTGAAGCCAAGAATAAAAGAGATGAGTAAGGACTAACTTGGCGACTTGACAAAGAAGACAAAAGAAGCTTTTGAAACTCTCCGTCAATGGCAACTGAAGTGCTGCATAACCCATCTGCTAGGGCAATGCGAGAAGAAGCTACAGCATATGCTCGTTGGTTACATGTCTCAGAACTTCGAAGAAATATCTGAAACAAAAGTCAAAGCTGCATTGGTTACAGGTGGGAGACGGGAATAATAAAGCTTTTCATAAAAGCTGTGAAGACCGAGAAGTGAAAAAGCGATAAAAAGAAATAGTCTGCTCGGATGGAAAAATTGTGGATACTCATGAGGAAATAAAAAAGGAGGCTGAGAAGTTTTTCCATGAGTTTCTGGCTCATAAACCAAAACACTATCAGAACATATAAGCTTAAAGAGATTAGGGAACTAGTACAATATCGAAGCTCTGAAGCAGATGGAGATATTCTCATCTGAGACATTACTGAAGCAGAGATTCAAGGGTTTTGTTTTTAATGCCAAAAGACAAAGCACCTGGACCCGATGGATATCGGTGGAATTCTTAAAGAGACATGGTCAATAGTCAAGAAGGATTTTGTTGTTGCGGTTTAATCTTTCTTTCAGTATGGATTTATACCCAAAGGAGTAAACCACGACTATACTAGCGCTCATTGATAACATTGCATTTTGGCATGTTTTTACTATTGTTTTATTTCAACTTAGCATAGGTTTTAGGCATTACTCTTATCACTTATTGCATTTATTTGACATTTAGGATATTTAGTCTCTTTGCATTAGTTTGCATGCATTGTGCATACATGTGGTCATTTCAGTACTGGGCTGCAAGGAGTCATCACTTATGTGACCTCTCGGGATATGAAGCGGCGTAGGGATTTCTGCAAGGTCATGACTCGAGTGACATGGAGCCATAGAGTTGAAGACTGCAAAGGAAGCTCAAGTTACTCGAGGAGGCTACTCGGGATGAAGACTCGAGGAGGCTACTCGAGGAGCACTTTCATTGTTGGGTCGGTGATGAGCACCGCTTCTAGAAGATTCCACAAATTATGGCGAATTCTCATTATCCCTAATTCTTATGTATAAATACCGAAGTTAATGATAACTCGATGCGGCGATCGACAATTATTATTCCGTGCCATTTTTGTATGACTAGTTTATCTCTCTTAGTTTTCTCTCTAGTTTATCTTTAGATTTTGATTGAATTTTGCAACTCTGAGTAATTTTAATAAGATCGAGTCTTGATCTACTGTTCCTTTTTTGAAAATTCTTTCTCATCGGATCATCCTTCATCTATGACAAGTCTTAGCTTTTAAGGCTTTTGGCTTTGATGATGATCTCGATGAGTGAGTAGTCGTTTAGGGATTTTTGGGGATGGATTAGGTAGTCTCCTCGATCACCCTGAGTTTAGTAAATTAGCACCCATGGCGTGAGAGTGTAGATGATCCTATGAGTCTATCCCAAGATCCCTTTGTCTTTTATTTGAACTAGTTGTCATTTCTAGATCTCTTGTCTACTACTTTCATTATAGTTCTTATACCACTCGACTAGTCCACTAGAGTGCACCACTCGAGTGACCCACTTGAGTGCACCAATCGAGTGACCCCTCGAGCTACTTTAGTTTTTATAACTAGTCTTTGATTTGCATGTTTAGTTCATGATTTGTTAGAGTGTGACAGGCTCTGCATCTCTAGTTTAAATTTCTGTATTTTAGGTTGTTAGTAAGAAAAACTCCTAAAATATATTGCTTGACTTCCTAGCTTAATCTACATGTTAAGTGCTACAGACATGCTCTAGATTAGGTTGACATTTCACCCTTTATACTATCAATCGATTGAAACCAACAAAAAAAATCTGAGTTTCACTCATACCAAAGAAGAAATAGGTAAAGGAGATGAAGGATTACCACCCCATATCTTATTGTAATGTCATCTATAAGGTCATATCAAAGCTTATTACCAATAGACTGAAGCATCGCTCCGAAATTCATTCTGCCAAATCAATCAGCTTTTGTAAAGGATCGCTTTGTTGATGGAAAATTTTTATTAGCTCAGAGATAGTCAAAGACTATCCACAAAGCTACAGTTTCCACTCGATGTGCAATTAAGATAGACATCTCAAAAGCTTTTGACTCAGTTCAATGGCCATTTCTCCTCTCCACACTTTCAGCCTGAACTATCCATCGAAATTTATCAAATGGATTGAACTGTGTGTCACCACAACATCTTTTCAGTCCAAGTAAATGGTGAGTTATCGGGTCTGTTTACGGTGCAAGGGGTCTTGACAAGGTTGCTCATTATCTCCGTATTTGTTCATAATTTGCATGAATGTTCTGTCTCATATGCTTGAAAAGGCTGTGTTGGAAAGACCAAATAGGTTATCACCGGTCTGCAAAAACTTCAACTCCACGAACTTGTGTTTGGCGGATGATTTATTGGTGTTCACAGATGGAAAAAAAAATTCAATAGAAGGTATCCTCCAGATATTCAAAACCTTTGCAGAATTTTCAGGTCTGAAAATAAGCCTTGGAAGTCAACACTATATATGGCTGGTGTAAGAGAAGACGAAATGGCAAACATCCTTCAAAGTTTCCCGTTTGAAAATGGTGCACTACCTGTAAGATACCTTGGCCTACCGCTCTTGATGAAGAGAATGACATCAGCGACTACACTCCCCTCGAAAAAATACTGGGACAAGTTCAACAAATGGACAGTTCGAGCACCTATCTTTTGCAGGTCGTCTACAAATCATAAACTTCGGTAATTCATAGTCTTACCAACTTTTGGATGTCAGCTTTTAAACTGCGAAGCTTGTATAAAAGAGATTGACAGCTTATGTTCTGCCTTTCTATGGTCTGGTCCTGAACTAAACACAAAGAAAGCGAAAGTGGCATGGAGTGATGTGTGTACCAAGAAAGGCGAAGGAGGCTTAGGCATTCGATCACTAAAGGAAGCAAATAAGGTTAGCTGTTTAAAGCTTATATGGAGAATACTATCATCGAACTCTTTTTTGGGTGCAATGGATTCGGTTATACCCTATCTGGAAGGGCTCATTTTGGTCACTCTCTGCTAACTCCTCCCAAGGCTCTTGGATGTGGAAGAAACTCCTCAAATACAGAGAACAAGCCTCAGATTTTTGTCAAAACCGAAATTCAGAATGGAAGAAGTACCTCTTTTTGGTATGATAATTGGTCTTCTCTTGGAACATTTATCGGCCTCACGGGGCATAGGCGATGCATTGACATGCCACGGTGGCTGAACCTATAACTTCATAACAAAAAGGCGACATAGGGCTGAAACCCTCAATCAGATGGAAACAGTGCTAGAAAACATCGCTCAACCGGGTTAACGAGATAGAGACATAGTGCTATGGAAAGGAAGGGAGACAGGTTCATGATAACTTTCAGCTCAAAAGAAACATGGGAAGCAACTTCGCCAAATCAAGCCTACGGTAGAAGTGGTATAAAGGTATCTGGTTCTCCAAGCCACACCTAAATACTCAATTCTAGCTTGGCTAGCGATGAAGAATCGATTAACAACGGGAGATAGAATGCAAAATTGGAATGTCGGTGTGGATCTTTCATGTGTTTTTTGTCATAACCCTCTTGAAACTTCATGATCACTTGTTCTTCACATGCACATACTCAGCAGAGGTTTGGTCAGGACTGACTTCCAAGCTACTAGTTCAGCAGTTCTCAACAAATTGGGAAGATGTCACCAAACTTCTCATGGATGCATCTCTTGGAAAGGATCGTTTATTTCTGATGAGGTATGCTTTTCAACTAACACTTCACTCATTATGGAAGGAAAGGAACAGTAGAAGACATGGAGAGGCTGCGACTCCATCGACTCAAATGGTTCACTTTCTTGACAAGCAAGTACGAAACAGAATATCCTCCATTTGCAAACAAGGGGATGGGCGATATGATGGTTGTATGGCAAGATGGTTTGCAACAAGATAAGGAAGAAGAAGATTTCCTCTCTGCTTTTATTTATATTTGTTTTCAAAAACAAGATTAAACACCAGGCGCCTATGATGTAAAAAAGGTTTTTTTGAATAAATTTTACATTTTATTCAAAAAAAAAAAGATATCGAAACTTCGAAGAAGTCGAAAATTTTTGTAGCATGGAGTCGTTGGCATATTCAGCGGTGGAAATTAGGGAATGTGGAGAAGAAACAACGTATAATGGAACCCTCAGAATATTCCATCGATGAAAATTCTAGTAATCTGGAAGACAGTTCTTCTCACAGCGACACTGTTGGATAAATCAGGCAATCGATTTTGAAGGAGCTGCAGGATTTATCAGAAAATAAAATAAACAAGGAGATGCAGGTTCCGTTGTTGAAGCTGCGTTTTATAAACTCACCACCGATAATATTCACGGCTTCAAGGATCGAGAGAAATAAACAAACTAAAAAATACTAGAAGGGAAAATCTCAGAGAAAAGATGGAGATAAGATCGTATCCCTCGATGCAGTGCGTTTTGGGCGAGTTAGAGTATTACATCTACAACTTCAGCTCAAGGACCAATTATTCTCTTCAACTCTGTATGCGAGGTGATGAAAGTGAACACTGTCATATGCATGTGTTTACAGGCACTTCTTGGCATACTGAGCGTGAAGCTTATGAAAATATAAATAGTTTTACAGCGGTGGATAGTAAGGACTATGTAGCTATTCCATCGAGGTCATCGCCTGAATCTGCAAGAAGCTGGATTAAACATTTGTTTTCCTGGGTGCAGGACATAACCATAAATGAAGGATCTTATTTGGGTGAATCATCTGTTATGGCGTGAGCAACGATGATTTCATTAGCCATCTTCGTGCTGCCCTCTGCGAATAGGGATTTCTGTCCACGGAGACTTTGATGAAGTGGATACAGTTCCAGAGTGTAGCGTTTTAGCCATATTCTTAACGAGCACATACATCCTTCAAATCTCTCAGACCTTCTTGAACACCAACAAACAGAGTCTCGAGTGGTTTTTCCTCTTTTTACAGAATATCACCATCTGATTTGATGAATAACATCCAAGAATTATGAGAGATGTTTTCTCCAAGTTGAGCCAAAAAAAGTGGCAGGCTGCTTTGAAGGAAATAGCTCAGATGCCTGGCTACATATTGACAGATAAGTACGTCATCCTAGGTTCTAATTGTTGAAAGCCTTTTGATTAGAATTAATTGTATGATTTTGATTTTTCAAAGGCAGTTAGTGATTCCCATTAGTGCTAACTTCCACGCTTTTTTAAAGAAATAAATTTAGTATTCGACTCAGCAATATCTATGGCTTTTCGCTGGTTTGCAATCATTAAGGTTATATAACTTTGATATTTCATATTTTGTTCTTAAAATCTCGTAGGTGGCATGTTCAATGATAAGGAGAAGATGCTTGGGATTGATATGCAAGTAGGGAGATTTTGTCACTACTATGTATTGAGTCCCCAGATGTTCACAGCATAGGTCTATGGAATACGGTTGGTGGGAAAAACAACCATTGCTGATGAAATCTTTTCAGAAAATCTCTGTCCAATATGAGACTTGTGTCTTCCTTAAAGACCTTCATGTAGTAGATCTAAAAGGAAGTGATGTGAGAGAGGATTTTTTCTCTAAAAGTTTAGAGGTACAATGACATGTTATTCGGATATCCTACATGAAAACAAGTTTCTTGAGGAATCGGCTTCCAGCTTAAAAGGTCCTCCTTATTTTTCGACGATGTGAATGATTATAAAGATGTTGAAACCTTTTTGGGGAAGCTTAACTTATTTAGCTCCAGGAAGCAGAATAATCATGACCTCTAGAAATAGGCGTGTTTTTTGTACTATGTAAAATTGATCATGTCTATGAGGTCAAGCCATTAGATATTTCTATGTTTCTACTACTTCTCGGCGTGGAACATTTCAGACTGTTTTTTCCACATGAGATTTACAGGGCGTTGTCACTTGAGCTGGTCGTATTTTTTCAAATGGAAATCCTCGGGTTCTTCAATTTTTGAGCAGTTCTGATAGAGAATGGAATGGATTATCCCAACAAATTCAGAAAACCTCTCCCATACACATTCAGGTATATTTGAAAGGAGCTGTTGTGGGCTTGATGACAATGAGAGGGTATATTTTTGGACATTGCATGTTTCTTTAGAAAGATGGAAAAGACAACGTTGCAATGTTGCTGGATGGTTGTGGTTTCTCCGCACATGTTGGATTTAGAAGCCTTGTTGACAAATCACTATTAACCATATCACACAACATGGTGAACATGCTTAGGTTTATCCAGGCTACTGGTCGAGAGATTGGTCTCCAAGAATCACCTGACAAGCCAGGAGACCGCAGCAGGTTGTGGAATACAAAGATATCATGGATGTATTAAGTAGTTGACACTGTGAGTCATCAGAATAATCTTTGGTCTCTCTATTATGTAGGCCCTTAAGTTTATTACTGCTACATTATTTCTGGAGGCTGACTTATTTTCACCTTTTATTTTCAGGGCACATCAGCTATTGAGGGCATTTTCCTAGACATGTTGAATGTTAATTTTGATGCGAATCCGAGTATGTTTGAGAAAATGTGTAACCTCAGGCTGTTAAAATTTTATTACTCTGAAGTGATGGAGAATGGTGGAGTGTCTTTACCACAAGGTCTTGATTATTTGCCAAGCAAGTTAAGGCTTTGTTAGGTTATTAGATTGAGTGGTTCACCTTAGATTCTCAATTAGATCTTAACAGGTTATTTACTTGTGCTCTGTTTTATGATTTGCGGGTTCTTTGTTTGTTGTGTAAGAAAAGCAGAACCTGAGATTCTGAGTTCCTAGGATCAAAGAGATCCCAGATGCGTCTCGGTGAACTTTGAACCAGTTCACAAGAAGATCCCGGAGAAGCAGTTTACACCCGATACAAACTCACACCAAGCTCACGTCTCTCACCATACAGAGATAAAACCCGTAAATAGATAACCACCAAGAACAATAATGAAGAAGACAATAGTCTCCAACCCTTCATGTAAGTTTTCTCTCCTCTCTCTAATATTTCTCTCTCTTAAGATCGCCAAACTTCTCTAGCTCTCGGCTTGCTCCTCACTTCTTTAATAACACTCTGATGCCGTTTTGCAGTCCACAACAGGACAAATCCGTGACACACTACTTTGGAGGTGCAGCTGTATCAAACGCGAGTCGATTGTCGTTACTTAATGGACTTAAGTTTCAACAGACTCATAATGGGCCTAGAAATTACCGCCCAATAAGAAAGCTTAGTCCAAGCCTGTCTGAATCCATATCGATCCGACATCTCCACCTCGATAGGATCGGACATAACACCAAAAGTCACCACTCTTACGAAACCTCCATCTCGACTTTACCTCCGAGGAAAGAACATCGATCCGGCTTTACCACCAAAAGAACACCGTTCGACTTAATCACCAAAACACCATTCCATTTGACCATCGGACTCCAGCTCTAAACATTTGAGCTTAGTGTCGTGCACCTTCAAATTACTCGGTCCCTCCTCAAATTTCTTCACCGCTATCGATTTAGTTAACTAATCGGCGGATTCACCTTTGTGTGGATCTTAGTGACTTTCAGAGTGTCCTCCTCTACTGCCGCCACGGATGAAGTTATTCCGCACATGGATATGCTTCTCTCGTGATACCACGAAGTTCTTGGCCAGGCAATTGCGCTTTGAGAATCCACGAAGATCTCAGCTTGTTCCTGCGGAAAACCCGATTCACTAGAAATCCTCATCAACCCTGAGCCTTTAGCAGCTTCAGCAAGTGCTATATACTCTGCTTTTTATTGTCAAGTGTCACTACTTGTTGCAGACCAAGACCTCCATTAACCATATTCCCACCAGCTTAGAATACATAATCGGTAATTGATCTCCTTCTATCTAGATCTCTTGCGTAGTCACTATCACAGTATCCTATGATTTTGAAATCTTCTGATTTAGTGAATGTAAGCTTGAAATCTGCTGTATTCTTTATGTATCGACACCCATTTAACTGCTGTCCAATGTTCCATGCAACGTGAGATCATGAATCGACTTACGGACCCACTGCATATGCTATATCGGCCTTGTCCCAACCATGGGTACATGAGACTGCCAATAAGCGCTTGCATAAGGTATGTCTCATCTCAGCCTCAGCTTTCTCCTTATCGTCGGTTTAGTACTAGATAACTTGAAATGTGTTCCCATAGGAGTATGAACTGGTTTATATTAAACTCATACTAAAATTTGCCAACACCTTTTCAAGATAGTTTTGCTGAGACAATAAGAGAACACCTTTAGTTCTGTCCCTGGTAATATCCATGCCAGAATTAATGCATTCATTGAGGATCCTTCATCTCGAACTCTTTGCTTAACATCTCCGTCGATCTAGAAATCTACTGCTATGTCTTTCGCTCTAAGCGACATGTCATCTACATATAGCAGTAGGTAGACATATTCTTCTTCTTTAAGACACTTGAAGTAAACACAAGGATCATACTAGCTCCTCTTATATTACCGTGATTTCATAAATTGATGAAACAAAGATTCCTTTGCCTAGAGACTGCTTTAACCCATATAGAGATTTCTTTAAAGAACAGACCTGATCACCATTTTCAAAACCCTGTGGCTGTTCCATGAAGATCTCCTCATCCAGCGTTCCATGTAAAAATTCTGTCTTTACATCTAACTGCTCTAGTTCAAGGTCTTTATTAACCGCCATTGATAACACCCAACCTTATGGTTATATGCAACCACCGGTCAAAAAACTTCATGATAGTCGATCCCCTCAATCTGAGAATATCCTTTTGCAACTAGTCTAGCTTTGTATCTAGGCTCCTCCACCCGTATTCTGGCTTAAGTTAAAAGATCCACTTACATCCAATGGTTCTCATTCCTACATTACGTCCATAAGATTCCATGTGTGATTCTTATGAAGAGAGTCCATTTCTTCCTCTGTAGCAGCGATCCATTTTAGCCTATCTTTTGCAACTTATAGCTTCTTCATAGGTTGGGGCTCTTTAGCATTGATGAGTTGAGACATGGTGAGAGTAAATTCAGTTAATATTCCCATCATCAAACCTACTTGGTGGTTTGATATTTACCCTCCTTTCTCTCTCTAGCAAGTTGATAGTCTTTTAGCTCATCATCATCAGACTCTAGAGGATCTTCTTCTTCGTCAGATACTGCTTCTACGGTGGCTCCACCTTTCTCGAGAGCTCCACCTTCAACTTTGATGTTAGTTGAAGATCCGGAAAGATTCCCCTCTTGCAGTTTCTTTTGGTAAAACAAATGTCATTTTCTTCCCTTGCTCCTTAGATGTTGTCTCATCTAAAGATGACATTTTTCCTATATCTTTGTATAGAATGTAAGTCACAAAATGTCACATTCACGACTGACGATGCATCTTCCATCCTCGATGCTCCAAATCCTGTATCCTTTTACACCTGCGGATATCCCATGAAAACCCTTTCTTAGCTCTTGGTTTCAATTTTCCTTGATCGACATGAAAATAAGCCAAACAGCCAAATCTCTTTAAGTGATCATAATCGGTTTTGTCCCGGACCGAACTTCTTCTGGTATCTCGAAGTTTAATGGTGTTGAAGGAGTTCTGTTCATCACATAAACAACAGTAGATGAAGCTTCGGCCCAGAATCATTCTCCCAATCCAGTTTCACTCAACAAACTTGCCTTCTCAAGCCTTTGTTCTATTCAACCTCTCGGCCACTCCATTTTGTTGTGGAGTATAAGGGCAAGATTTATGCCTCGTAATCCCTTTCTCTTTGCAGTAGTCATCAAAGGTTTTGTTGCAATATTCCAAACCGTTATCGGTTCTTAATGCTTTCAACTTCTTTCCACTTTGATTTTCAACTAGAGCTAGCCATTCAACAAACTTGGAGAAAGACTCATCTTTTGTTTTGAGAAAATAGATCCATGCTTTCCTCGAAGTCATCAACGAATGATATGTAGTAATGGCATTTAGCCAAGCTTGGTGTCACGTTAGGAGATCCCCATAAATCAGAATGCACGTACTCCAAAATTTCTTTTGGCGTGTGCTTGCCAGTCTTGAAAGACAACCTGTGAGATTTTCCTAATATGCGGTCTTCACACGCTTTAGTGCTGTTATCTCACCACCTCTAAGCATCTCTTTCTTGACTAGTAACTTAACACCTTCTTGCTTGTATGGCCAAGTTCTGCTATGCCATAAAGCTGTAGTGTTCACTGCTTTGACAGCTACATTTACCTGCTCCAGTTCTGCTTTTCCATCTAGAAAATAGAAAGTATCTCTATAGTCAGCAAGAACTTCTTGGTCATCTTTATAAACTTGAAGTCTATAGTTCTTTGACCTGAACCCAGCACCGTGAGTTTCCAGTTGTCTTAGTGAGATAAGATTTCTTCTTGCTGTAGGTGAGTATCTAACTTGTGACAACACTATCTCAGTCCCATTGTAGTTTACAAACTTGGCCTTGCCGATAGTTGTGATCTCCCTGAAAATGTCATTTCCCATTAGAATTTTTCCTCCATTTACTTCTTCTACATCAAACATCATATCTCTTCTGAATTTTATGTGGTAAGAACATCCGAGGATCCAAGATCCAAGTGTCATTAGTACTTTGTTCTGATGCTACCAACATCAAGGGTTCGCCCATTGAGCTTGTGACAGCTTCACTTTCTGACTTGTACTTGCTTGGTTCTTTTTAGGACACTCACATTTCAAGTGCTCTTCACTACCACAAATCCAGCAAGCCCTTTTCTTTGGTTTAGACTTGCTCCTTGAGTTTGCTTTTCCTTTAGGCTGTGTTTTTCTTCTCAGTTCTGCCTCTTGTTTGAACAAATAATCCCTCGTCAGTAGGTTTCTTCAATGCTCGTTTCTCTCTCAGCTCCACTCAATAGAGTATGCTGGCATGATAATTTCTTTAGGAGTAATGAAGTCTTTATCTTTTCCTTGCTGTACTTTAGAATATGAACCAGATTGTCAAACCTCTTAGGCAAACTGTTCATGAGAATTGCTTGCCGTATCTTCTTCACTCGTCTCTACATTTAGGCTAGAAAGATCTGACACTAGCTTGTTAAAGATATCAAGTTCTTATCAAAGCTCTTATCGTCCTCCATTTTGAAGCTAAAGAACCTCTGCTTTAGATAAAACATGTTTGGTAATGTCTTAACTTTGATATGTATTTTCGAGTTATCCGCATATCATACTCGGTTGGTTCTTTTCAAACTTTTCTTAGCACCTTTATCAAGGCGGTGACTTAGAAGATTTCTTACTCTTACATCCTTCTCTAGCCATCTAGGGTCTGACTTTGCTGTTTTTCCATCAGATCCTTCACCGGTCTTTCCATCCGAATCAACCTTAAGTGGTGGTTGAAGAACTGATTCAAAACCTAAGATCTCTAACTGAGCGAGCATCTTATGTTTCCACAGTGAATCTCCCTCTCCATCAAACTTATCGACCTCAAACCATCGTGTGGGTTCCATCTGAGACTGTTAACAAGTATCTAGGGACCATGTAGACACACAAAGCTGCAACCTTTATTCACCAAACTCCCATAGAACACACTAACAACCAACAACAATCGATCTCACTTGATTCTCAACCTTATCTTTGTATCTTCTTGAAATAACCCGGATCGTAAAAAAAGCGAACCAGTGATGAAATGTTCCTTAAAGGTTTGACCTTTCTGAGCAATAGAACAATGACACCTTGAATCCGTTGAGAACCTTGTAGATCTTCTTCTTCTAGGGTAGAAAGAACCCTCTAGCGTAGCTCCGATACCCTTTGTTAGGTTATTAGTTGAGTGGTTCACCTTAGATTCTCAATTAGATCTTAACAGGTTATTTACTTGTGCTCTGTTTTATGATTTGCGGTTCTTTGTTTGTTGTCTAAGAAGAAAGTAGACCTGAGATTTACAAGTTCCTAGGATCGAAGAGATCGATGCGTCTCGGTGAACTTTGAACCAGTTCACAAGAAGATTCGAAGAAGCAGTTTACACCGATGCAAACTCACCAAGCTCATCTCTCACCGTACGGAGATAAAACCCGAAATAGATAACCACCAAGAACAACAATAGAGAAGACAATAGTCTGCTAACCCCTCTATTGTAAGTTTTCTCTCTATCTCTCTCGACCATTTCTCTCTCTTAAGATCGCCAAACTTCTCTAGCTCTGTATGGCTTGCTCCTCCACTTCTTTAATAACACTTCTGATGCGTTTTGCGATTCATATGAGGGACAAATCCGTTCTGACACACACTTTGGAGGTGCAGCTGTATCAAAGCAGAGTCGATTATCAACTTACTTGATGGACTTAAGTTTCGGTAGACTCATAATGGGCCTAAAAATTACTGGCCCAATAAGAAAACTTAGTCCAAGCCTGTTTGAATCCATGTCGATCCAAGGATCTCTCTTGATGAGGCTGTGTATATCAACTTCATTATATTAGCTTTAGCTGTATTATAAATATTAAGAGATGCGTATCCTCCCGACTCGGGAACTAAGTAACTAAACTATCTATACAAAATAAGATTCTGGGAATATCTTATATTGAATACCCTCCATGATCGGAGGTGGTGGATAGATAGCGAAGATTGGATTTGAATTGGTGAATAGCGAAGGAAATCCTTTGGTAAAAATGTCGGCATATTGATAAGTGGTGGAATGTGATATACGAACCTCACTACATAACCTTTTCTTGTACAAAATGAATATCAATTTCGACATGTTTAGCGGCGTCTCTAACTATTTGGTTAGCGTCTTTCCTTAATGAATCCCGCCTTTTCCAAGCATTACTATTCACGAGTGCTGGTTGGGTGATTCATGCCATGTCGGATGAGCAAGATATCCGGAATATGGGGGATTGCCTCCTCCTTTGATGCTGTACGGATTGGTTGATAGGTAGACCACACTTATGTTATCACGAAAACCGTTGTTGCTTGTGACGAGAAGTGATGGAATCAGTAACAAGTTCGTAACCAGCGAAGTCTTAGTTTCAGCATTTGTGATTGCCTTATACTCTGCTTACGCACTAGACCTTGAAACAGTGGCTTATCTTTAGATGACCATGAAATGAGTGTGTCCCCTAGATAGATCTGATAACCAGATGTTGAGCGCTGTAGTATTAGGACAACCTCCGGTCAGCATCGAGTAAGGCTGAAAACTGTTGATGGTGATTTAGTTGTCTGGCCCTTGAGATTTTGTACCTGTGTAGCGTAAGATCCATCTTAAAGCATGTAGATGTCTTTCTCTTGGATCATGCATAAACAAGAGACTTGTTGAACCGCATATTTAATGTACGGCCTTGTGAACATTAAGCATTTTGGAGCACCCGGCTAAATTGCGATCTGAGTTGGATCAGCGATTTTTGACCAGCACCCTCTGTGAGCTTTTTACCAGATCATTGGCGTTTGATAGGTTTGCAGTCCACGCCTGAGCCTGTTTCAAACCATAATTTGCCTTGTTTACATGCCAACCACCTAATTTGGGTGGTATAGTTTGAAGCAGCTCTCGTGCGTGCGATGAAAAATTTAAAAGCTATACCACTCGAATGGATTTTTTCAAATCCAGCGATGTTCATTATTTCTCTACAGGTCTGGCTCGATATGGCCTACCTTCTCCCTCTATGTCGATGGCATAATGTTGGTCCTTCATCCGCTTCAGTTCATGGATTCAATAGTGGAGTTTCTTAAGCGTGAGTTTTCTATCCCTAATCTTGGAACTTTGGTTTTTCCTTAGCATTACGATCTTTCAATAAACAATTATGTTCTTAAGTCAGTGAAATCGCCTCGGACATACTTATCGACAGGTATAAGACTGCAA
>CM051370.1:25809006-25861856 GCA_028015245.1 Cardamine occulta | reverse complement strand
GAAAACTCAGGAGGCTGAACAAAATGAATTAATGTAACCAAGAGAGCTCTAAACAATATCCCAAAGCTAATAATATATACTAACATCTGTTTCCATTATTCTTTGCCGTTTCAATCTGAGTTCCTACATTGCAGCTTTACCAGCTCCTTTGGGCATTTTCTTTGATGCAGCTGAAAAATATATTTGACATGGATTTCGTCTTTAAGTTAAGAAAAGATTCGACTTTACAAAAGATAGAGTAATAGCAAAAAGGTAAAATTGAACGTAGAAGTAAGGCTTACCATCTTCAACGTCCTTTTGCTTGGTAGTAGTGAGCTAACTCAATCAACCACTCTAGTTTCAACTCTATTTACCTGCATTTTTGGAGTTATGAGAGTTTTAGCATACAAACAAACCGATGCGACGAAACAAAAGTAAAAAACAAAAACAGAGATACGATTTATGTCAACCTTTGCATGATGAAACATATTTTATTACCTGTCTCATGTGTTCCTTGGAGGTTAGTACTAGTTCAGCGATATACAACCCATCTCGGCAATACCTACAATAAGCATTCGAAGAATTCATCAACATTCGAGTTTCAAGATTCTATCAATACTCTGATATGTGTGGAGTGAGAATTTGTTAACCTGAGATAAGCCTGAATTGGGATGTATTTGCACTGTCTGGGGATGCTTCACTTTTATTCGATATGATCCATTCTTCTGCAGCTTTGCAGTGTGTGGAAAAAACCTGAGTCCCAAGTAACAAGTTCATTAGCAGATGCATAATTGTACTTTTAATCAACAAAAATGGCAAATACACTAAGGAATTTACCCGGCTACTATGGATTTCTAACTGAATCCAATTCATTCAGGTTTGAGCTGATTTCTATTTCCTCTTTCAGGAAGTCCCTCCAATTGATCACGGACATCTCGTTCTTTTCATGCTCCGAACCTGAAAACAAATGTTAATAGGATCCACATTTGATCCGATAAACATAAAGAAAAGAAACAACTTTATTACCTGAATGTAGTTCTCATAGCACCACTGGAGTAGAAATGGTTTGTTCCTTCCATGAACTATAAACCCTTGAAGAGAAAAAAACCAAGTGAAGTAAATATACAGAGATAAAGCCTTATAAATTAATGGAGAGAACATAAGAAAAGAATACAGAAGGTTCAAACCTTTAGCAAAGCGATATAGTCATAACATTCGATTGAAAATTCATTCTTGCATTGTCGGCGTGAACCTGTTTAATCATAGAGACGATCAAAAATAGAGCCACCAACTGACAACATAGCCGCAATTGATATTACCTCATCGAACCTTATACTTGTCAGAAACAACAATAATCATCTTCGACAACATTGGGTCCAGAGGAAACTCTGCCATCCTTCTACGCTTTGATCAATGCCCCAAGCTTATTTAGAGCACCCAGAGCAAACAACGGTTCTAAAGCCTTCTGAAGTGCTTCAGCAGGTGGAGGATCCATGAAATCGCAGTTTATGAGATCATGAATTCCAAGACTCTTCAGAGAAAGTACCACACTGGCAAGATTAGTCCCTCTGTGCTTCTGGAACATGTGTTTTCCTCTAAGTCGTTATTGTAATTGAGCGCTTTTATTTACTGGGCGATAACTTTCCCTGCACTTGTTCTTCCATTTCAACCAGCTCGTTGAGTTGCAGAAGCCCTTAGAGATAGGAGTTATAAGCAAAGATTCCATCCCTGTTCTCGGGTTATATGATTTCATCTTGCTAAAGCCTGGATCAACCTCATACTTTATACCATCGATGGTCAATGATGTTTCAGCAATATTAGTATCTAAGACTACTTTCCGTGCCCCTTCTGGAGTTGGCTCAAATATTTTTTTTGGAGTTAACTTGGAAGGTTTTAATAAATCGGACGCATATAATTAATTGGCGGATCTTTGTACCCAAACCTCTTATCCTCTGCTTCAAGTTCTCTTCTGCAGATTCAATTTCCTCTTGACCAGTAAAGAAGACCAATATATCTCCCAATTGGCTCCTCACATGGATTCGTAAGCACAGTAACTATTTATACGTCCATGTAATCAACTTCAGATGCAGTTGTAGATTAATTTCAACTGGATACCGTCTTCCTGAGAAACTAAAATCGGGGCTGTATCGAAGTAATCAGAAAACTTTTCTGCATCCCATTATTGCACTAGATATCCAACAACTTCAAATCAGGTCGGAACCCGAGCTATATCCTGTCAAATAAAAGAAGAGTCAATCAGAATTTATCTAATCCTGATTACACAAGTAAGAAGAGACATTTTACTAGAAAAATCCACTTGCCTTAACTAATCCAAAGAGTATATCTGTTGACAAGGTCCTTTCCTCGCCTCATCCACAATAACGACACTGAAAGGTTTTGCAATCAGTAAGCAAAAACGTTAAACTGTCCAATAGTAATAATAAAATATGTTCAACAATACTCATTACCTATAGCTGGCCAGATCTGGCTCGCCAAGCAGCTCACGCAAAAGCATTCCATCAGTCATATACTTCGAGAACTGTTTTGTCTGAAGTACAATCCTCAAATCGAATGGAATAACCAACCTGTGACAAGCACCAACCGAAGTTTAGATTCTGAGAGTGAACCCACAGTTATGTAACAACCAACTACCAGCAGCAAAAACGAAAAGTAACCAACATACTTCATGTTCGGTTTGACACCCATCTCTTGAGCCACACGGGTAACACTCATAGCTGCAACTCTTAGGGTTGCGTACAACCAACCTGAAATATAACAGAAAAGCATTATTGTGCTTTATTTGATAAAGGAACTGCTTTATCCAGCCTCTATACTTTTGAACCTATCCAACCACAAAGGTCATGAACAAGGGCTCCCTTTCTAAATGAAACAACACTTTAATAAATAAAAAACGGCCAAGTTCCTTCTAGACAAGCTAACAGCTCTCAAGGCTAAAGAACAACACACTAATTTGTTAGTGATTTCTTGCATTAACTGCACTACAATTGGGGCAAGTAGTAGGTTGTAACTTTCCGCGCTTGTAACCCAGCTTCATGAAGATATTGTGGTATTTGTGTAATCTTTTCCTGAACCAATGTCTCCCACTGCGGCAAGAACCCTAATAAATAGATAAACGTTAAAAGAAAAATTATCAAATTTCAATTACATCTAGCAGAGGACAGACCATACCCCAAAAAAAAATTAAAAAATATGCACAATTTCATAATCAAACGCTTCCAATCTACATCTTCATTTGTATATGACAGGAAATTTGATGCATGCTTTTGTTTATAAGTGTTTCGCTTTCTCTGTTGATTTTGTATCACTTAAAGCATACTCAAATGTTATATCCAAATACTGTTTTCTTAAGGATTGGTAAAGTGAGCTTCTTGCCCGTTACTGATGATATCAAAAATGGCATTAGAACTTGAATTACCTGATGCTCTTCCACAGCCTGAAGCAGTTGCTCACGATACCCATAAATTGGCGGACTTCTTCTGACTTCCTGATTCATGAACAAACAGATGAAGAACATGTAGGGGTAAGTTTTAGTTTTTGCTACGGATATTAACTCAAAAGAAACATACAATCCTGAACTTCTACGAAATACATCCTAAGAAAAGATCTGGTAGTTGAGGTTTGATCAAGCACAGTAAATGGGGAAAAACCCAGAAAAAACATAGCACCTGAAGTTCCTCTAAAGCTGTTTTTTTCTGCCAAATCTTGAGATTGTTTAGCATCCATAACATCTTCATACTGCATAAAAATACAAGCAGTCAGCCATAACTCGACATATGCAAGAAGGTATCATCAGGTTTAATAGATATCCTAGGCAATACTTTTCACCAGCCATCCACAGATTCCTTTATGAAACTTATTTGGTCCTCAAACACCAAACCTGCAAAGAAACAAAACACTTAGAATCCCCCAGACCATGGGCCTAACCCATGTTTAAGAACAAACAAGATAAACAAATTCCAAAGCAGTAGAATAGCAATAAAAGAACAAATATGTAACGGATCTTACTGATAATCATCTGAGGCTCGCTTATTCTTTGCACCAAATTTCAATGTTGCTTTTCCTGCATAACAATGTCATTTACGTCATTCAAAAGACATATTACATCAATCAGTGGCCAGTAAAAACAAGAGTGCTCAGCGGAAAAGGAGTAAAAGAGAAATTACCAATCTGATGGTCCTCCCAAGCTTCTTGCTCTCTGATGGATTCATTTTCTCTGTTGCATCCAGGTCCCTAAACAAAAAAGGTGATTTTAAACAACCAAAAAATTTTGCAAAATAATTTATGTAGATAGTGCAACTGCAAGAAGATTAGAATGTGTTGGATCACTAGTAAAGTGCTCTTTGTCAACTAACCTGTGTCGTTGTACAGCAACAGCGAATCTCTTCTCCTGATCAACACCACCGTCTTGATCATAAGCATCTGGAATTTCTATACTGAACTCGGAGAGGTTAGAGATATGTTAGATATATAAAATTTCGAAGAAGAACCAGGAGGGAGAAGGGTCCAGCAAGATGTAAGCATTACCTCCCTCAACATTATCTTCATCTTGTGTTCTTTTCTTCGCGAGATCATAAAGCTCTTTCTTGTATCTATTAAAGATAACAGATCAACACGAGCTCAATTAAGCATAACTAAACATACCATCTTAAATATGACTTGCAAAAAGAAAAAAATTCTAAGAAAATTCACAGTGGGAAAAATTTTTACTCATCAAAACTAGCACATTGCATCAGATAGATATTGGTAATGGCAACAACCACTTGATGCAAGAAAGTTGTAACAATTACCTAAACTCACGAAGTTCTGTTTCTGTTGGCTTTTTCACCTCCAAAAGATATTGTTCATCTTCTATCTCATCCCTATGAAGAAAGAAGAACAGGAGAAATCAGTAAACAAGGGGATATCAATAATAAGAAACAAAAAGTGCAAAATATATGTCATATACTTTAGTTCATCCAGTTTCTTCTGTTTCCTCTTCTTCAAATATTCTTGTCTGAGACTTTCCTGCATCAGACCCGACAAAAGATGATTAATAACAAGGAAAGTACCAAAAATCCTCCACAGATATCATTTCTTGGTAGAAACACCATGAAGAGTGAGTAACAAGGAAAAAAAAAAAAATTAAATATTTATAGTTATGATGATTGACAGAGTCAGGAATTGGTATTTGAAAATCAAGTTTGCAACTTTATATTGTATTTCAACAATGGAGATAAAACACCACGGCACACTTTTAGGTACATATTGACTATTGTTCTTGTCAATAATGCTGAGCAGCCTTTACTTCATTATTTTCTTTCTCCATAGGAAAGCAAACATCACTTACACATAAAGAAGGAAAAATTTAATTACCTTAAGGAATATAAATCATCCCTTCTCCAAGCGTTGCTCTTGAACAGCCTCTTCTGTTTTGCCAAAAAAAAAAAAAAGTCCCAAAATGAGACTATCAGGCAAAAAGACAAATTCTAGATCATAATGTATCATAGAAATGTCATGATATGTTCATGCAATTATAACAGATCGTACCTTGCTCTTTCTTTGACAACTTTTGCTCTGTTAGCTGATCATTAAACAAAAGAAAAGAAGATGTCACTAACTTTCACATGTACAATACATCGATAAGTAAACCATACTAACTACATGCTTCTCATTTGATTGGGTGACATATGAATGTGTATGTCTTTGCTTAATTCGTTTTTCCTACTCAAGCGAAGCTAGATTTTCCTGTTATTAATTCGACAAAACTCATTCTTAAGAAAACTTGTACATAATTGCGAACATACTTAGCCCCAAGACTAACCAAGAATCAGATTGAGGCATACCTTGCTTTTCAGAGGACAGAACAGGAAAAACATACCTTTAGGTATGCGTGCAGTATCACGATCTCTTAAATTCTGCTCCAGTTCTTCTCTCTCCTTTTGGTCACGCCAATCTTTCCTCTTCTGATTTGCCAAGTATAAAAGATCCAAAGCAAATTATAAAAGCGCAGTGTACATCTCTTGGTTACTTGACTTCCACAAGAAAAAAAACAAGACCCAGAAAATAGTTAAATCAAACATCCTAAGAGTGTCACCAGATATACCTCAGAACCATCATCTTCGTGTTCAGAAACCCTTTCTTCTTACGTACCTCTTGTCTCTCTAACAGTAACCTACATTATTGTTAACAATTTTTATCAGATGAGGATGCTGAAGCTATATCTAACCATAAAGAAAGAAAAAAAGTTGGAATCTGTCCAACAAGGAAAAGACAATATGCCTCTTCATCACTCTCATCTGACTGTCCACTTTTCTTTCAAGACCTTTTCTTGCCCTTGTCTGAATTTCTAGATTCAGAAGCTGAAGGGGTTTTTTCTCTACAACAACTTCGTCTTCATCATCATCAGCATCTAAAAGAGCATATGTTTTTGCTTCCTCACTAGCATTGCTGCCTCTGCTTCACGTTGTTGGTAGAGCTGATGGAGGAGTAAAAGAAATTCAGAAAACCAAACCAAAACTACAACTATGCTTATATCCATACATACTTCTCCCAAAAAAAACTAAAACACATATAATTCCAAAAGTTCCAATAGAAAAAACACAAGTACAATAAAGTTTACATCATCTCGTTGAGAAACTCACATTCACACCAACACTTTTGAGGAACTCTGGCAAAATTTCTTCCATAAGCGACGAGTATCACCGAAGAAGAAACCCGTAATCCACCACTCTCCACAAGTTCAGTTGGTGATTTTGTTTTCTTAGCTGCACAAAGATAACAACCCCCATTTGTACTTTTAGAACTGTAACCTCAATGATCCAAAATCAAAACATTAAATTACCCATTGCAATGAGATAATTAACAACAGCTGCTTGAGAATAGCCAAGCAGCACCATCAACTTATCCGAAACCCAGGTCTTCAAATCATTGCTCGCCATTTTCACTGCATTGGAATAACAAAGCAACAGCACAAATTTCACATCAAATTCCATATCTTAACCAATTTCAAATTATTTCATTGCAATACCAATCAAAACTCTTATTAACTAAACTATCTAAGCACAAGATCCTAATTAAGCACATATAAAAGCATCCTAATCAATGAGCGAATGGAATAAGTTACGAACCTAGATTTGGGTAACTAAGGTCTAAGTTTCTCAGAAACTTACAGAGTGAGAAGAATTAGAAGTGAGGAGCTCTGTTTTCGAAGTTTCTGGTAGCGCGAGTATATGGAGGAACCTATCGAAGTGATTATTACACCGGCGACAGTGGAGAAAAACAAAACAGTGAGAGTCTCCGACGGTTCGATAGAAGGAAAGAAAGGGAGGCGGTACAATAAAATCAAGTGTTTGCTGTTTGATCATATTTCAAATAAACACCGTGTGGTTTTACCCACTGAGAGGTCGAATCTTTGCTGTTTTAGAATTGATAACAATCACGCCATTTTGATTATGGAGATGCCAACAGTAAAACGTTTTTTTTGCAAATTTTAAAACACTGCACGTTATTTATTTTTACATAGAAAATCCAACTGTTTTGTTGTTCTCATAACTTTTTAATTAAATGGGCCAAACAAGACTAGATGGGCCTCATATAGTGATGAAAGAGATTTTGATAAATAAATGGATGAATCACAAGCGCAGTAGCGGCGCGTGAATAACACGCGATCGGTTTGAAATCATTTCTGTTTATGTGATTTGTGAAGTCAGATCAGAGCAAGCCTTTGACAAGATTCCTGGCTTGATCTCGGATTTCCCGATTTGGAAACTTCTCGATCACCTCTGAGCCAAAAGACGATATGAGAGCTCTTCTTGCAGTCTCCAAGTCAATACCACGAGCTTGGAAATAGAAGAGCTGATCTTCTTCAAGATCGCTTATCGCAGCACCGTGCGAGCATTTGACATCGTCTGCAATGATCTGAAGATTCGGTTTGATATTCACGGTGGCTCAGGGGTTTCAAAAGGCTCCGTGTTAGTTGTCCAGCGTTAGTCTGTTGAGCAAATCTGCAATATATATCACAAGAATTTAAAACAGAACCAAACTTTCTTGAGCAAATCTGCAAGAATTTCAAAACCAAACCGGCGGGTTTGGGATTGTGACTATATAGAGAGGGATGAAGCTTACTTGTTAACTCGGACATTGCCATCGAAAACAGCTTGACCAGAGGAATGAGCAACAATACACTTGTGGAGCTGTTGCGAAGTGCCTCGGGGATGATCTAAGACAATTCTGCTATGGAGATCAAGAGTTTGCTCGTTGACACACATATGAAACGTGGTTAACTCCGTGAACGTATCAGGCCCAAGCTGCTGCACATGAAGATTGTGCCTCCCTAATCTACCACCAGTACTCACTTCCACTAGCTCATATTCACTCTCTGCCTCCTACAGAGATCATCACATAAACAATTCACTCTCCTGAACAATTTCAGCACAAAACATACCAATTTACGTACTCAAGCCATACCAAAACATCCTAAAGACTTTAACTAAGCTATAAACATTCAACCAACTAAGAAACGAAGACAAAAGCAAAATTCACATTCCTCCTCACCAATTCAACCCTAAAGATAATAACTTTTCCAACTCCAGCAGAAGCAAAACTAAACTAAGACACTCTCCTGAAACGATCAGTGATAAAATTCCTATTTCCGAACACGATTGACACCAAACCTTCCAACAGATTACTAAGCCACAAGAGAATAACAAAGCCAACCTTAACAAGAACTAAACTACTGATTCTCCCCAAACAATTCAATAATTCTACTAAATACCAAAAACTAAACAAAGCTAATTAGTTACTAGCAAGACAAGAAGATAATAAGAAAAAAATGAACCTGTCTGACAAAAGTCCACTTGATATGAGCAGAAGCCATGGGTTCTTTCTGCAAATACGGATGCTTAACTTTAGCATTCTTTTGAACAACAACTTCCAAAACCGGATTAGTCCAATAAAACCCTTCTTCATCTTTCCCAACAAATTCCTCAACTATACCAATCTCACCTCCTTCCTCAACTAACACAAAACCCTAGGATTCGATACCGGTAACCGTTTCGATTCACGGTCACCAGTTTCACCAGAAAAGTACCTCAAATAGATCGGATTCTCCGCTTTACATCCCGCAGGAACATAAATCACAGTCAAATCCGGTGCTCCCATTCCATTAATCGACCAAAACAAATCACCAGAATCGAAATTACCAATGAATTCAGAAACCCGGTTCGTTAACTCATCAGGTAAACCGGAGAAGCTTCCGAAATAAACCCCATCTGGTAAATCTGATGGACCAATAATCAAATTCGACACAAACCATCAATAATCACGGCGTTTGGGAACTGGGTTTCCTCAGATTATCTAAAATTTCCGAATTTCGTGGATGGGTCGATACGGGTTCGATTTGAGAATACCGGATGAATGATGTATCGGTGAATCGAAAAGGTTCGTCTTTTCGTGATGGCCATCGAGTTGATAAGAGAGTCTCAGCGGAAGATTCACGGATTCTTTGGAGAGATAGAGTAGCGGAGGAAGAAGAAGAAGAAGAAGAAGAAGCTGAGAGGAATCTTCGAGAGATTCCGCTAATTGAAGTACAAAAGGGTCAGAGAAAAAGCTTGTTGTGCTCGAGAACAGAAACAGTTGTTAAAGTTGTTCTTCTGTTTGATTTCAATTTTGGTTTTGAAGATAGGTTCGGTATCAATGATAAGTGGCTGAGAACTGTGGCTGCAGCCATTAATGGATTTCCCTCTCTTTTCGTTTGCAGCGATTCGTCAAGTAGTTTTCCGCTAATGGAGTTTTTCACTTTTCTCTCTTCTTCTTTTTTCGTCTCGATTTTATTTTTTCTTGTTTTTTGTAGTCTTGTTGTGCTTGGGCTAATAGGGTTTCCATGATAGACCCATTTGTTTATTTTGGACCAGCCCAATTAACTTTATTTCTTTCTTAAAAATACGAATTTAAGTAGGGGTGGGCAAAAACGCATCCAGAAATCCGCATCCGAACATTTCGAAAAATCCCGTCAAACCTCTAAAGTTATGAAATAAACGGTGTTGTCCTCTAACCGAACATCGAAAAATCCGAAACATCCGATCCGAGCCGAACCGAATAGATGTCAAAACATCTTCAAACTATAAAACGTAATAATAATATATTGGTAATATATAAACTTGTAATAATTGAGATGTTTAAAATATTTGAATATTTTAGATATTTTGGATATTTTATTTATTTTTGGGAAATCATGGTTTTAGAGTATCTGAGTAGTTTAAATTTTTAAGACAAAAAAATAATCAAAATAACTAAAATAGTTTACACTTTTTACTTATATTTGTGAAAATATAACCAAATTTTATTTAAATTTAGCTAATTTTTATTTCTTCTCTAATACTTTGGGTATATCTGGACCGAAGAAGATGCCGATCGAACAAGAATCGTCCGAACCGCTTGAAGTTATGAAATACTTAAGCGAATTGTTGTCTCAAACCGAACGTCAGAAAAAATCAAACACCCGGCCGAACCCGAGCGGTGCGAATTACCCCATTATTTAAGATACAAAAAGGCTTTTTTTGGTAAAAATAAAAAATAAAAAAAAGATACAAACAAGTTTTCAATTTTAAAATACCAAAATTTTGAAGAAAAAAAAGTAGTTAACACAAAATTTAGGTTTAGGAGAATTTCTTAAATTTTAGTATGAGTTTTTTAAATCATGTAGTACTCTTTTCTACTTTTTCTTTTTGAAATTTAAAATTTGCGAGATCTTTACAATTTTGAATTTCGATGATAATATTTTTTAAATATAAAATGTTTTTCTTTTCTTATAGAATTACGCTTTTCTTTTTTTCTGTTTCTGAAGGAACTATTTTTCACTCTTCTGTGATATGTTTAAGATTGGTATGATGGTAGGGTTAACAATCTATCTAAATTAAATAACAAAAAGCATATCAACTAGAAAAAGGATAATGAGAATCATTGCCTAAACTAATGAGTAGCCATTAACTTAGCTTCTTCACACCTAAGTCCTAACTAACTTTCCGACACAATAACCCTTTTTCAAATATATTAACATTTTGATTTAGATATCAATCAATCTATACAATAAAAGCAAAAAAATTTCTCTCCTTACCACTAAGGGTTTTTAGAATACAGAGATGGTATGTGTATACACATTTATAATTAAAACCAGTACAAAAAAATTTGCATATTAAACCAATTCAATATTTTTAATTCACTGAAAAAAGTTATTTTTATCTTTAGTATTTCTTAAAAAATATATCAAAATTTATCTGATAAGGAATTTTGAAATTTGTAGTTTTTTTACTCAACATACCTAACCTAGTCAAATTTGTAACATACAACAGTAAAATGATCAGAATGAACAATAAAAAATAGATAGTACAGTGAGAAATGGTAAGAGATATGTTGGATGACCATTTCTCCAATATTTTTCAACCAAATATTTCGCTTGAATAAATGATGGTTCAATACTTCAATTAATCATTTCTTTTTCCGTTGTAGATGTCCTTTAGGTGAAGAAACTAACTTTACATCTAAGAACAATTTAATGTGAAATCAACAATAAAGCAAGTACTAGTGTTTGGTCATGTCCAAAAGGTGAACAAATCGGATATAAGAAATAATAAACACACAATTTTAAGGTTTTACTAATGAAGATTTATTAGATGACATAGACAATTTCTTAATCAATGAAAAGTTGTTTAATAAATATGTTTTCCAACTCACCATGAGGTGGTAGTAAAGCTACTTAACCTGTTTCTCGTGTTCACATTTTTATTTATCAAACAATTTATAACTAAAATGCAGCTTCAAAGTGTTTATATCACTCAATACTAATTAACACATCATGAATACTATTTATGTTAATAATATAGATAAGACGTCTACAAGCTTTAAATTGATGAATCCTAATCTTGATAATACACGTAGTCCATGCTAAAATGAAATATAAAACTAGATCATTCATTAACAGTAAGTTAATTCTTTAATTATTCTTTTTGCCAGAAATAATTACATACAGTTAAAGAGAAAAGTTACATGGATATGCTAAGAGTTCACTTTTAACAAGAGCAAGACCATGATTCTGTTCCATGGGAAAATTACATGGGCGTGCTCCTAACAATCCAGTATCAGAAATGATATCTAATGAGTAATCTTGTGGCCGATATTACATGTTGTGGTTTCGGAATTGGAGGATTACGGGTTTCGGTCCAGAATCTCTTAGTATTAAAAAAAAAAAAAAAAATTTAAAATGTTTGATCATTAGTATTGAAAATATACAAAAACGGCAGGTGTTGTTTTTAATTGACGTCGATGGAACTACATAAACCAAGAACTAGCTTAAACCAGCTATTGTATAGGTCATAGCAACGACAAGGTGTCTGCAAAACTAGATGACAGACGGCAAGATGTCTATGTGTAAATTACTAAACGGCAGTAAGTTTGCAAGTCTCAGGTGTGAACAACTGAAGCTTTTTTGGTTCAGGTGGGCCATTGTTGTAGAATTTTGTGGGACGTTTTAAACAAGTAATCTACAAAACTTTCGGTCTGTATTATTATATCATAACCAATGTAAAAATAGATATTATTACTATTTTAATCATCTTAACACTATTTTATTTAAGTTTGTGTAAATACTTTAATTCAACCTTTAAGCCTTTTTTTCCTCTGCTATATATATACAATCCCTACCAAACGGTCCAAACTTACATTTTTCCCTCTTCCTCTAAGTTTCAGTATCATCACTTCCCACATTTCAATCTTTTCTTTAATTTTTCCAAAGAGAAAGTTTTAAATTCTGAAGCAAGACCATAACTTTGGTCTTCTTGTTTTCTTGGTCTCTAATATCATAAGCTCTGTTTTTTTTTTAATGTTCCTTGGGCTTTAAGAAACACAACAATAGAAATTAGGGCTTCGTCCTGTAGAAGTTTCACTCTGTTTTGGCATTAAAGTGAGTTAATCAAAGAGCTTATACCTCTGGGGTTTTCAGGGTTTTCTATCAAATGGACAACTGAGAGAATCATTTGAAGAAATTATAGATATATAATAAGATGGTAGGATCATCTTTACCACCTGGTTTCAGATTTCATCCAACAGATGAGGAACTTGTGGGTTATTCCACAGAAGAAACGAAGGGCTTGAGATAGAGCTTGAAATAATTCCATTAATGGATTTATACAAGTTTGATCCTTAGGAACTTCCAGGTATGTGCCTTCTTGAAAAGCCTTGATTTTAAAGTTTTAACTTTTCCAATCTACAATATTAAAATGATCCAACTTTTGCTTCATTTCGAGAAATCCTTCTTGGCGAATCGAGATATGGAATGGTTTTCTTCTGCCATCACAACAGGAAATACCAGAACGGATCTCGAATAAACAAACAACTAAATCTGGTTACTGGAAAGCCACGGGAAAAGATCGAAAAATCGTATATCAGTCTTCTTCTTCTTCTTCCTCGTCTTCTTCTATCATTGGGTGTCGAAAACCCTAGTTTTTTATCTGGGTCGAGCCCTTTTGGTGGTAGAACCGAGTGGGTAATGCATGAGTATCGTCTCTGTGAGCAACGATACTTCACAAGGGATCACTAAATTTCAAGGTAACAACATCATAAATCTAACCAAAATTAAGGAAAAAAAAACAAAATATTGATTTCTTAGTTACCGATTGATAATTTCTATTGGTATTCTTCTGCTCTATATATAGGGAGACTTTGCGCTGTGTCGCGTGGTAAAGAGGAATGAACTAACGCTCAAGAATCATTTAACCAGCTTACCAGAAGTTTCAGATGAACCATTGAGCAACAATGTTGAGATTTCTTGTCAAGCAAGTGACCTAGAAATGAGTTATTGTGAAGCAAGAAACACACTCTGGTCATCTCCTCATTTCATCCTTGAATCATCCTTTAAGGTTTAACAAATCAAAATCCAAACTCTGAAAAAATCCCATTCATTAATCAATGTCACTGTGTCTCAAACTCCATTACACTTTTGTCCAGGAAATTCACAATCACAAACAGAAGAAAATTCTGGTTTCCAAGTATTTCACTACCGAATTGAATATCCACCGAGTTTTTTGCAGATTTGAATTTCGACTGGGAAGTGGAGAATCCATTCACGTTCGATTATTATCCAGAAGCTCCTTATGAACAATGAAGTCATGAACTATCAAATTCTTGGGTAAAGAAAAACTTTATAGTTCACTAGACTTAATTTCTAAACCATCCACTCCAATTCTTTCAAGACCCCTTTTTTGTATATATTGATTTGTTTGTGTATAGATATATTATTATAGTTGCATATTATAAAGTTTAAACTACAAGATTCTCCTCACCATCAACTAGTAGTTATAAAGACACTTTTCAGATACTTTTTTAGGTCACAAAAGTATGTATAAACCAATGTTGTATATCTCTACTAATTACATAAATAAAAATGAATTATTGGATACTTTTATTTGAAAGTTGAGATTTGTTTTCGTAATTTAATACAAGGAAGCAATATAAGGACTACAAAAGACCAATACATCATCAAGACTAACCTTATTATCATCTCCAAATATAGATTCTTTCCCATCTTTCCTCTTAGCATATGACAAGCCCAATCTTGATTTAGCCATCCTTAAATCACCAATCCCCGAGTTCGTATCCCGTCCGCAAATCCACCCATCACAGAAGCTAAAGGTGGTCCAATAAAAGCCCATCAGCTCCAATTGAGGCCCTCCGCGTGCATAATCGAATAGAGCCGCTCCACTTCCTCCAACCTTAGAAAGAACGATCAGGTCATCGCAATCTTCAAGCCAATAGAAGAGGAAAGCATCGAATGTATCGTAGTAATCATCTGTACTTCTATAACCTTCTGGACTAAATCCACCAAACTTGAAAGACTTGTCTTTGGTATAAGCTATAATAACACATGGACCTTTGAAATCACAACGTTCGTGGAACTTTGTTGCACTAAACCCATCAATGCTTGCCTTGTAGCATCATTTTAATTCTCTTCCTGATAAAAAGATGATATAGAATTTGAAGAATATTAGATTTCTATGAGTTCTGCTTATACATATAAGTAGAAATGAATTGTTGCTGGCGATAAAACTCGAAAAGGACTTCAAATGAAATGAAGAAGGCATGAAATTTATATACCCTTTAGGAAAGTTTTGTTTACCAACGAAAAAGAAAGGAACTTGAACGTCGTCATGGTAAGCCGGTTGCTGTAGTGGCCGGAGATCGTTTGTTTTCTTGCCGGGTTCCAACCGAATAGACCGTTGTACGGACTTATTCTCTTCGAAGTCTTGAAGGTTAGTGTATGAATTGTGTTTGAGATGGCACACGAAACCATTTTCTTGCAAATAACGGCCACACAAACAAAAGCCACTAGAACTAAACTCTAGACAAAGACAAAGCATTAATAATTGTGGTTGTCATTGTTCTGCTTACAAGTGTCCAATCAGGTTTAACCAAGAACTGAACCAAACCATATTGAAATAACCAATTCGGTTCTTTCTTTCTACACAAACCATTACCTAAATCAAACCTAATAGAGAAAAAAAAACCTCCAAGTTTGTAAGATTTTTTCAACTAGTACATATAAATTTGGCTACATGAATAAGTACGAACCGTTTCTAACCAAACCGAAAGATATTCAATTTTTCTATCTCGTAAACCAAATAAATTGCAAATACCGAACCAAACTAGATCGAAAACCAGATTGCACACTTCTAGCTTTGTCTCAAATAAATGGTTTTTACTTAGAAAAGCTAAGAGAGAGACATGTTTCCTTCAAATCGAATTGTAGACAATGATCCTTCACAAGATTAGCTCGAAAAAGTTTCAATCACGATCACAAGTTGTTGTACACCGTGAAATATCTTTTGAAGAAACAAAATTTCCTGATTATAAAAAGCTTTGAGGAAGAACCTAAGCAATTATTATTTTTACTTACAAAGTAAAACTTGAAGTTGAGATGATCTGAGATCTCTTTGAAACCCAAAGAGAAGCTATTTTGATTTTCAAGAGGTTGCTCCAAAGATCTGGATTAGCTGCTGAACCAAACCTCGGCAACAAGGACAAGTGACTTTACTTCCGCCATTGTTGTTACTTTCATGAAAAAGCTATAGCTGCAGCTTCCACAAACAACTTGATGAGCACAAGGAAGAAACACCACAGAGACTTCATCTCTCCTACAGAATATGCATTCACGATCATAGTTTGCATCATTCTCGTAAGACCCTTCAAGCTTATCGAGTTCCTCAAGCAGTTTAGCAATGTTTTCTCCTTGAGATTTTTCGGGTTTCCAAACGTTGTTGGGTAAGTGGCTTGAGTCAATATCTGAAAAGGCTTTGAGCCTAGAGAGTTCTTGCTCCAATCTTTGGTGATCGTCTTTGTGTCTTTGGAAGTCTAGTTCAATTTTTAACCGCAGAGTCTCGACCTTTCTTTTGTTGTGAGCCTCAGCTGCTTCTTTTGAGCGTTGTTCTTCCTCCATTTGAGCTAGAGCTTGCTCCTTTGCTATCTGCTCTTGCCTCCATTTCGCCTGCGAATTACATATTAACCAAATATAAAAGAATTCGATAGACTAACCTTCCATGTTTGATTGAGGTAAAGTAGATTAATAATTCAATTATCAGCCATCCACCACAGTCCAAGCAAGTCTTTGAACACAAATGTGCAGCAACATAGATAACGTACCAGCGAAAAGGTAACTTGAAAAATAAGAACCACCGTGTAATGAGAAAAAGCTAATCTGATGAACTTATCAATAGGTATAAAATTCATCTGGCTGAGTTCTACAACTCAAACTGCTTCTCCAAGATTGTATTCATATTAAGTCTAGATTCCATATACACTAGCAAAAAATGTGGCAGATGCAGACTATACCTCTTAAATGATCTTTGAAGTTGTATGGCATCGGTAACAGACTACCATCTAAGACATGACCATCTTGGCAACTAGATGCACGCCTCAAATGAGATATGTAAATATTTTGAATCCTAAGTAAATATACTTCCAACAATTCTAGAGTCAAAAGTTGTAAGGATCTAGAAACTTTCAAAGTACAAATGAATACATGAACCAACGACAAGCGTGCCTCAGTTTCCTTTTCATCCTGTGTGATCTGAGCTAAAGCCATATAAAGAGACTTAATCTTTTCTTTCTCAGCTGTAATCTCCTCCTGCAACTTCAATTTCTGCTTCTCCCATGCCCAAGCTTCTTGAGCATTTTTCTCCTTCTTTGTTGCTTCCTGTTTTACTTTATTAGATTCGGATGCACTTAATTTGGCACCCTCCCTCTCTGCTCGGATTTCTGCATTTTGATTTTCAAGCGCTCTTGCAATGCATTTGCCTTGTCAATTTGACTACAAGCTTTTCTAGAGCATTTTTCCATTTGGGATAATTTTTTCTGTTGATACTTCAATAGCTTGTTTCTCCTTTTTCAACAATTGGATTCCTTCTCTTTCACTACTCAATGACTTAAGCTCGGTCAATTCCTCGCTGACCTTTTGGGCAGCTTGCATTACCTTCTTCAGAGCCCAGTCTTTCCTTTCCTTTAATTTCTTCTCGAGATCCTTAGCCTGATGAAGCAGAGTAACTATCACTCCATCCTTATCCTCCTCACCCATTGATTCCAGATCATCATCAAGGTTCAGATCCCGAAATTTCTCCACATCGAACTAAAACTTACTACTTCAGTACATGGCTTCTCAAGAGTCTCCACATGCAGGATCCTTACAAATAACGCTATCACCACTAGTTTCAGACTGAATCTCCTTCTGCTTCATACTAGCCGAAACCCAGCAGCAAAGCGCTGCAACATTCTCTTCAACAAAGACTTCATCGATGGCGAAAGATTAAACCTTTTTGGACAAACAATCTCTCTCTGCAGTTTCAACTCGTCACCGTTCTTAGAAAACCCATTACCAGAAAACTCAAGTCCTCCACCAGACCCAAAATCCCAACCTCCATGGAATCGACACAATGCTGGTGCCATAAAACCAGCAATATCTGGAGTACTACTACTACCACCAACATCTTCTACATTACTATCTTCTTAGCACAACAACTACCCTATTCCCCGGAGCGGAATATTCAAAGTACTTGCTCTACTAACATGAAGCTCACTCATTAACAAGCACCACATTGCATCACCTTTACTCCAAATTAGCCCAACATTTGCAACAAGTAAATCATACCAACTAATGAATACTCCTCCAAATCTTTCAAATCCGTAAAACCAGTCTCGGATTGATCTTCACCATTCCCATTACTATGATTATTCAAATAAGATGCTGAATTATTCAAAATGTTTGTCAAAACATCTAATTCACCATAACAATGACCATTACTCAAAACAGCTCTCAAAGCAACACTTTCTTTATAACCCTAATTTAACAAGCTTCGAAATAGCTTGGTTATATAAAAACTCCAAATGTTTCAGCAAAATCTCTTCAAAATGTTCTTCTGTGCAACTAACCCCCAAATGTTCTCTTCGAAACTGCTTCCGCTAGGGTTTGAATTGATACAACCAGAATCAGTGAGACCTAGATGATAAACAAGGTTTTTGAGACTTGATTCAGCGATTGATTGAGATAGGCCAATTCTGTTGATCCAAACTTAACGGCGGGTCGGATCTCACGGCGACAGGTCAGATCCTCCGTTTTGCTCTTACAGGCTTCTCCCTCACAGTACAACCCATCGGAATAAACCAAAATCTGAAATAAACAAAAAAAGAGATTTGAATCAGAAAAGTTTAAAATTGATTTTGTTTTACCAACCAAGAAAAATGATCAGAAGAGAAATGGAATCAATTATTAGAAGAAAAAAAGTTGATAAATAGAGATTTGAAGATGGAGATGGAGATATGAAGAAAACTCACTGATCGGTGATGGCTGAATTTTCACGGCTGAGAAGATGAGTTTCGGCAGAGAAGCGGAAAAGGTTACGCGAGAGAGGATACTTTGTTCGATTTCTTCCATTTCTGGCGGCGGCGAGAATATATTTATGGGCCTTGGGCCCATTTTATGTTTATGACCGATTTTATTTGGCCCTATATGCGAGACTAAACGACTGCGTTTTTACAGATCCTCGTCATGGATACGGAGGAATATTCTGAATTTTGGTGATATTTGTTTATCTGCTCTATGTATGTTGCTTTGCTTGTAGTTTGTAGCCTTGTAGATGTATGATAACTGTTAGGGGTATAGAAATCCGGTTTATTGTTTGTTTTGGTTCACTATTATTGATTAAATAGAAATTAAAAGCAATCAACACTATTTGAATCTTGGTTTGGATTTGATTCAAAAATATAATAATTTATTTTTTTTTCTGTAAATTTTCTCATTAATCAAAGACAAAGAGTACATAGGTATAAATCAAGTCACCAAAAAAGATATCAAAAGTATCCAAAGAAAACCTAAAAAACATATAAAACTTAAAGAAAAATTAGCATCGTTTACATATGGGCATACTACCAAATTTAAAGTTAGACGTAATTATTATCTTTATATCACGTTGATTCGATAATGATGAAGTTCGTTTATGCGAAGATCATTCAAGAGGAAACAGATCCACGTACATCAATAGTGATTATGGTAATAAATCAAACAACCAAATTATTGTAAAAGAAGAATAAAGCGTACATCTGCGTCTTCTTTATCATCAAGGTTCATAAAACACCGGTAGATGTCCAACAAAACTTCCTGATAAGAAACTAAACAACGCATAACATGTCGAACCAACAAATATAACAGATCTCACACTGATATGGAAAGCAGAGACAAAAAAACCCATATGGAAACCAAAACAACCACATTGAAGACTTGCACACGAGTAACATATGTTGTCTTAAGCGAACCAATCTCCACGAAGGAAAATGATTTCAAAACAGAGGTGTTTGTGTGAGTCTCCGATAATAAAATCACGTTGATCTTCTTATCCGACATTGCACTGTTGATCTTACGATTAAATTTTTGCTATTTACATCATCCTTCGACTCTTGTCGAGATATCGATCGTCTTGTCTAAAACCACACAACCATAAATTCGAGAATAGAAAAAATAAGAGGAAAAAAATAGAAAGAGGGAGGCCGACAGCGAGGGCTAAAGGAGCTACCGACCATCGGTCTCGATAAGAAAATTGATGATAAATATCTAAATTATTAGATTTATATAATAATGATTTACTTAATATTGATCATTTACTTAATAATATAGTTATAATTTAAAGTATGTATAAGATTATGATAATAAACTTAGGTATTTATTGAGTTTTGTTTAATTTGGTTACAACAAAAACCGTTTATGAGTTAGTCTTAGTTCATTTCTTTTTCTCTTTTTTTTTTAGTTTTAAGCTATGAAAACCAATTGGTTAATATAAATTTTATTTTCGGTTAAGTTTCAATTTAAACATTCGGTTATATACATTTTGGTTTGGTTTGGTTTTCTATTAAATCTACTTGTTTTTTCTCTTTGATTGTCAATCTAAAATTGCTTACCAATCACCACAGTTCCTATCACCACTCTCGTCAAAAGAAACAAACATTAGTGAGGGAAAAATCACTGGAAACAGACTCGAATTAGGGTTATTGAGAGTTTGTGAAATGATGTATAATGATCTGGGAAACTTTAATTAAGATATGTATGTGCATGTCATTGTGCTCTTTTAGATTTCATAGATTCAATTTAGGGATGTTTTATTTTCACGGAGAAGAAAAATCAACAAGAAAATGAGTTTTTCTATTGGGGTTTGCTCTATAGATGTTATCAGGAACTCAATATTAAAGATCTATAATTGCTGAGTTCATATACCTCTTGAGAATGTGATGAGACGCCATTGTTTGGAAACGAAAATAAGGGAGATCCTTCCCATGGTAAGGATAACGAGGAGCGAAGAAGGATAAGGAGACCTAAAAGCGATCGCTTTGTTTTTTTTTTTAAACGGATAATAGTATTCCGTAAATAATAAAATCCTTCAATTTTAATTAAACTAAATAATGCACAAAAACTCGTATTATTTTAATTACTTCAGTTTAACCAAATTAAACCATCAAATAAATCACATAAAAACTCAACCATAAGTTAATTCATTGATTAAACATGATTAAAAACACCACAAATAATTACCTAAAATTCAAAACTTGAATCACATTACTTCCAACATTATTAAATAATTTAAGCGAATTTCTAACATGATTTTAACTCCAAAAATCATAAAATAAATAATTAGCAATAATTCAACAATTATTAGATTAAACAAAATCAACCATAAAAACCTCAAGGAGTTCTAGATCATCCCTCTTCCTGGCAGATCCCACGGTCGCGCTTTTTTTCTGCATCAAATAAAGGAGATGCATAAGTATTTCGATAAATACTTAATGAGGTAATCCACCCATCTACAAGCTTTATACACCTAAGCGATTTAAAATATTTAGCGTATTTAAACACGAAATACCACATTAAATCGACCATTTCACGAAACACTTTCGTCTAGATCACCGAAATCATACACACCTGTATTCATGCAAAACACATTAAATAATTAAATCATTTAAATAAACTTATGGTCCTATTCACCTTAGCCTGAAATTTCGGGACAAAATTTTGTAATTTCTTATAACTCTGGGATGAATAAACCCTAGATTTCCGCTGCCTAAAATATTAATAAAATTATAAAACTTGTGCATGCGAAAACTACTTCACGTTTCTAATAATCACAAAGGACAAAATAAAAGATGATTCGGCGAATCATCTTCTTCCCTAAACTCTGCCCACCTCACTGCTTCCGCGTCACCGGCGATTCCTCCGATCAACACCCGCGATCGCCACCCAAAACTCACACGTCGCGACTCCTCGTTCCGACACCTCGCCCGTCGTGATCTCTTGTGAAGAATGCCACCAATCGTCTCCAAACAATCTGGCGGCTGTTATCTTCACGGCAACTCCGTCTCCGATCATCAGCCTCGACCTCGCTTCCGTACGTGGTCGAATCCTCATTCGTTACCACCGTGACTCATCGTCGATCACCATCATCATCGATTAATAGAATGACCAAATCTAAAGAAACTTATCGTGATGAGATCGAGAAACGCAAGCTTCCCATGCAAGCACTGCCAACGCAGCGATCAACACCACCTGGCTCTGTCTCTCTTTCTCCTCTTACTTTTCGCCACCGGTTCTCCCTCTCCTCTCTCCTCTATCGCTAAAACCACGAAACCCTCTTCTAACTTTTTACCGGCTTGAATGCTAGGTTTCGTGGAGGAGCGATACACTGTAAATACATATATGTGTATCCGACTTTCTTTATTACAACCAGTCCTCCGATATCCGCCGCTTTCATGATTATTGGCTATTAATCAGATAAATTTAACCCTCGAAAAACTTCCGATTCGATCGATTTGATCCTTAACTTTCCAAAATCACAAATTGGCCTCAGACTTCCAAAATTATCAATTAAACCCGATTGCGACTACTGGTTTAATCAAATCGACCTTATTTTGAATTGGCGATTACACCTAAGACTTTCGATTTATCAAAATGACCCTAACCTCGGCACACTTGCCCACACCACCGATCACGAGATCAAACACTATTGATCTCGAGGTCTATTCGATCATGGCAAGACTCCGGTGCATAGGCTTCATTACTTCGTGATTTCGAACTCATACCTCCCACTCTAAAACACGCAAGTGCTTATGCTTTACGGGTATCCATGCCAATTCGTTTCTCGGGGCACAAAGTCCTTTGAGCTCTTATCGAGCTCAAACTTGCTCTACTCTTGGGTAATATAACCTTCGAGTTCTCGGTAATCATACCTACTCCACTCTGGGCTATACTCCTGAGTTCTCGACATCACACTTTCGTACCCTCCCTTTAGCGTATAAACTTACGGGTTCTTGGTATCATATACCACTCACTCTGTTATATACCTTATGAGTTACGGGTGTCGCTTTCATCTCTCCACTCTGGCAATATAATTTACGGGTTCTCATTATCGCATCTACTCCTCCAATGGGTTATATACTTACGAGTTATGGTTATTCATTCATTACACTTCGGCAAGATAACCTTACGGGTTCTCGGTATCCATACCACTCCACCTAAGCTATATACCTTACGAGTTTTGGGTATCGGGGAACTATCCTCTCTCTTGAGTTGTCTGAGAACTAGTTAGTCCTTTGAGCAATCATGACCCTATACGTTATAACCACTCTCATTGAACTATTTCCCATGATCCGCGTAAGACCTCGCAAGGTAATACCGGCATCGTCCATAATCTAAACACAGAATATCAACCTTTCGTAACCAATGCTGGGTTATATCGCGTAACCGTCGTTCGGCGTACTCGCATAATCTCTTTCCGATTATAATTCAAGTTTTACTCCCAATAAAACTCTTTTAGAACCTACGTGTTCGCTTATCTTTCATGATATCATCGATCACCCGAACAATAAGAAATATTCATCTTATTTAAACTCGTGGAAATACCCGACGTCAGATTGATCCTCCGAATCTCGTCAACGACATATTGAACTCTTGAATATCCAAACATATCCTATTCTCGGGATATCTACTCACTAAGTTATATTCTTGGATTATCACCAGCCATGATACATCGTAACGGATCACCTACCTCGAATCTCGTCTTCGGGATATTAAAACAACATATCCGGTAACCTCGGACATCACCACAACATATCCAATACCTCGGGATATCTACAAAACGTAATCGATTCGAGAATGTCAGCATAACATATCCTAACTCTTGGATATCGGCCCCACACTCTAAAATCTCATTAAAGTTTTTTCTTCATTAATTTGAGAACACTCTCGTTCGTTACGTTTAACACTTGGTTTCAGTAGCCATCATTAATAAAAGTAACCCACATTTTATTAATCTAAACATGTAACAATCGTTTCGACTCAAGCGAAAATACACTACCAGCGGAACTAAGAAGCATGGAATCTAAATTCTCCCCCCTAGAAGTGGTCCTCTTTAAAGCTTCGAACCTTAATTCCAACCTTCCCAAACAACTTGGAGAATTCCAATTTCATCATCGCCTCTTATCCCCGATTTTCTCTGCAACATAAGCCCGGCAAGACCTTGATCATTGGAACTTCATTCCTTTGATCTGTTTGATTATTCTCTCGAGAATCTCCATGGCCTTGCCTCGAAACATATTAGACTCGGATAAAAATATCTTAGCCAACACCTCCTTTAGCCTTATTAGCATCCGTGCTAATGAGGCATATCATCAATCTGACCGCTTGACAAGCGGTCCCACATACCTCGGATAGACCTTGTCGAGAAATGAATCGATTAAGACTCATCTCTTAACATTACCTCTTGAGATAACTTATCTCCAACTAATCATCGTAACCTTTTCGCCGATCTAGCACTTATATCATGTTTAGCTCGAAATTGACCTTTCGTAGTCTCCCGAACAATATTTTCACGGTGCGTTTTTTCCCCACTAGGTTCGACGTAATGGTGTATAACTCGGCCGACCATAAAGGACTTCTTATTGTGCCATCACAACAGTAGCAACCCAGAACTCAAATTCTTGATTCGACTTTCTAATCCCATTACTCGACAACGAAAACCCGGGGCTATCACCTGATTCTCCGCTAATAACCAAGCCTCTAGTAACCAAAAGCTCAACTAAACTTCTTAAATCCAACTGGTTTCTCGAGCTTAAGCTCTCAGATCATTCTTGATCCCCATCGTATAAGAATCGAGCACCTTCCTCTCTTATAATTCTTATCACTTTTTGCGAATTCACTTGATTACCAAGTTTACAAGCATACCACTCCTAGAGCGGTTAACTACATATTACTGCAATCCTTCTGGATCAATAAGCCTTGGCGAGCTTATTCTCCTATTTATTTCCTTGGATCCCCAATTCTCGGTAACAACAAATCCCCCTTGATCTTTCCTTCGGAAACTTCACTTTTAGGTCACTTCCTTTTAGCTACATTTCTTTTTAGGAAACTTTCCATTACAAACAACTTTTCATTTTTTGAACCTTCCATTCTAGGCAGCTTTCCATATTTGGAAACTTTTCTTTTAGGAACTTACCCTGAACCGTATCATCTCATGGTTCGCTCTTAGGAACTTAGGAACTCTTTAAATTCGTCGGAACTCTCTCAGAACACTCCGAATTAGTAGGAATACCTCGACAATGATTCAATCTTGCATCTCCGCATACCCTCCAGTTAGCGGATGATCAGAAAACAAAGTCTTATCACAGTGTCTACTTGAGCGAAAAATTCAGCTCCAGCGTCCCAATGAAGAGGTCCACATGATCCTTTTCAAGACCGCTTTCTTTTTAGGACACCAGTACCAACTCTATCAGCCACTCTATCGACCGTCGGACTTCGGCGGTTCAGCGAAGTGACTTTCGTGCCTCACTTTACCCAGCCGTCCAGGGCTCCACATCTTAGCTCAACAACCGTCGTTTTTTCTATTATTCTACCTTGCTTAACAATCAAACAACAAGCAAGAATAACAATGAAAAGAAAGGACAACATGCCGTGGAATCTCATTGAAGGCTGAAGATGATGATTCAAAACTCTATGTAACGTAAAATTGACTAACTACCACATAATCAATTTCATCACAACAACACCACAGTTTAATTCATGCATCACACATCACCAAAATTAAATTAACTCCCAATTTAATTCTCCTAAACAAATCCTAGAACCGTAATTGCTCTAATACCAAATTAAAAAACGCATAGCACTCATTTTTTTTTAAGCAGATAATAATATTACACAAATAATAAAATCCCTCAATTTTCAATTAAATTAAATAATGCAAAAAAAACATATTAATTTAATTACTTCATTTTAACAAATTAAACCATCAAATAAATCACGTAAAACTCAACCATAAGTTAATTCATTGATTAAACATGATTAAAAACACCACAAATAATTACCTAAAATTCAAAACTTGAATCACATTACTTCAAAATTATTAAATAATTTAGCAAATTTCTAACATGATTTTAACTCCAAAAATCATAAAATAAATAATTAGCAACAATTCAACAATTATTGAATTAAAGCAAAATCAACCGTAAAAACCTCGACTGCGAGTTCGGATCATCCCTCCCCTTCCATGGCCGTCCGGTCACCTTTTTTTTTCTGCGTCAAATAAAGGAGATGCATAAGTATTTTGATAAATACTTGGTGAGGCAATCCTCCATCTACAAGCTATACAAAACGATTTAAAATATTTAATGTATTTAAACACGAAATACCACATTAAATCAACCATTTCACGAAAACTAGGTCAAGATCCACCCCGAAATTATACCGACCTATATTTCATCAAAACACATTAAATAATTAAATCATTTAGATAAACATGGTCTTGCATTCTTCTTAGCCAACCCGCGAAATTTCGTGACAAAATTACGTAATTTCTTATAACTCCGGGGATGAATAAACCTAGATTTCCCCGCACCTAAAATATTAATAAAATTATAAAACTTATGCATGCAGAAAACTACTTCGCGTTTCTAATAATCAAGGACAAAATAAAGATGATTCCGTGAATCATCTTCTTTCCTCGATTCTGCCACCTCACCGGCGCGCCAACGTCACGGCGATCCTCCGATCGACACCCGCGATCATGCCACCAACGCTCGCGTCACGACTCCTCGTCCCGACACCTCGTCCGCCGTGATCTCTTGGCAACACCACCAATCATCTCGAACAATACGGTGACCCTGTTATCTTCCTGACCAACACCATGTCCGATCATCGATCTCCGACATCGCCACGTACATGATCGAATCCTCATTACGTCACCACGTGACTCATCCTCGATCACCGTGCATCATCGATCGACTATAGAACTGACCAAATACAAAAAGGGAACGCTTGCGTGATGAGATAGAAAAGCGAGGCTTCCCTTAAGGCACGCTGACCGTAACGATCAATACCACCCAAGCTCTGCTCTCTTTCTCCCTCTTCTTTTCCACGACCAGTTCTCCTCCTCTCTCTCTGTCGCCAAAAAACCCTAACCCTCTTTCGACTTTGGGGTGGCTAGGTTTATCGGAGGAGCGATACACCGCTAATCCTTATATGCGTATCCAAGTTTCTTTATTATACCAATCAGTCCTCCAATATCTGCCACTTTCGCAATTGATCCCCAGAAACTATTAATCCGATCAATTTAACCCCTAAAAACTTCCGATTGATCGATTTGATCCTTAACTTTCGAAATCACAAATTGTTAAACTTCCAAATTATTAATTAAACCCGACTGCGACTACTGGATTTAATCAAATCAGCAACTTTTATCAGAACCAACTGACGGGTTTGCGGATGTTCTGAAAGCAGTTCTTGGTAGGAAGATCGAGATGATTTGAGATTGAAGAATAAGAAAAGACTACAATTTTATATCAACGGCGCTTTGGCTTTACATCTGCCATTGATATCAACTCGTAGCTTCTTTCTTATTCTCCGATCTCAATTTGTCTCATCTCTGCCTTTCAAACCAACGATCTCCCTTATCCCCGCTTTCTCGTTATCCTAACCCAGAGCAAGATCCCACCTTATTTCTGTTTCCAAACAATGATGTTTCATCAAATTTTCAAGAGGTACAAATAATATATATGAATTTAAATTATAGATCTTTAATATTCAGTTTGATAACATACGTAAGCAAAACCCAGTTCAAAAAAAAACTCATTTTCTTGTTGTTTTTTCTCTCTATGAAAATAAAACATCCTCAAATTGAATCTGTGAACTCTAAAGAGCATAGTAACATACATACATATCTTAATTAAAGTTTCTCGAGATCATTATACGTCATCTCTAAGCTCTCAATAACCCTAATTTTAGTTTGGTTCGGTGAATTTTTCCTAACTAATGATTTTTTTTCTTTTGATGAGAGTGGTGATAGGGACTGTGTTGATATATCTATTATATAATGTAGAAAGTAGAAACCCCAATTTATGGCTTCAAATTAATGTAAAACTTTTACGTGTCCAGAAAATGGATGTGTTGGTATGGCATGGGCTATATAACATCTTGATCATAAGTGTTTTTGAAATTTTGTAGATTTTGGTGATATATATTCATATATATGTTTGAATGCTCAGTGGTGAATGTTATGTGTTCATTTGTATTGGAGATCGATGAGATGGATCTAAACCGAGTCAAAATAGGCAGAGACTACAGGCTGACATAAAAAGGATCTAGAAGTTTGTTGATCATTGTCACTATCTTAGTTTAGGTAATTTAGCATTTGTGTTTTTGATGTGGTAGGATACCATTAGATGAACAAATAGTGTGCTTCTTCCTTTTGTAGTTATTCTCTGTAGCTTGTGTTATATTCATAGAATTTACCACATTCTCATATAAATAAATAAAAAACGAATGAAAACAAAAGGGGTTTTTGTATGCTGAGCCATCACAGTTTCAAGTAAGACGTGGACAACTCCATAGCCGCACTTTAATGGCTATCCACGCGTCTCTAGAGACGTCAACGTCCAAAATGTTCTATCATGACCCTTTCCTTTGGCCTTTTCTTCTTTTTCTCCCATTGCTCCAATTCCCACACATATGCACATGCAAACCTACATATATATATCAAAATATGCATACATTTATTGGCTTGGTGATGATGGAATGAGATTGAGAGAAATTATTCTTATGTGTGTTTGCTTGCTTCTGGAAATGGCATCTTCCGTTGATATGTCTTTTACAACTTCTTTGGACAAGATGTTTGGATTTCCCACTGTGACCTCAAATCTCTTGTTCCCTAACAAAATGGACCCTTTTGTCCTAGTTTGTCACATCCTCATACCCCTATTGCCTCCTTTTGAATCAGAGTGTTTATTCAGATTTGTTGGTATTGAATGGTAATGTGGTATAGTATTCTCTTCCTTTTGTATTCATAAGAAACATAATTTTCATCGAACTTTCATATTTTTACGTTCGTTACGTACATTTATTAAAATTAACAAGTAAAATTATATGTCGATAATCTATTGAAAAATTTAACTATTAACTCTATTCAACTGAAGTGTTTTTGGACGTTCATCAGTTTATTAGTATGCTATTCATTTTGATATAACATCTAACAAAATTAACTTTAAGTTTTTTCTTCTATATAATCATATCAAATCACTAATTGTCAATATTGTCTTTTTATGTAGGGATATTTAGGCATTAATCATGGTTTTACCCGGCCAACTTTTGGCTTTTAAAGTTGGATGACCCAAAAGATTTGTCTTCTTTTTAGTTTAATGTTTCGTCATATATTTCCCAGCAGCCAAAGCCCCCAAGCTATTTGATTATCTAAGTATCATTGTGCATACATTATTTTCATATTTATCTCATTCTTCAGTTCTATATCTTTTTCTTGTGTTCTTTCTTATGATAAACTTAAGCGTTCTTATTAATCATACATTTCAACTCTCTATAAACAAAATCTAGAAACTTTTAACAAATCGTGACTTCCAAATGGAAATGCGTTATGGATGCGGAACTTAATTAAAACTTTTGAGTAGAACATAACTTGGGATGTTGAAAAATACAATCTTAAAAATAAAATCTATACTGTTAACAGGAAAAAATTAATTGTCAAATATTAGAACAGATGGTGCATAAATTTCATTTCATAGTTTGCGATCTCAGGAGGAGTGACCGTTTCTAATCAATTAGATGATCTTGCTCGTCGTAATGTTTTCGGAGTTTTCTATCTCTTGCATCCAAAGATTGAATAATAAGCGGTGGTTAGCAAAACAAGAATTTTATTTTTTTGAAATTAGTTTTGTAAACGTTTTATAGGTGTGAACAACCAATCTTGGAGTGAATTTCCAATTTATAATGTTTGGTTGGTAAAAAAAAAAAAGCATTTTTAGAAGTAACCTTTAAGTTCTAAGTACATTATTACATATTATACCATTGAAATAAAGAACAAAAAAACTCTCATTAATTGCAAAAATGTCTTTGTATCTTAATCTAATCAATGAATCCAAAACACAATTAATTTTTTAATATTAATTAATAAATAAAATATTTTGTATAATTTTACCAAATCTTTTATTACAAGATTTCTATTATAAATAAAATATTTTGTTAACATATATTTCAAGAAATTGGAATCTTTTCTTAAATATTTAATATTAAAATGTCTATTCGAAAATATTATATATAATAAAATAATGATAATAATAAAACATTTCTTCATATGAAAAATATACTTAAAGTTAATAGTTATTAATTTTAATTTTACATTACAAATACTATTTAATAATTAAAATATTAGAAATTTTGATGTTTTCAAAATAAAATTGTTTTAATTTAAGTGAAATGAAAAAAAAAAACAATTTTGGTTTGATATGAATTTACATTAGTTGAATTTAAAATTTGATAGCACCTATTAATTTCAATTTTAAATTTTGATAGCACCTATTAAGTGTGATACTTAAGACTACAATTTTATTTCTGATTTTATATTAATTTAAATTTAAATATAAGAAATTATATTTAAAGATTATTTCATATATTTGTTTTGCCAGATTTGATAACATAAAATTAAAATTAACTATTCATAAATTATTTCTATATTTATAACTATCACAAAATAATTTATTATTTTTGAAGAACTTCAAAATTTGTTTTCCAAAATATGAAAAATATTATCAACTAAATTTTAATTAATAGGCATTAATTAATTTTTCCAAAATTAATATTAGCTAAATTTTTTTGAAAAAGCTAATCTATCCAAAATGAGAAAATCTTAATTCTCACAAATATGTTAAACTATTTTATTTTTAACTCCAAATATTTTATATTTTGAAACAAACATTATTGTTATTTTGACATTCGGAAACAACATTAATTAGTTTGTGAAACCTCCAATAATTTTATAGTATTTCAAATATAATACAAAGAAAGTTAATATATTTTCTAAATCTAATCTTAATTATATATTCCTAAAGTAGTAAACTAAATATTTTACATTTTAAATAGAATTGAATAATATAAAGATTTAGAACATCATTTAATCATACCATAATTTTAAGGGAATGAGGCGAGAGTAGCAATTATTAATAGACCAAACTACGGGATGGAAATGGGATGGAAGGAGATGGGATATAAAACATAAATTAACACTTGCAATCTTATGTGTAACATGTTTTTTCAATTTATCTAGCATAAAAAATGGTATAAAAAAAACATTAAAGTATGTTCCATAATAGTTAAAATTATATGGATTATATCCCCACGACATGAAATAATAGCTAAAAGAATAAATACTCTAGAGAGGACAATCCTTTAGATGGTTCAAGAACCAGTGGCTGAAGAAGAAGATCTTGCAGACACTAAAACTCAAATAAAAAAGTTGTCTTAGATCATTTTGTTATTAAAATAAAACAATGTTTGCAATCATGTATTTAATATTTTTTTCAATTTATCTAGCATAAAAATTTAGCAAATAAAAGATAAAAGAATATTTAAGTATGTTCTATAATAGTTAAAACTTAAAATAAAGAAAAATAATCTAATTTAGATGAACCAAATATAATGTAAATGAATAAATAAATCAACTAATTTTATAATATTTTTTGTATATTATATGATGTCAAATATATATGTATATACCATGAATATATAGAATTATTTATAAAATAAATATTAATATTTGTATTTGTCCCCAAAAAGGTTTTTGGAATTTGTGATTCCATCCGGTCCCATTTACATTCGAAAATATGGAACAAAAATTGAGGAATGTGAGCGGGTAAAGGATATAGCAGGATAGAACACAACATAATAAATCTAAATTCAGTCATAAATATAAATTTTCATAATCTTTTTTTTAAAACATACAAATCTGGTTAACATAATTATAATTTTAATGCGTTCTTGGCATTTTTATATCCGGTTGATAGTTCGTGAGTTTAGTATAAATATAACGATCACTAATCCGGTTCACGGTTAATCGTGGTACAACATCCCCATCAGTATGTGTGTCAAAACACTAATGAAATTATTATTATTTTTAACACTTACAAACCAGATTAAACTAATTTAAATACATAACTGGTATAAGTTTGAATTATATATGTTATATCCAATAAAATATTTACAAATATAACTTCTAAATGTGACGTCTGGTCCGAATTTAGTTGTTTTTAAAATGATGGTCATTGTAACGATGCTATGGACATGTAAAGTAGAATATAGGGGGCGAAAATAGCATATACAAGGTGAGGGGCGGGTAACTCGAGAAAATAAAAGATATTACCCAAACTATTCCCAATCAAATCAGAATGGAAATTTTTGCGTAACAAAGGCGAGATTGAGAAATTAGGATAAGTAAATTCAATTTATAAAGTCTCACTAATTTGAGTAAACGTCTTTGGGACATATATGTTTGACAAAGTTTATAATTTTTTGAGAAATATGATAAACATTTATATAATTTCCATCACCAAGCGGAAAATACAAGTATCGAATATGATTTTTAGTACATAATTCCTTACCCAAAATAAATATTTCCAAAGCGAGTAATTTATTAAAAAAAAACGGTTATAGTACAGAAAATTCTCAATGAATACAAGATTAGACGGATTTTTCTCTTCGAAATGAACTTACTTATTTTTCTTACATGATACACCTAATCACACATAATTATTTCTAAACTTTAGCCAAATTTGATTTATGACATCTAAATTTTACAACAAACATAACTAAAATTAAAATACAATAAATATCAAAATAATTTCTTATAAATATAACCCTTCACGTTCCGTGCAGGTCGAATCTAGTTGAGATATAAATAGGATTTTTAAGATAAAATATAAGCTTAGTGGTAATGTAATTACATCATACATTCATAAATATTAAGTACAATTCGTGCGTCCGAATGGCATGATGTGCTAAAAGCCTAAAAGGCCCAAGATATAAATTTAGTGCTTTTTTATTATTATTAGCACCTATACCTTTGATTGGTTAATTGATAGTATATCGTGCAGAGTATATATATTTAAATAATCAATGTATGAAACTTTGTTCGTGTTAAAAGGAAAATATATATATATATATAGCTCGACACTATTTTTTTGTAATAACTGCAATTATATATATGTTGTTGAGAATGTCTTTTCTTCTTTTAAATAGTTGCATGCATATATAGATAAAGTTGTAGAATCATTTGACCTATCAACTTGATGACCGAACTGATTGTGGACTGGTTCAGTTTGTGGGTTGGAGCAACTCCGACAGCGACACCGAAGGCCAAATTTGGCGTCAATTTTTCCAATTGGCCTGGAAAATGGATCCCGAACTGCAAAATTAGCGAAATTGAACAGTTGAGCACCAGATTTGGCGTTCCACTATTCATGAGCGGAAGCGGCAAATTCGTCTTGACCATTTCCAACCAAGCGGCAAGGCCAAATTTGAAGATTTGATTAGATTTGAGTTGGTAGGATGATTAGAAAAGCGAATTTGATGGGAAGGAGTTCGTCGGAGAAGATCGGAAAAACTTACCGTCGGGAAAATATAATCGGCCGTTGTTTTGCTTCCGGAAAGATGAAGATCTTCGTGACAACCGTATGAGGTAAGACCATTACCCTCGAGGGTCGAGTCCTCTTACAGCATCGAAAATGTCAAGCGAAGATCCGAGGCGGATCCGGATCCCGTCGGACCAAGCGTTTGATTTTTAGCGGTAAAAAAGAACTGAAGAGCGGCCGTCTTTCTCGCTGGCGGCGACAGCAGAAGGAATCATCGCGATTGTGGCGGTCTCCATGGTGGTGCTAAGAAAAGGAAGAAAAGCTTCGGTTGAGATTAATAGATTAATAGATTACTAGATTAAACGGTTTTAATTGAGATTATACCGCAGAGATTAACCATAACATTTAAACCGACATTAAGCGACATGATTCACAAATGATTTTTTTTTGCTAGGAAGAGGAAGAAGAAGACTTGGTTGACTTAAAATGAGATGGATAAGCGAGATTGGTTTTATTTGAGATTAAACCGATTGCTTGGTTAATTGAAATTTTTGTTTTTGGTTAAACTTCAAAATTTTTGGTTAATGACATTAAAACAGGTTACGTAATAAAAGGCCGACAAATTACGTTAAACCCAAATAAAACCAAAGTAAGTGATAGACACGAGTGGTGAATGAAACATTAAACAAGCAATCCTAAAACAAACATTAAAAAGCATTAGACCAATAGTAAAATAAGTATAATCTAAAACCGGGAAATTATTTACAGTTCTGGTTATAAATCAAAGTACTTGGAGTAATCTTGAGGTCACTAGTGATATTTAATCTTCTCCTTGAGTTTCTTGTCCTCCGATCGTTATCTCATCGAGTTTGATCGTTATAATGAGATGCCGCGATCTGGCTGTGATAACTTTCTCTGGTTCCGTAAGTGTGATAGATTTCATGTGAGATGGACGATAATGGCTGTGAGAACATCCGGTTTCTCCATATTAGTTTCTTTGTCTCCTACGCTTTCATGATCATAGCTGGATCGATTATAGAATTCAAATCCACAAATAATATTTTATTCTTTCCTTCATTCTTTGTACCTCGGTTTTTTTTTTGAATTTTATTTCTTTCGGAGAATTACCTTTCTCCTATAGCTTTGATAAGATTTTGCTCCATAATTTTTTTAAAATGGTCATCGTTTTGTTGTTTTAATGCTTTTTTCACCCCGTTGGTCTTTGACTTATATTAAAACAGCTTCTTCTTTCGTATTAAGATCAAGATGAATTCATTACCAGAGGTTGGTGGTGAGTCATCTTGGAATGATGGCGATGAAAAATCATTACTAAGCTTCTTGGGAGGCCTGGCGGATACTCTACTTATTTAAGAATTTTTCGATACCTCGAAAGTATAGGCCCTTACATGATCGAATTTGAAGCCTTTCTTGTAATTGGCGTCCGGGTTAGTAAACATCTTTGTTTTGGTTTTTACCGTTTTTAATTTTCACAAAAGTAAAAATATAAGTTAGTTAACATGTTGATATATAAAGATATTAACATATAATTAATCTATTTATAAACTTACAATATCTTGTTGAAGCTGCGCTAAGATTTTATTTTAAATCCCGGTTAGTGCGTCCCTCGACTTTGGGCATGCAATGAGGGATGGTTGTGACACGCGGTTGTAAAGATCTTCTTGGCCTTTTCTTGAGTCACGAGCAACATTTGATTTATCATACTCATCTTCACTCTGACTCAATTGGATCTCCAGATAGGTTGATTCCCATGATGGGATTTTGAGACAGCAAGATAAAAATGACATAAATGTATATCTTCTTCAATAGGGAGTATGAACTCGTTCGTGTTGATCTCATTGAAGAAGACATTGTAAGTGGAAATAGAAAATAAAGAGAAGATGTACAGGAATTGAAAGATAATGATATGGATTTATAGGAATTCAGTGAAAGCTACGATTGAAGATTTCTTTTCCTTGACAAAAGAACGGCAATTTTAGATCTTGGTGTCAAAATAAATGAGCGAATCACGTTGGAAGATTCTTTACTCGAGTTATCATTACTATTACAAACGTGAAGTATTTTACTCGGACCAATGGTTTTGGATTTAGTTAAAATATATCTTATGTTAGGATTGAAAGATTCATTATGAATTAAAAAAAGCGGCTAGATCTTGATCGAAATAAATGAGCGGTTTACATTGAAAGATTCTTTACTCGAGTTATCATTACTAATACAGACATGAAATTCTTACTAAGAACAATGGTTCAGATTTAGTCAAAATATCTATGGGCTAGGATTGAAAGATTAATTCCGAATCAAAAAGCGGCTAGATCTTGATCGAAATAAATGAACGGTTCATGTTGAAAGATTCTTTTTCAAGACGTTATTGCTTTATTACGGGCGTGAAGTGGTACTACTTGGGCCAGCGGTTCGGATTTACTCAAAAATATCTATTTTGGATTTAAAGATTCATTCAGAATCAAAAGAACTAGATCTTGATCCCAATAAATGAGCAGTTCACGTTGGAAGATTCTTTACTCGAGATTAGAGATTTGATTACAGAGGAGGGCGTAGAGTATTTTTCGAACCAATGGTTCAGATTTAGTCACGAAATATCTCCAGCTATGATTCGAAGATTTTTTTATATATAGTTCTTTCTCTATGTTTGTCGGTTCATTGAACACCGTATGTCGTTTTTATCTATGTCTTTCGCCATTACCATCTTCTCGCCAACATTATCACGTCGTGTTGGTGCGGAAGGGTTTTAGTGAACTTGGCCCGCCGTAGTTTCCCGGGGCTTATATTCCAAGCGATTATTTTTTTTTTTCTCAAGCGGCGTTTTGTACGTGAGTAGATATTGGCGAATTTATATTTGTCGTGAGTCTTAGTGATGAAGGTTCTCCACACTGGCCCACTCCTGCGCCGTTGCTTAGCAACAAGGAACCGCAGCTGAATATGTAATGGGGTTACGTTTTATGTATCTTATGGGTTCATCACATGAGAATTGATTTTCTAGGACAAGCTGCTCCCCACCTCCTATGTCTTGGCGTTTTGCATTTGCCTGCTTTTCTTTGCTTTGGAGGAGCGATGTGAAGATGGCGTTACGTGTTTTTGACTCGTTCTGGTGATGGTTCCAAGCTATCGAGCAAGCGTTTACATTGGTAATCAAGTTTGTGATTAAATCATGAAATTACTACACCATTGGTGCGTTAGATTGGGTTTCTTGCATGGGAAGATGCCTTATTGTGAAATGTGGCATATTGAAGACCGTGGTCTCTGAGCATTGCTTTGCTTTGCAATTTTTCTTTAAAATTCTCGACCTATTGTAGCAGTTAAATTTATTAAGTGATGTTATATGTTGTATTATTCTAAATTATTTATGTATCTTATTAGTGTAATGAAGTTATGTCACTGTAATAAAATAGTTTGATATGAAATCGAATAAAATCATTATTATTTAAAACAGAAGCCCGACAACCTAGCGGCTAGAAATTGGTCAAAAAAGCAATAGTTTGAGTATTCAAGATTATTTCTGTCATTAATAGGATGAGACGTGGATTGGATGATCCGAGCAACGACTGAATCTTGGCAAAAAAACTGGCGGTTGAAATTGAAAGATTAAGCCCCCCCCCGAAGTCGTTATTCCGATCGACATTTTCTCCTTGTAAACCATGGACAACAAAATGAAAAAACCATCAATATCTTTTCTTTCTAATATAAGATGAATTTCGACTCTGGTTCTTCTTCTTCTTTCTTATTTTCTTAACTATCTTCTTCTTTTTCTTACTCTGCACCTTCTATTACTTTGTACCTTTATTCTTCTTCCTAATCAAATTATTCTTCTTCTTATTTTCTTTGCCTTCTTCTTCTTCTTCTTCTTCTTCTTCCTCTTCTTCTTATATTAACCTGCAGCAACCTTCTTCCTTCTTCTTCTTCCTTTTAACCTTCTTCTTTGTATTTCTACCTCTTCTTCTTATCTTTTCCTTCTTTCTTCTTCCTCTTCTTCTTCTTCTTATGTATGTGTGTGTATGTGTGTATTATTATGTATGTGTGTGTATTTAGCTTATTAGCTGTGTGTGTGTGTGTGGCCTGTGTATTTATTATTTTTATTGTGTACCTTCTTCTTCTTGTATGTGTGTGTGTGTGTGTGTGTGTGTGTGTGTGTTCTTCTTCTTCTAATGACTGTGTTCTAATAACTGTGTGTGGCTGTGTGTGTTCTTATTCTTCTTCTTCTTCAACTATTGATTATTGTGTGTGTGGCCTATTAACTGTGTGTGTGTGTGTGTTCGTGTTCTTCCTATTATTGTGTGTGTGTGTGTGTGGCTATTGACTTATTATTATTTAATATTTAACCTTGTATGCCTTGTACCCCTTGTATATACAACTATTGTACCTTGAGGATAATGATTATTTTGATGGTTTACAAAAATTGAGTCGTAGCTTCAGTGCAATGAGCTTACTGAATTTCTTATCTCGAATCCAAAATAACTTCTCGGAAGGTTACTGTGATGGATACATTTAAGATGCGTATAGTTGCTCGATCATGATGGAAAAAATGCTGGCGATAATCTTTTCAATGATTATTTTGCAGAAAAATCCTTTGTTTCTGAGGGCGATGTTTAGAAGATTTAGAAATGAAGTCGTTAACGTTTTATAGCGTGTTAAGCGGCGTGATCCTGAACATAATATTCTTTGTCAACGAAAGAGATGGTAGGGAGACTTAGGTTGTCTTCTTTGCAAAAAATAACTGCTGTCTTCGAATATTTGGCGTCACGGTTCACGGCGGATCTGACGATGAGTATATCGAAAATAGGAGAGTCACAGTATCGAAAGTTTGAAGCGCTTTTGTCGTCTGCGGTTGTTGAGATGTTGGTAGCCCGTATCTTCGATCACGATCGCGACGATGTAGCATGGTTACTCCGCATTGGTGAAAGTCGGATTTTCAGGTATGTTGGGTAGTTTGGTTGTATGCATTGAAAGTGGAAGCGCTGACTGACTTGGGAGAAACGATATCTTTGAGTAAGTAGTGGATCTCCATTATTATTTAGAAGCGGTGTGATTATGATTTTGGATTTGGCATCGTATTTGGGTTGCGGGATCTATGATGATATTAATGTGTTAAGCGTTTAAATAACTTTTGTCTGGTGAAGGAGATTGCTCACCGCCGACTATATTGTCCCGATAGTAAAAAGCCCCATGATATGGGTTATTATCTTTGGCGGCGGGATATGTCAAAATGAAGTACCTTGTTGAGCCGTTCATGACCGCCGTGGTCAGAAAAAGCAATTATTTGCAAAAGAAGCGAAGCTTGTAGAAAAGGCGTGGAGCGATGCGTTTGGAGTTTTGCGATCCGTTAGTAATTGTGGCGGACGAAGCTTCGCTTTTGGTCGAAAACGGGTGTTCACGTGATATAATGACGGCTTGTATCATTATGCCGCGATATGATCGTTGAAGATGGTATTGATCTTGTGTAGCAATTTGAAACAGAGCAAATTCCACCTCTAGGAAGTTGAGATGGCGGGTGATGATCTTCGGTTTGAAGCATTAACCTAGCTGGAAACACGAAAAATCAAAAGCAAGAGATGCTCATCTATCGAGGCTTGAAGAAATGCTTTGGTAGAACACGTATGAATATAACATAGTAATTAGAAATTAGTACTTTATTGTTATGTTTTAATCTTTTAAGTTATAGATTGTAATCTTTTTTAATTTTCTTTTATGTCGGTTTTTGCTTTGCAATTTTATTTTAAATTAGTAATTATAATTTTTTTAATTACTCTTTTTATGTCGTATTAAAATGAAGTAATAAAAAATATTAGTTTCTTAATTATTAATCATAACATTTAATTAAATTAAAATAGTTAAAATAATCTTATATTTAATAATATAATATTAAAATATTTTTTTAATTGTGAGATTTGGTGTTGTGGGTTGGAAATGAAAAACGCAAAACACTAAATTAGTGTTAAATCACACCAAATTTGGTGTATGGGATTTGGAGATGACATACAACGAACTCAATCTGGATTTTGATTTAGATCTTATTATCTGTTTGCCATTGATTAGAATAATATTTTTATATAGAATTTTGAATTTGTTTGTGTCCGTAAAACATACACAAGTTTTTGACTGTCAAGTATGTGTGGATTTCCAATTCCGCAAATTTCCCGTTTATATATCCATCATAAATATAAAGAGATATATTATAATGTCCTACATCGAAATTTTGAAAATTAATATAAAATATTATGATAATTATTCATTCTTAAGCTATCTTTTGAGTATAGATCACACATTTCTAATATTCATCTTCTTAGTTGACATAAATATTACAACTAATTAGACATCAATCATCTTTTAATATATTAAATACAAATCCATAAAATACAAAAGATTTTTAGATGGAGATCGTGGCTCAGCATGTCACATGTGAAGTGTAATTGACATAACACAAGATAATAAAGAAAGAAAAAAAGCAAAATTTTGTAAGAAAAAGAAAGCATAAACTATAAGTGATATTAAGGTCCTTATATCAAATAATTAAATAATGGCATACCGAAACTAAAGTTGTTCTTGATATGATGTCCAACCATATAAATTAATATTATTGGTTTACCTGTACTCACTACATTTCACATGTATATATGCATATAAAATTTTTCACTCTTATGAATTAGCCTATTGGATAATAATAACAATAGATGCATTCAACGAACTGCCAAACAATTAATTGGAGTGGTTTGCTGAATTCTAAGGGAGTAGATCCTCTAGTGGAAAATCTTCTCCTGTCTGATGTAATCTGGATGAGTGACTGTAGTATTATCTGTAGGCTCACGGATTCCTTCTTAGTGGTCATTGATAGATTGAATCTCATCTCATGTCTGCCAAGCTTTACCAGTCATAGCTCTAAAAAAATTGATAGGTTGTTTGTTGGAGTTTGAGGATCCTTAGTGTTCTTTATTGATTTACCATAGTTTTCTTATTCAAACAAGTAACAAGTAAAAAATGATCAAAGATAACACAGCAACTCGAAACAAAAATCAAAGACAAGAAACAGAGTAACCGCTTAAGTTGTCTAAAATTCCTGCAGTGCCGGTTTGACTTGATCGAACCAAATAAATTATCAAATCACGAGCAAAATTCCAGAAACAATTTTAACAAATACTAGGCTCAATATAGGTTTCAATGCAACAGATTTCACGATTTTAGGGTTCACCAATGATTTTAAACAATTCTAGCAAGTTAACACGAAAATAACTTTTCAAATTCGAGAACCTCCACTACAAGAAAACACATTTGTAACAACGGAAGAAACAGTTGTTAATTAAATCGTAAATATGAATTATTACTGCGGCTTCTGACGAACAACGATTAAATAATAAACATGTAAATCGTAATGGCACATTCGATGTAATTTTGTACGTAAAAATATAACGAGGAACAACATTAGATTTGGTAATTAAGTAAAAAAAAGTTAGCGTTAATTCAGCATAAATAGGAAGTTCAACGTAACTGCAGCGGTAATTTTAAGGCGAAATACCAATGATTCTATAATATAAATATCGTTAATTGACGTAACTTTACAATGATTTACCAATGATTATTAAATATAGGCGTCGTTAATGCATCGTTATTTTTATTAGAAATTAATAAAATTTAATTAATATATATTTAATTTTTGATTGTTTTTTTTTTAAATATAGATTTTATTTTATAAAATATTGAATTATTAATTATAAAAAAATTATTTAATTAATAAAATAATTATATAATTAATAAAAAGTTCTAATACTTATATTAAATTAAAAATTTATACAAAACATAAAATTCTAAATGTCAAAATTTATATCAGAAAAATAATGATGAATTAATGCGCATCGTAGAATTGCTTTGGCGGCTACTAAGTAGGTGCACTCGGCTGGGAGTGGTTGCTATGGATGTAGCTGTCGAGCTCTTGTTGCCACTCCAATTCTCGAGAAAGGTCGGGATTAGTGGCAGCAAAATCGAACAAAGGCGTTAAGACCTGAACTTGGTTCCTCATGCTATCTTGTTAGAGCCATCAAAGAACTAATCTTGGCGTTTGCAGCTGCTAAATCAGAACGAAGCTGGACGGATCATCTGCGACTGAGCGAACATGCGAAGAAGAAGCAATTCGGACGTCACGAGCCGAACCCATACCTAAAGAGCGGCCTTTCTTCTTGGAACAACCTGGAAAAAAATACGTCAATAAAGAAAATATAAAAAATTTATTAAAAATTTAAATTTGAAAATTAATCTTACCGATTCGAAGATCTGATCAGCTTCTAACATACTTACATCCTCGGTTTGCTGAGAAAGTTGTGTCTCGCTCGGTGATCCTCGTGGTGAGCTCGGTGTGGATAGTCTCGGATCTGACATCCAAAAAGCTCCATTCTTTTTCTTGTGGGTGTGCTCGAACAATCTTGGAAGAAGGAAGCGGTCCTCCCTTAGTCTATAAATAAAATTATAAAAATAAAATATATTAATTTAAATAATACTAAATATAAAAATATAATAATTAATTTTTTTCCAAAACTTTTTACCAGCTTGATGCGGGCACCCAAAAGGTGTTTGGCGGATGTATGAAGTCGGTAAAGTCCATCGGACCAAGGGTAAGGCGGGACTTTGAACACTTCCCGGATTTGATAACAGAATCCGGGTCATACCAAAACCGTACAAGTCCCTCCCATTCAGCATCGGTGATGAAGATGGGTTTGGATCTCCTAGTTGCCATTTCTCCTTCCAGTCGGAGACCGTGTTAGCAAGTCGCTTCATCGCCTTTATGTTGAACTCTTTCTTCACTCTCTCATTTATGGAAACTTCCCAATTCCATTTTTGCTACCAAAAAGATTAATTAAAAAGTTAAGTAAAACAGATAAAATATAATTAAAAATTAAAAATTTAATTCATTTTTAATAAATATACATAAAACATTTGAACCATGTTTTTCTGATGTGATCGAGTACGAGTCCAGTTGTGATGAGGCTCAATGAAGTATCCCTTGATGATATCAGAAGCGTTGTGTCCGACCTTTATCCACAAGCCTAAACAAATGTCAAATTAAATATGTATTAGTAATTAAATATTTATTATTAATGGCTCAAATTTAATAATTATATAAATAAAGAATTATAATTTACATACCAGAATGTGTTAGGTGGCGGTTAGGATCCAACTTGTCCAATCCTTCTCGTCCTGGATTTGGAGAAGAAGATCCTCGGCGGTATACCGTGCATATGGAGCTGTAGGAACAACAAATAAATCCGAATGTGATGGGTCCTGACCCTGCTGAGTCTCTGGTACAACGGAGGTGGTGGGTCCCTGACCTCTTGTTGAGTCTCTAGTACCGTCTCTGTAGAAGGGGCTGAAGTAGATGGTATGTCAACAGATGTGGTAGCGAAGAAGATACTTCTGCTCTAGTATGTGGTCCAATAGGAACCTAAAAACATCTCCCTTTGTAATGTGGGCAATTGGCCCGTTGTCTGTAATCTGAACTCCTAACCATATCTACACATACATTTGAAATAAATAATATTAATATAGTTAACAATTTAAATTAAAATATAATCATTCTAATTAACTTATCAAAGCATCCACTTAACAATTCTAATTAAATTCCTTCTATCTAACTTAAACCGTTCAACTTAACAAATCTACAATTAAAACTAAATAATAATATAAAAAAAATTTTACCTCGATTAGGATGTAGAGAAAATGTAACTAGAGAGATAGTGAGTTTGGATGGAATGAGCGTCGGAAAAGAGGGCGCGTCCTCATATATATAGATTTTGTGTTCCTCGTTAATCAGTCATAGCGTAGCGGCAATTTCTGAGGCGCCTAGTTAATACGTCATAACAACTCGGCGTATTAGAGGCAACCTAAATAAATTCATCGTAATATTATTTATCGATTAAATTAAAAATTAAATGCTGGCCTCGTTATGTTATGGCGAATTTATGAGACGCCTCGTTAATCGTCGGAACCATTACGACATATTAACAAAAGCGACCTCGTAAAATAAATCGTAATATTATTTATCTGAGTAAATTAAAAATTAAATAGCGGCCTCGTTATGTTATGGCGTATTAACAAGATTACCTCGTAAATTAAGTCATAATATAATTTAATACGATTATATTAATAATTCGTTTCGTATTTTAGTTAGAGGTTTCATATTTTACGACGTATTTACCAGTCTGCGTCAGTAATTCCTCGGAATTAATTAATCATTTAACGACGGTTAACGACGAATCTGTTGTAAATCCGTTACTAAGTCCCATATTCCCTAACCTTTATAGAAATGTAGAAAAACTTTAAAATTCATAAATTGAAATTGAAAATATATAGAAACATTTAATTTTATATTGGATAGGATATTAAACATACATAGTTATTAATTCTATCGATAGTTTAACATAAATTAAACATACAAATAAACTGGAAGCATTTTAAACATAAACATAAATATTTGTTTCCTTTCATTTTATCATGGCGTAATGAACTACTCAATTTCTTCAGTATCATCGACCCAACCTCATCTTCATGGTTTAACCAATTGTTTGGATTTCGATTAACACCACTGGGACCACTTTCTTGTATGAATGCTGTAGGCGTTTTCTATAGATATTACCTGCCAAATTAACAAGTTAATGATAATACTTATAAATAAATAACTTTTAACAATAAAATTATAACTTACATTGGTTATGTTATTGAGTAATGTTAAGATATGTTGTCGTCCGTTCAAACTTAACAACTTCAACCTCCTTTAGAAGCAACATTGAACCCTCCTTTATGTGCGGCCCATATTTGTTATCAGATAAAGCGGACCTATGAATGCTCGCTTGTACAGTACCAGTCGGATCCTACAAGAACACAAAAAAGTACAATTAACATTTTGCTAAATATCTAATTGATTAATTAAGAACATCTAAAGACTAAAACTTATAATACAGTTTACCTTCATTATAACCATCGCATCCCCCGATCCATTATGAACCATTTTATGAATCATAGCTACCACAAAAGGCGTGATACCATTGTGGTACACAAATCTTATCAGCTCTTTTGCAGTGTCCACCTACATGTATGTCCACCTATATTCAAAATAAAATAAGTCAAATATATATATATATATAATTGTTTATTGAGCAATCTAAAAAACATTGTATACTAATAATTAATGCATGACATTGCAATTTACCTTGTTGTGTTAGGTATTCAATTGTAGTCTTCAAGGACACCCATGAAAGAAGGATCTTACGGCTCCAACAACACAATTAACCATCCGTGCATATCTCTCATAAGAATTAAACATAGACTCACTTAAACCAGCACATTCTTGAAGCATTGATCGTTCAAGTTTTCTCCTTGTCGTTCATCAACTTGTCTCACAAGTGATGGACCAGGAACAAAAGATCTTTCATCATCCATAATTAATTAGTGTTTTTGAATAAAATTTTTTTACTTAAAGCGTTTATTGTATTGATATTGAAAATGAGAGGATGTGGTATTTATAGAAATATTTGAACTTGTTAGTGTTTTATTACGGGAAATGGGCGGCCTCGTTAATTAAATACGTAAATGTTCTTGACAATTAACGAGACGGCCTCGTTAATTCATCGTAATGGTTTAATCTTTTAACAACATTTTTACGACGAATCCGTTGTAACTCCATCGTTAAATACTCTATACTCTAACCCTACACCACAAACCTAAACCACAAACATATGTTTTAATAATTTATAAAATTTAGAAATGTTATTTGAAACATAGAACCAACCATAAACATAAACCACTTAGTTGATAAATTGAAATTGAATAATATTTTATATTGGAAATATTAACAATTACAAAACACATATTATAAACATTTAATTATTCTCATCAACTAAGTTATCGATGTCTCACTCGAATATGTGCTTAGATTATCACTTTCATCAAACTCTTCATTACCGTTGTCTTCTTCGCATCATCATATGGGATGTCTTCAAATACTTGATTGTTGCGATCTATAAGTAAGATCTCATTTGTAGTTTGATTAGGTGTAGAAATATCACTACATAAATCTTGTTGCAATGCTTCTTCTCCTCTGATTAGACCTCTAGGCTTCACCTTAATAGCTGATAACCAAGTGACTCCGTGGTCCTAACTCGGGATCTGAAATGAAGCTTACTTGGTCTCTTGAGATGCTAAGATGAAAGGTTCAAACTTGCGGCGTTAACATCCACGACTCCAAGTTTATTAGACGAACACCTATGCCAATTGTTGGATCGAACCAATCACATTTGAAGAGTACACATTTCATCCCCACTAACCCAGCAAATTCAACTTCAATAATCTCTTGTATGATCCCATAAAATCGATCTCTCCTTTCACACATACTCCATAGTTAACGGATATACGATGTCTATCGTAGTTGTAAGCATAAACGCATATCCTCGAGTAAAATACATTGGAGCGGTGGTTATCTTTCCTGATTGGACCTTGAAGCAAGTCATGAAACCATGGTGGATAATATGGATCATCATAATCAACCTGATAAATTCAAAGTAAAACTTTATTATCATTATCATTAATTAGTCTATAATGACTAATTAAATAATCAAATTTAAGATCGTGCTTGAGTTTTCAACCACGGAATAAAGTGTTGATCTTTGCGGCTTATTGATTTCATCATCGATATTCCTCAATGGATTCTCGTACTTGATCCGCGAATAAGCTGCAATTATTAAATTATAAAGATAAATGTGTGTGCACAAAACTAAATGCGTTACTATCTAAAACATTTTATATGTTATATATATACCTTTCAAATGACCGCATTTCCTCACAATTTACGAGAATATATGTGTGTATGCAATGGCGATCTTGGGAGATGTCCACCAAACTTCTTTTAATTGTCACGATAGGCGTCAATTTGCGAAAATATGTTTGGAACACCTTCTACTGCATAAGTTTGTGCCACACCTCCATCGTCATATCGTCGAGGAGCTCTTTTCGTGTCGAACTTTGTGAAAAATAGTATGATGAAAAGTGAGATGTTTCTTGAGTTAAACTCCTGCAATAATTGACCCTTCTACTCTTGCAAGGTTTTTTGCTCTCCCTTTTAAATGTTTCATGAAAGCAGCTCAAGCGGGTACATCCATCGATATTGAATAGGTCCACCTAGTGCGGCTTCATGAGGAAGGTGGACTAGAAGATGCTCCGTAACATCAAAAAATGCTGGGGAAAAATCTTCTCCAAATTGCACAATAATATGGGAATGTTAGCTTCAAGTTGTTGAATATCTTGTTCCATCAAGGTATGTGTACTAAAATCCAGGAAAAATACACCAATACTCATTAAGCGTAATATTATTTAAGTTTATTAGAAATATATATAATTATAAGCATGTATATATATATATATGTATATACCTGCAAGTGTTTCATTAACATCTTCATCGATTATCTCTTTAAGTGCAAATGGAAGTAGTCGTTGCATAAACACATGACGATCATGACTCTTCGTCCCTGAAAATTTTTGTTCTTCTTTAACACATCTAGAGATTAGAAACATAACCATCAGGAAACTTCACATCTTCTTTCACCCATTTGAATAACGCTGTTCTTGCATTTCCTTCAACCTAAATATTGGAAATGGCACTTCACCCTCGTCTGTAATCTCCAACTCCCTCCTAGAACAAATAGCGGGGCAAGTCCATCCTTGGGTTTTTTGCTATCTTTTGTCTTCTTTGCTACGTTTAATATTGTGTACATGATATTATTGAAAAGTTTTTCTCAATATGCATGACATCAAGATTGTGTACGTGGAGATGATCCTTCCAATATGGAAGATCCCCAAAATATGCTTTTCTTGTGCCAATGGTGATGTTCTCCGTATCCGTCGGCATATTCGTTAAGTATGCCAATTACCTCCACCTTACAGTTTCTTGAGCACCATAGTGATCAATTTCGCTTCAATTTGTTCTCTGTTAAATACACTTGGTGGAAAACACGTTCCAATAACATTTTTCCGAAACAACTTCTTGTTCCTTCTATAAGGATGGTGCATTGGGAGGAACCGGCGATGACAATCAAACCAACTAGTTTTCCTTCCATACTTCAGTTGAAATGCATCAGTTCTCCCCAAGACAATACGGACAAGATAATCTTCCATGTGTTGTTCAACGACAACATCCATAAGCGGGAAAGTCACTTATCGTCCACATAAGCATAACTTTCATAGTAAAATTCCTTTTTCCCGAACAATCATAGGTTCGAACTCCACAATGCCATAACTCCCTTCAATTCGTGTATTAGAGGTTGGAGAAATACATCTAGTGACCGCTTGGATGTTTAGGACCAGGAACTAGGATACTAAGGAATAAAAATTCCTTTTCCGTGCACATCCTGGCGGAAGGTTGTAAGGAGTAGCGATTACGCCACAAAGAATAATTTCTACAGATATCCCAAATGGTTTGAAACCATCGGTCATAATCCCGAATAGACATTTCGGCGTTTCTAGCAAAACTAGGATATACCGTTTTAAAATGTTTCACGCCTTTGCATCCGATGGATGTATGATCTCCCTACATTTGTGAATGTTTTTCATGCCATCTCATCGATGCAGCTGTCCTTTAGGACTGATACAATATTTTCAACCTTTCTATTATTGATAGGTACCACATCCGTTGATCTGGTACCTTATTCCTTCGGCGCCTTGAGGTTTTAAATTTTGGCTTCTTACGGAATCGACATTCTTGTGGCTGAGCATCATCTTTCCAATAGATCATGCAATTATCAATGCAAACATCTATCATCTCGGAAGACAACCCAAGACTATAAACCAGCTTTTGAATCTCATAGTATGATTCAACGGACAAATTGTCTTCGGCAAATACTCTTTGAATAATTAGGCCCATGCATCCCATACAAACTTCCGCTAGATTATGATCAGTTTTAATATTCATCATCCTAGATGCCAATGATAATTTTGACAAACCTTCTCTATATCCTTAAGTAGATTGGCTGATTTGCGACATCCAACATTTCATAGAACCGTTTAGCATCTAAATTAGGTTCCTCAATTGTATTATCAGCAAATGATGAAGTGGTTTGATTAAATGCATCTGTAACCATGTCATGAACCCTATCATGTTGTACATCACCCTGATCTACATGATAAGGATGAGCATAGTTATGCAAATTACTAGGTTCATCTCTACCCAACTTCAAAATTACTATTATTACTACTTTACGCTTCATTCGACCATAACTTTCCCCATGTTGAAACCAAATATAATATTGGGGCATAAATCCTCTATTCAACAAATGCTTTCAAACATTTTCAATAAGCGCCAAATCTTGAATTTTTACACTTTCGACAAGGACATAACATTTTACCGGTTTCTATGGTGAGTGGAGTCTGTCGGCCTTATTCATGAATAGCTCCAACCCATTCATAAACTCTTGATTCACGTTTCCCTCGGAATCTCTATGCTTATACATCCATCTTCGTTGCTTCCGTATATCATCTGCAGAAGACATTGTTTCGTGTTTAGTTTAAAAGTGATTGTTGTTTGTGATGTGTGATGTTGAGATAATGAAGGTGTGTTATTTATAGGAATTTTTCGTGTTTGGTAGGTAGAAATAGTACAGTGATTTTACAACAAATCATGTTAATGAGGAGGTACCATCGACTTTACGACTGATTTCTGAGGTAAACTTCCATCGTACCAAACTATAGTTTTACCGTTTTTACTTATCTAAAAATATACCTTGCAAATTCCTCGTTAAATTCATTAAGTCATAAATCGTTGCAAAGTTTACAACGTATTTACGACAAACTCTAAAGTTTATCTGCAAATTCCTCGTAAAATAAATTAAGTCCTAAAAACATTGTAAAGTTTACAACGTTTTACGAATCTGATATTCATCGTAATTGCATGCTAATTAGTCGTTTATTTACATATATTTTACGACGAATAGTATACGTAATTTTATGACTAATTTCACGATGAATCTGAAATCCATTGTAACCTCATCGTTATTCCGTTGCTAAATTACGATGGAAACATTTTGATGTAAATTTCATCGAACTCCTATGTTTTCTTATAGTGCTCTAGATCGACTGTTCGAGTGAAATCAACCTCGAAAATTTATCAAAACATTTTCAAAAATTCTAGAATTAATTTTAACAAATACTAGACTCATTTTGAAACAGGTTCAAGAGATCTCACGATTTTATCAAACAAAATGAATTTATGAAAATTCTAGCAATTGTCAGACATAATCGATTCAAATGATCTGTGGAATATCAAAGGGTAAAACATTTTGAATCGACACAACCTGGTTTGGAGCGAGCTCTGATACCACTTGATATGATCCTAGATGAGGATCAACGTCCCTGAATGTTCTCCAATGGTTGTGATGAGTAGAGTGAACAGATATGAGTGCGGAAGTGATGAAATGGAGTGAAGGTGATGAATCGGATTGAATGAGTGATATTCCAAAGGTGATGAGAAGCCTTTGAACACTCGGGGCTTGTTTCACGAGTGGGTAAAAACCAAACTCGGCAAGAACAAGAGGTGGATTGATGTGAAACGTCAAAGGATTATGAAGCGATCAATGATTTCAAACTTGTCAAGGTGTGGATGATGATCCTTTACACCAGAGAACAAGGCAATCAAACAAGAGAAATTTGAGAATAAAATGTTTGATGATTAAAATGTAGAGTTTAGATCAGAATATAAAGGGGGAGAAGGAGAAGGCGAGGAGGTGGTCATCAAGACATGCCTTGAAACACCACTCCTCGAACACAACAAAAATAAATACAAAGTTTGAATAAAACATAGAATTAAAAGATAGAGTTTGGGCCTGGTTTTATCAAGAGGCTGGGGTAGAGTAACCGGGCCTTACCTCATTAAAAACCTTGTTGGTAAACCCATTGGGAAAAATCTAACAAGGAAAAAAGAGTATAAGTCTGATTACCTCTCTTGATAAAAATCTAGGTGGCTTGGATCACAACCAGGGTGGTTGGATTAGCACACACTAAACTGCCCTGGATAGTGTTGAGAAGATGTTGCTGTTGCAAAGATGTCTTGAATTGTTGAAGTGATCCTCTTAATATTCCCGGATCAAACGTTGTTGTTGAGCTAATCCATTTCTTCTTAGCTTCCTCGGCTACAAGCTGCTCGGTTCAAGCTGCTCGGTTCAAGCTGCTCCTTCATTGTGCTTGGCATGATCACATCAGATTCCAAGTAAGGTTATGGCTTAAGTTTTAATCTCACAAGAAAGCATCAAATAACTATGAATGAGGACATTGAGGTTATTTGATGAATCAACTTGCTTGCAAGGTTGAATTCATCATTATGCCATATGCAATGTAGCAGTCCTATACAAAATGAAACTATACTCAAACCTAAAATGCAAATGAAACTATATGAACACTCTAATTTTTAAGATAATTTTTCGAAAATGTTTTAAATTTTTATGATTTTTTTTCTATGCCTTAGATGCAGACTCAAGTATACAAAGTTTAAAATAAGAAAACATAAAATTGTTGAATACATCTCAGACCCGTCCCCCAAACCTAAATTACACAGTCTCTTGTGTAATAAAAGTCCCCAAGGAAGGTTTAAGAGATTCAACAAACAAAAGAAATGAAAAAAACAAACAATGAGATGGTATATACAGTGGAGTGATAGGTTGGTACCTCATGGTGTGGAGAATAAAGCATCAGCAACTGCATCCATGCTTTCTTTGGTGTACATCGAGTCGCTCGATGTGATGGCTCAACCCTTCTGGTCGAGTGGGTGGCCCTCAACCCTGGTGCTTGACTCGACATGGTGCTCGAGTGGAGTGGTCGATCATGCACTTCCTTCTTCAGATGCTCCACAGCGTAGTCTGCATGTAATTTCCGATGACCAATCTTGACTGCGGATCTTCTTGGGGTGACCTGGGAGCATGTCTCCTTGAACTCATCCTGAAGGACTTGCTCCTTCCCAAAGCACATAACCCCATGTTGGATTTCTTCGTGGAAGATGTTCTTAGTTTTCTTTGAAGCTCTTTAACTGATCTAGTCAGTTCCTTCACTCAGCCTACTAGAACCTTGATCGTTTTGTCCAGTCAATTAGACCACTTCTGAAGCAGGCCTATCTTCTTGTTGGCTTCCTTCAGAGTTCAGGTCTCTTCTTCAAAGTAAAAACTCTCTGGTTCTCCTAGAGCTTCATCATCGGAGCCTTGAGCTTCATGATGAGCTTCAGCTGTGGTTGAGTTGTATAGGTACTAGATAGGAGGGAAGAAATCAATATTTTCACCTTGAGTGAGCCTTGGGAGTTCGGTGAACTAGAGCAATATCTTGGCGTTGCCCACGTCTGGATGACAGAACTTGTAGGCGTGTTTCCCGTATACCCTCTTATTCTCAATGATCTTAGACCTTTGGAGATACTCCAGGTCTATCCACTGGTGCTTATGCATCTCACCCTTCATTTCTACTCCACAAGCATACAGAATAGAGTCACTATACCTCCCACAACAATATCACTCTTGAGAGCGTACTCTTTGTAGTTCATTAGCTCACTGACCAGCATAATGGTGAGACCAGTGTCACACTTGTTCCCTTGCATCATAATCGTTTGCCTCTTGTGCTTCTCTGATGTGTACACCAGAATGTCCTTGAGTGCCAGATCCAGTATCTGAAGCTCTCCGTCATTGACGGTTCGTGTTATGTTCCGAGCAAACAGGGTGCTGGCAATGGATTTGTGTAAGTACCTTAGAGTTGGGTTCCTGATTTCAGCATTCTTTGACCGAGAGGACGAGTAGGTCCCCTTGCCTCCCAAGGTTCTCCACAAGGCTGATAGCTCTTCCTCTTCATAATCATGATCCGTATCCATACCCTCTCTGAAACCATACAAGGTATCGATCTGCCTGAAGGTTAGAGTGTACTCCTTGCCTCTGATCTTGAAGTAAATGTACCCCAAACTTCTATCAGATTTTTTTTGGGGCTCATCCTCAAAAAGTTGTATCTCCAACGTGGCAAGGAAGTGGCCTGTCTCCTCCTTATATGCAAGGAGGCCGCACAGCCTGTCGAATTCATCCAGATGATCAAGAGGGTCTTCCATAGGCAGTCCATGGAACTTGTTGCTTTGAACCCTAGAGATAAAGCTGCTCTTGATCTCGAAGTTTTTATTCTGAATGGCTGGTGGGACAATACCTTGCCTCTCAGTATGAGTGTTTGGAGCTTCTCCTGCTCCAATGACCCTTCGTCTAGGTGGTGGATTAGCCATTGCTGCTGGTTGATCTACTGGAACCTCTGCTCTTGGCTGTTTTGGTTGAAGTCTATCGATGCGAATGAGATAGCGGAGGAGGTTCTAACGTCCCTGAGATCTTGTTTATATG
>CM051370.1:25757866-25808906 GCA_028015245.1 Cardamine occulta | reverse complement strand
AAAGGATTTGGTCCTCAAATCTGCTTTGACCTGCCACAAATAAATACCTGCTAGAACCGGCTGAAGAGTAAATTTTTATGTATGCTTACCTTGTGTTCAAGTTTATAGGCATTATTGATGATTTTTGTTAGGGTGAAATGAACCATCAATCCTTGGCATCCATACTGCTTCCAACTCAAAGATCATTCTTAAGTAAGGAAGAGGTTTCGATCGTAGCAAGAAAAAGCACTCCACCTTAACTACAAGAAAGCAACCAGATGAGATAATTATTGAGTTCGATGGCTCCTCTTTATTCCTGCAAAGTTGTCAACACTTTGACAAAGAGCAAGCATCATATCACAGTCATGGAATCACTATAAACAAGTAAACATATCTCCAGCTTGAGTCAAAAAACATTATCCTTGTCATGTTTCTTTTACTTATGTTTTACCATAATGATTTGATTCCAAATATTCCTTGAATAAATCCAAATTTTTCTCTATTGAATTCTGGAGATAATATATTCACTCTCACAGCTCTTAAATCATGAGAAACAAATTGAGACACATAAATATTTCACCTAATAATGGTCTTGGTGTATTTGGTGAACATAACTCTAATGTGGTAAATTGAAATGTTCTTGGATCTGGGGTTCTCTTGGATCAGGGCATTGTTAGTGACCAATCTGTACACTTCTTTAGAGGCTGACTTAGACAATGAGGGCTCTCCTGGTCACCACATTGATAATTTTGGAATGAACAAAAATGATGAAAAAATCTGTTTCTTAGGTTCCCACGGAGAACATGTGAAGTGAAGAGGTCCACATCTTGTGGGTAAATATCTTGAACGTCCCAGATAGTCTCCAAGTCTCCAAATGTTCTCGAGATGCATCGCATATGGGTGGTAGTCCCATGGGGTCATTCACTGAAACACGTTTTATGATCCTGCAAAAGACAATATCATCTCACTTCGGGCAGCACCGTGCAAGGTTAGATACACAAGAAAATTTATCTAAAGAGACAAATATTTTATGATCCAAATATTCAGCATCATTAACATTACTAACCATAGCAAAAATATTAGCTTTCTTACTTGTTTCTGATTCCTTTGAGTTTAATTTTAATAAAGTAAAACTCAGGGTCGGCTAATGGCACACAAGAGTAGTTTTTTCGAAAGGTTTAGAACTCAAATTAGCCAATCTATGCCAAGAGAGAGCAAGTTAGCTTACTGCTTTTTTAGAGTCTAGATACTCACCCGGTTTTTATTTGTGCAGAGGCATCTGGTGGTTTCTCCCTTGATCACAATGATGTGTTCAGTTCTTTGTTACTCTCTCTGATTGATCCATTGTTGTACTCCCCATGGATGTGATTCCGCCTAAGCCATTGTACAATATACTCAAGGTACCTGTATCTTCTTTGGTACTTAAGGAAAAATCAAGTGCATGGTACTTGAAATTTCAACATCTAAAAACAGGTTGTTCGCAGCCACGAAAAGAAAACAAAAATTGGTTCCAATATCGTAATAAATCCCCGCAAGCCAAACTTACCTGAGTACCTTGTGTGATGCTACCAAACATTTCAGCTCGGGCAAGCTTGCATGGGTTGACACCGCAGTAGGTAATTGATCGAGACCAGAACTGCTTCAGCTCGAGTGAACCTTTAACACACGTGTTGTTGCTTCTCTAGGTGATTCTTGAGCTTAACTTCTTGTGGTGATCCTGCTTCTTTTTCTATGTTCAAGATGGTGTTGATGACATCTTGACAATCTTTATTGGCTTTTGGCATCAGCTTTCGCCCTCAACTGAATATGATCTTCTTAAACTGCTTGAGGTGTCATCGAACTAACACAATCTTTCTTCCTTGATGTTCAAACAAATAATGGTTTCTAAGCCTTCAAGTGCTGTACGCTTCTGTCTAATTGCCACTGTCTTCCAAGGAGAATATGACTTGTTTCTATAGGCAGAACACGGAACAATACTTCATCTTCTGTTTCTTGACGGACAGAGGCACAAGGACCTGGTTCTGACTTCCAGCTCTCCTCATAATTATGCCATTGCAGCTTATAAGGCTTTTAGCTCTCTTAATGACCGGCTAGTCTGAGTTTTTCGAACATGGACTCACTGCTAACATTGGTGCAGCTACTCCATCGAACATTAGACTGCAAACCCTTTCCTTCTCTCCAGACAACGGGTGTGGAATAAATCACCACCTATCTTAGTCTTCCCCGATTTTGTTTTTTGGTGGCTGCCGGTTTAGCCATGTCCTTGACTTAAAATGGCATGTCTTTAGTAACTTGAAACTGGGATCCATCAAATGGGAATTTAGCTTGACCAGAACCTTTATGCATGGTTGAAGTTGAAGAAAATGTCCTCCTCGATGATTTGATGATCGGGACCTTCTGTTTAGTTTTTGCAAGGTTGGTTTTATCTTGGCTACAACATCTAGTGAAGCATCTCCAAATTTGTAGCTGTGGCTCTCCTCTGCCTTCCTTCACACTTCTCGGCTTTGACTTTTGGGCCGGAGACAATTTACCTCAGGTCCACAGTAGTCATAGGCTGCTTTCTTCTCTTTGTGGTCTCGGGCTTTCTCTCCATGGCTCCCTGCTTGGTTTTTTTTCTTTTGACTTACCACTTGCTGCCAGGATTTACTTCTTCAAATCGCCGGATCCTGGCTGTTAATCTTTCACACACTTATGAGCCCTCCAGCCACATCATAGCCTCAAATCGTTCTTGTTCAGTATCATTGATGGATCTTTCTAGTTCAGCCTCCTTGCTCTCATGGTTGCCATATTCTCGCTCATTATGGCTCTAAGGGAACTCAAGGAGTTGTTTATTGGAGTTTGAGGATTCCTCTTCATCATTGCTGGTTTTCCACTACGGTACCTGTTCAAATCCAAACAAGTAAACAAGTAAAGATTCCCAAAGATAACACAACAAAGAACCTCGCAAGTTTTCTAGAATTCGAACGACTGTTTGACTTGATCGAACAGAATAAATTATCAAATCACGTTCAAAATCTGCAGAGACAATTTTAACAAATACTAGACTCAATCTAGGTTTCAATGCAATAGATCTCACTATTTTAGGTTAAGTAATGATTTTAAACAATTCTAGCAAGTTAACACAAAAATAACTTTTCAAATTCCGAGAACCTCTAGTTGCGACTGTTTGACGAAATCAACCTCGAAAAATTATCAAAACATATTCAAAAATTCGAGAATCAATTCTTAACAAATACTCAGACTCTCGTTTTGAAACAGATTCAACAGATCTCACGATTTTATCAAACAAAATAAATTTTTGAAAAATTCTAGCAATCGACAGACACATAATTCCATTCAAATGATCTGCGGAATTTCAAAGGGCAAAACGTTTTGAATTGACACAACCTGGGCTGGAGCGAGTCCTGATACGACTTGATATGATCCTAGATGAGGATCAATGTCCCCTGAACATGCCCTCCAATGGTTGGTGATGAGTAGAGTAAACGGGATAATGAGTGCGAAGTGATGAAATGGCTTAAGGTCATGAATCGGATCGAATGAGTGATATTCCAAAGGTGATGAGTAGCCTTGAACACTTCGGGCTTGCTCCAAGAGTGGGTGAAACCAAACCGCAAGAACAAGAGGTGGATTGATGAAACGCCCATGGATTACGGACCTATCCAATGATTTCAGATTTGTCATTGTGTGGACTTATGATCCTTACACCAGAGAACAAGGCGATCAAACAACTTAAAAGAGTTTTAGAATAAAAAGTTTGATAAGATTAAAAGTGTAGTTTAGACTCATAATATAAAGGAGAAGATGGAGAAGACGAGGAGGTAATCATCGACATGCCCCGAACACCCTCCTTGGAACACAACAAAAATAAATACAATTGAATAACCATAGAAATACAAAGATAGCCAGCTTGGGGCCTGCTTTTATCAAGAGGATGGGTGGAAGAACCAGGCCTTACTCTCATTAAACCAAGCTTGGTGGGAAACCCATCGGGAAAAACCCAACAAGGAAAAAAGAGTATAAGTCCGATGACCTCTTGATAAAAGTCTGGTGGTTTGGATCACAACCAGGGTTGGATTATGGTTATCACACTAAACTGCCCTTGATAGTGTCAAGATGTTGCAAGGTTGTCTTAAGCTTTAGCTTGTTTAGACCGAGAGACGACACCGAGTGGAACTTCCAAGTCTCCATGCTGTTCGGACAATTCTCCTCTAATATTCCGGATCAAACGCGGGTTGTTGGAGCTAATCCATTTCTTCTAGCTTCCTCGACTCGCTGCTGCTCCTTGCCCGCTTTCGTTCCAATGCATCCTTTGCTCCTTGTTGATTTCCTCATCTTCATAAGCTTCCCATTTCTTCCAGCTCCTTAATGCTCCTTTGGTGATCACATCATCTTTTGCTGAATATTAGTTGTTTTTTTCCTGTAAATATTCTCTTGTTAGAAATCAAGTAAAGAATTATTTTCGCTTTGAATATATTGAATATCAATATCAAATACGGATAGTATGGCTTGCCAATCGTAAAATATTTGTTTAAAACCAGATTTTAATATCCTTTGTGTATTTCTTTAGCTGACTTACACCCACTTTCCTAATAAAATTCCTTTTGTTGATTAAATCATCTCGAAATTTTGAAATACAATTAACTATGGAAAATACTTTTTTTAACTGTTGAATAAGCTTTCTGATGGGGTCCTCAACCAGACTCAAGAATGAAATGTATTATAGACTCTTGACCAGACTCAGAGAGTTTTTGTTTTAGAATACTCCCATATCCTACTTCTGGAGCATCAGTCTCTCAACTATCAAGCCAACTTGTTGTACTAACTTAGTGTGCCGATCTGGCCCATGGTTTAGGTTTTTTGTAATCGCTGAAATAACGGTTGAATTGTTTTTCTCAAATTCGTAGGAAACCAAACAAAGTTCAGACATCCTAGAAATCATTATAATTTCGAGCTTTTTTTCCTTAATTCGCCTCGCCAATTTGTTGGCAAACTCATTGATCTTGGATATGACGCCATAGGTCCTTGATATATATTGTGTCCTAGAATCTTTTCGTTAGTTTTGGAATAGTCTCTTTTTTTTAGATAAAACTAATCCATTGGTTTTACTATATTTAAAATATATTTAAATGACTAAAGTGTTGATCAATTGATGTTGAGTATATTAATACATCGCTTTATAAACTATATTTAATGTTGATGACCTATTGAATATATCATTCATAATGTGTTGAAATTCAGATGGTGCCTTTTAAGACCTAATGGCATTACGCTCCATTCAGTAATTTAATCAAAAGGTACTGTAATGTTGTTTTATATTTATCTGATTTTGCAATTTATATTTGCTAGAATCCACTTTTCATGTCAAATTTAGAATATACTTTTGCATTATATAATACATTTTAATAAATTCGATTTATTAGGTATTGATATCTCATCCATTGTAAAAACATGGCTTAATGGTTTATACTTAATGACTCAATCGTGGTACTCCACAATATTTTTTTGGATGCATTGTTTACATAAAACGCTGCACAACCCAAAGTGACTTGGATGGTCTTATTAATTTTTTATTTAACAAATCTTGTATTTTTTTTGACATTGTTCTAATAATGTTTTATTCCATTTGAATAGGTGCTTTTAGTTGGTATAAGCTTTTCATTTAAATCTTTTTATAAGGTAGATCAATCGTATGTTGTTTTCGCCCCAAAATGCATTGGGTAGATCAGAACATACTTGTTTGATTAATTTGTTTCGATAGTTTTTTTGTTAATTATATAAGCTATTTTTTATTGTTCTTCTAAATTTTTGTAAGATATTTCATCTTGTAAATATTGAATATGTTTCTATTTTCTCCATCTATTAAATTAACTGGTTTTTGTATTGTATTATGTTGGAGTTCTAATATTTCTTTAGTTTTCATAGGTAATAAAAAACTCTAATCAACATTTTTGCTCCTACAATTTTTGTTGTTATTCCAAGAATCGATACTTTTAAAGGATAATTTTATGTGAAAATGGTGTCCTTAATATTACTTCTTGTGTTAAATCTTTAACTAAGATAAATTAGTTTTAAAATAATCTCCTTGATTACAGATGTTTAAGATGGTAACTTATATTTTACTCTTAAATTGTTTTCATTTTACGCCGCTAGCGCTCGCTCAGTGGTTTTCTTCATAAACTTTAGTGGGTCACAAGATCTTCACTAATGCAGTTATAATCTGCACTTGAATCTAGTAATGCAATTGTGTTAATTTTGAAATCAGGTCCTATATGTGATGTTATTTTGGTATACCATTTTTGATAGTTGATTTTATTGATGTTTTGAATATATTCTTTCATTTTGTGTTTTATGAATATTATTATTTTCTGAATTTTGATTACTTGAAGATGCTTTATTAGGTTTTTAAGATTCCATTAAAGATATGCGAGCATCTATTTTGTAATTGTTTTAGATCTTGTCGGTTAACAATTATTTGTAAAATTTTTATTTGTGTTTTAAGTTGTTTAACTTCATGTTGTAATTCGCCAGTTGTTACTTGTTTAAATAAACTTTGAGTTGGGTATTTTCAAATATTTTGTTTAGACTAAATGGTTGAGGAGTAGCTAATTGATTTTCTTGATATATGATATCTTTTAATTTTGTTAAATATTCCGCTTTCATATGAGGATCATTTATTTTGTCTATAATGTCTAAGAGGAATTGTTTATTATCATCTTTTGGTTATTACGTTGATTACATTACAATTTACTTTAAATTATCAGAAATCTCTTGTGATTTGGTAGAAGAATCACTTGAGATTTTATTTCATTTATTGAATTATTGCTAGAAGATTCATTTTCTAATAATTCTGATTCTGATATTAATAATTTTGTTAATTTTTTTGAATATCAGATTGATCTTGAAATATTTCATTTATCTTTTCTTCATTTTACATGTTGTGGACCTATGTACAAGACGCCAACAATTCCTCACAAACTATATGATTAGTAGATTTATATTTATTATATTTATTAAATGGTTTCTTTTGAAAATTCTTTTTGTTTTGATAATGCGAAGGTTTTTATAATGTTTTGGTTTTTGATAATACTTGATATTATTTGGATCTCTTTTGTCTGAATTTTAAACGCTAACTCTTGATGGTGGATTGAGCTTTGAATATCCATATTGTTCGCAAAATGAACCCATATCATTTCGCTTTTTATCTTTATATTATTGACATATGGTTAAAATTTACTTTTTAATGAACCTCAAATAATTGACCATAAGTTATTGTATTCCAAGGACTGGTTGTCCTCCAAAATATTCTTTTAACCTTATTGATAATTTTTTCAGCTAAAAAGATGGTAATCCAAAAATAAATCATTCTTTCCAAAAAGGTTGATTACAATATTTTATTTGAAATATATTAGAGATAAAAATATCTTTATACCATTTAAAGTTGCCCGTAGGACATTTTACTGGATTCCTCATTAGGACATCCACAAAATGCATGGTTATTATGTAAATTAAGACTTCTACTGCATTTTGATGTTCTACTTTTTCAATAAAACCATCACTATCTTCTACTCTTTTTATTTCTGACGTGATTAATTATTGAATCTTGAGTAGGTACGCCTAGTGAGTTATCCCACAAATTTTTTAAAGCTCAAAGAAACCAGTTATTAATAATACACATTCTTGTTTATCGGAATTACTCTAGTTTTATAAGATATGGAAGCCATACCCATTTTTTGTAATACAGACATAATTTGGTATTCTGATTTGCTATCTATATTTCATCTCATATATACCATCTTCAGTGTATATATTTCGATTTTGATTATATTGTTCTTCATATAGTAAATCGGGTGGAGTATGTCTTTATAATAAGGTTTATTTGTTCTTATTTTATTTCTTATACTATTCATTTCTTGATTATTATCATCGGATTCAGTAGATGATTGAATAGATTCATTATCGCTTTCATCGATATTATTGATTCCTTTATCTTTGTCTAAATTTGCTTATCTAGATGCAATTGATTTTAATATTCCATTTTCAAGGAATACTACTTGCCTATTTATTGGTTTAAATATAGGTTTAGATGTGAAAAAAAAGGATATTGCATACTTTGATCTTTTTTTATCTAATTTATTATATTCATTCAGATTTAGTTTATGGTCTATGTGATCTACTTGTTTTGATATTGGTATATAAGATTTGACTTTGATAGTTATTTTGTTGATAAAAAGATTTAATGTCTTGTAAGAGGTGGGGTTCTTTATTGTCTTTTATTTGCACCAGCTTTTAAATGGTGTAACTATAATTTGTCTTTTTTAGTGTATTTATTTTTAAATCTTATAACGGAGATGTATTGATTTAATTTTAGATCCATCTACTTGTTTCTATAATTTTAGAGATGAACTTGTATTAATTGCTTTAAATGGGTAATTTATGTTATATGCTATTAAATACATTTCAAACCATATAAAGTGTGACTAATGTGACTTTTTTCTTTTAAACATGCAATTAACAAATATTAAGTGTCCATACAAATAATATTCCACCAGTTAGATAACATTAAACAAACAACAACGCACTACACATGGTCAACAGTTCTACCGTTCTAGCAATTTTACTTAAAAACCACAAAACTAAAAACTACCGTCCTAATCATCCTCACTCTCCTTGCCTCGATTCCATCGATCACGCTTTTATCTTTATCTGCATCGAGAAAAACTAATGCATCAACATCTGCAAACCAAACGCTGAGTAAGATTGATCCTCCCAACAACAAAGTTATATGAAAGCCCACACAATTCAAACAACCACATCAACATGAAATAATAACACCATATATTACTTCTAACAATCAGCTAAGATGCAACCTTATGCAAAGCTAATCAAACACATCCAAGACTAACCACCTAGCAATTCACAACATCAAGAAATGCTAAAAAACTCAAGTCATCAACAACAGGTCAATCGACCACAACCTATCGACCAACACCATTGATTCCCCTATCAACCACACCCCTATCAATCACACCTGGTCGATAGCCACTATCGACTCGAACCAATCGACTACCACCTGGTCGATAGCCATCCTAAAACAATCCAAAGAAACTTATCGACTTACCTATCAATCACACCTAGTCGAGTACACCCTATCGACCTTGTTCGACCGACCACACCTGGTCAATAAGCACTAGGAAAAACGCCCAGAAGGATCTATCGACCTGCCCTAGTCGATACACTCTATTGATCGCGCCTATCGACCACACCTGGTCGACAGGCACTAGAAAAATGTCCAGGAGATCTATCGCCCTCACTTTATCAATCCTGTTTTAGTCGACAGCTCCTATCGACCTCACCTTATCGGACCATCACCCTACCGACACATGAGTCCGATTTCCAACTCATCAACCCTAGCCTAGGCACAATCCTAAGGCCAACCCCTCTAAAACCACAAACCAATATACATCCCGTAAGGCAAACACATACCAAGCAACAAGGAACACCCGCAACAAGCCATGGAATCACAAAGAAACCACAACACACAAATCACATGGTTATCTAACCACCGAAGCTTAGCAAACTCTTGCTCAAGCTCCGAGACATAACCAAAGGCTTCTAAGAATCCTAGAACACCACAAAGCTTAGCACAACCCCACAAGCCCCCCACACATGGCTTAATGATAACCTTGGTCACAACTCACCTTATAATCCGAGGTTCATAACTAACCTCTCGAGGTTTCCCACTACACACTATGCTTATGACACCGCAAACATCATATGTGCTTATTACTCACCACGGACCAAACCCCAATACCCAAGACATCAGTAGATCTCCGGTTTTGAGTATCCACTATACCCGCTGGATATCCATCATATCTCGCAAGATATTACCCATACCACAGCACCTAAGACATCGCAAAGAACTCCGAGTTCGGTATCTCGACATACCACTCCACTCGAGGTAATATAACCTATAAGAGTCTCGATATCCCATGGATCTTAACCTTTGGGCAATATACCCCACGCCTAGGTATACACCTTATTTAATCCACGTGATCACATATCACTATAGGCTATACACCTCACGAGTCTGGGTACATCGCCACAGCACTCTCAAGACACGCAATTCTTTCGAAGCATGGGCACTAGAGAACCGGTCCTCTTATCGAGCAATAAGTCACACATCTATATGCACCTCGACCGAACTACCTCCCGTGATCCGTAAATCCTCAAGGTAACACCGCATCACCCATATTCCGCGACCTAAATATCTACTGCATAACCAATAACCAAAGCATGGTACTATATACCAAATACTGAAAGTATACCATAATCTTCCCCATTATGATGCAAGATTTTAAATTTCATAAAACTTTACATGACACAGTGCAATAAGGAATAAGAACTATCTATCTATACACATGCATTATCGCTTTTAACACCAAAACGAATGCATAACCATGACTTCCCAAAGTCATCATAAATAAAAAATACTCATCTTATTAAACACTCATAACGTAACATCTTTGTTAGATTAAGAGATTATTATGGAATTAAGTATAGAATTAAGAAAGAATTAAAAGTAATCAAGAGCGACTTGAGAAGAGGAGGCACAGCCCCCAAAGTCTAAAAAATCAGTTACAAGAAAATAGAGGGGTTTCTCCTTTATAGGAGTATGAGGGAACCCTAAATGAAAAACAACAAAGGGTATGAATAGTAATCCTGAGCTGGATGAATAGTGTTTGGGTCTCGTGGATGACATTGCTGGAACATGTAGACAAGACCCATTAAGATGAATAGTAATCTCGTGTCTTAGGATGAATAGCATCCGAGATTTACATCATACCCTCCATATGCACCTGAATACCTTTTCCCAATAATGCTTTTTCAATATCTCAAGCTTACTCAAGGAGAACAAAGACTAAGCTTAGACTCCACGATGCTAAGTCGGTGAAAAATCCTCATCATAGAAAAACCACTTGGGAAAAAAATCTAAGATGAGGAAAAGAGATAACATCTATAAGTATGGGATATGATCAAGGATGAGAGAGAAGGTGAGACTTCAAGTACCTTGATCTCCAAAGATAGCTGAGCCACGCAGTGGCTTCTCCTAGGCTCTTCTTGTCCGGCTCTTGCTTCCACAGCTTGTCTCGCCCTTGCTTCCGCTTCTTGTCCGTATTTGCTTGCGCTTGCTTTTTAGTTCCTCTTCATGATATAGTTTGACAGTGTTGATGCTTTCATGTGCATCACCTAGTTGGTCTCATGACTCGCATTCTTTTTCGTCCATTTGTTTAGCTTAAGAACCAGCTTCGAGTGGAGATTTCTGAGCTTTCAGCATTCATCAATAAGCAACTCATATGCTTTCGCCCCTTTAAGGTAGCTTTATTTCTCCATACGGTATGCCCTAATGCTGTTACAGCCTGAATTACTTTATCAGAACCTCAAATGCATCATGCCTTGCCATCTTAATCCACACTTCTTAAACACATGCCTTTATAAACACACACGCCTAGGTTGCTCACATTCCTCAAGCTTGGATCATGCATCAATGTACTCATCTGATCAAGCTTGTAAACCACAGTTCTAGCCTTGTTAACAACCCAACAACCAATGGTTTTGGGGACTACATCTCAGAGTAAATCAAGGTTAGTGAGGGAATTCTCCTTGTTCCTTATCCGCTGGTGTGAAACTCTTACTTTTCACCAGACAGATCACTCTTTGGTAAACCAACCACAACTCATGAACCATAACTCGGAAACACTTCATACTGGTCCCAAACTAACACTAACTCTTGTAGTTCCCTCCCGTCCAAATATCGTCAAAAGCATAGCATTGGAAACCTTTCATAGAATAAGCAAACTTCTGATTAACCAATGCTTCATTTCATTTGTTCTCATGTGATCCTTTTCTTTGTCTCTCAACTTTTGAGAATAGTCACTGCACTTACTCCTTTGTACCTTCATCATGAGATACAAAATTATAAAGCATCGTCGGGGTTTTAAGAAGTTTAGATAAAATTGAGGATAACAAATAAGATAACAAATAAGAGACATGAATTTAATGATATCAAGACTTAAAAACAAATTGTAACACTCAAGTAAGAAGCAAGAGCTTAGAGAGTTGTCCCTTCTGGTTTATGATCCGTAAACACGTATGGTGAGTCGGTCCGCTGGTCATGATTTGCTGAGTAACACTTTTCTTTATCCATCTTATAAATATACATGCTCCTGAACGCCTTGACTCCATTTCTCTTTATGTGACCGCTTTTTTCTTTAACACTTTTCTCACCAAGAATAGTCCCGCTTTCCTTGTTTAAACTCTTCATAGAGGACTTAAATTCAGTAAGTAATTGCCGAGGGTTTTAAGAAGGTAAAAACAAATTGGATTGCACTTTGAAGAAATAGGAGTAATAATTCACAAGACTCAAAGATATTTAAATTAATGAAAAGTTCAAGTTTACTCCTTTGTTGATGATCTTTGTTGACGCTACACGCTGTTCCATTACTAGTCACCCTTAATGTTTACTTTTAGCCTAAGGTCAACAATCGCTTTCAGACAGCAACACGCCTTCCCATTATCAGCATAATGAATCAGGGTTCTTCCTTTAGCTGGGATCAACTTGGCTTTTGAAGAGAAGATGATTTAATTTCAGTTTATGCTTGTTTCCACAAGTGATATGCTCAAATTTACCCCTGAACTACTCTCTCAAATTAAGAGATCAATGTAGTACTTAGGATCGAATCCACAAGGACTTGGTTACACAATAGATTGTCAAGAAAAGTATTAAGCTAAATAAGAAATATTGTAATGAAATACCAATGCAAAATAAATAAACGAGCGAAATCAATGAGGGAAAACGCTAGGCATAGGGAAATCTCGTAAATTGTCGAATCAAATCAATCAATTATCGGGATTATAATTAAGAACCGCTTCTAGAACTCAAATCACTAGTTATAATTAACCAACTGTCGCTATAAAACTATCTAAATCTAAATTCTAGAATCCCAAATTTTTTTGCAAATCCTAAGAATATAAATCAGCCTTAACGCTCAGGTTCGAGTATGTTCACAAAATCCCTAAACGAAATTCCTTTACTTAATAAGTAATTTTGCTCACCTTAGATAGATCGGATATCAATCGTGACCTGCGCTTAATCGATCAACCTAAGATCTAAATTCCAATTGCACTTCGCTTCTCCTAGAATTAGCTTTGAGAACAACCTAAGGCGAAGAACTCCAACAATTAATCCCAATAATAAAATCAATTCAAAAATTCATTAGAAACCCTGAAAACCCATAGCCTAACTATGAAACTCCTTAAACATATCCATGGAAATCAAAGACATGATTGAAATAGATATCATAAAAGTAGAAAGAGATAGAGGGGTTCAAATCTTCTTAAAGGAGAAACAGTATAAGATCAGCCCCTAGGTCCAAGCTCTCTAAAGTAAAAACACAAAGAAGAAGATCCATCAAATAAAACCTAAAACCTAATTTATAAGGCTAAACACCATCTGGGGTCTTCGTTAACTTTCTCGAAGTTCTGGGCCACTTTGCAATTCATTAAATGTTAAATTCACACAGAGTTGGTCAGTGTCGATCGTCACCATTACCAGTGTCGATTGACACTCATGGTTATGAACTCGCCTTTCTATTCAAGGTGACAAACTGGACTGCTTCCACTAAAACTGGCATAACTTTTGATCCCACCGTTAGAATAATCTCAAACTACTTTCAGATGAAAGATAACTCATTGATCTATCTTGTGTCAAAATATTCGCCGATCCATCGGTGAAAAGTTCTTCAACGAATGCCAAACTGCTGAAGTCTCTGCATGACTCTGCATCGGCACATGCTCCAAAAGCCCCAGAAATGCGCCAAATCATCCAAAAGAACCCAAATATGAATAAACCTGTAAAAGACTATAAAAAGACTCAAGCAATATAAAAGACTCGATAAAAGACATATATCATGGCATAAAAACCGGTAAAACCATGATATATCAACAAGGAAGAAGCATTTACTATAAATCTTTCTCAAGGAAGCTTGATTCAGCAAGGTCATTTACCTCATAGGAGCTGAATGAGCCCAGGTTCACCTCCCTTTAAATGGAAGCGTGGATCGAGCAAGGTCATTTACACTCATAAAAGCAAATGAACCCAAGTTCTCCTTCCTTTAACCGAAGTTTCAACACAGCTTTAAGACACTAAAAAGAATATAGAAAATGACTTGGGGAGAGGGCATGCTTAAGAAAAAAATTTAGCCAAGCCAACACCATAGAAATGGAGAGGCGCTTAGGCATACATATATTCTTTCATGCCTCTAGCCTCTTCTCTTCATTGCCATAACACACCGCAAGAACAACTTGCTCTCTCTTCATTGCCTCTCTCTTCACCATGCCTCATTATCATAACCAAGATTCAGGTTTTCTTGATGTTGTGGCTGAAGCTCTAGAATCGCTGCCCTGTCCTTCATTGTAAATGTGAGCCATTGGCCTTGACATGTTTGGGCCATCTCTTTCCCATCTCCATTGACCCTCTCGTTGTGAATCTGAATAGGTTGGTCCCTCTCAGCGAAATGCCTCTAATTGACCTTGGAAATCAGAATGGGAATTCTCAGACTCTCCAGCTCCATATTCACCGGCAGGTTACTCCAGAAAGTTTCCTTGTCTTTAATTCTGATTTCTCTCAAATCTGACCCAATAAAGTTTAGTGATCACAAAATCCTCTCAAGGCTTTTGCAGGCTTCAGCTCGCTTCTAACCAACACACCAACAACTTCCCAGAGTCGATCCTAACTTCCCAAGCAACAAACAAGACTTTGATGAGAGATCACAAGTTCTGCTGTGTTCACAGTTGCTACAGTACCTCCGAAAATCAGATTGAGAAATAATCTAACTTTGTTGAGACAAACACCAGATCATTTGCTGAGAGGAGACAACCAATACTTAGAAGACTAGAACCCCGATTCGAGAACCGGAACCAGGTTTTCAGAACCGAGTCCCCTTAGAGACTTCTTGTCAGGCGCAGCCGGAAGATTGAGAGCTTGGTAGGTGACAGGTTGATTGAGAACCAGCTTAGGACAGAACCAGATTGATGGTTTAGCTGAGCAACTTTAGCTGAGCAACCACAAGCTCGTTTCGCCAGGCCAGCTCAATAGAGACAAATCTATTGCCGAGACTTCAAGCTTGACAAGAGAAACAAACGAAAGAGATCCTAGAGAAAGACGCCACTTCTAGCTGAACTAGAACCAGAACTAGAACAAGATCCGTATAAAACCAGAACAGATATGACATGTAATCTTAAATCAGACCGGAAGATTAAGATCGGAAGGGAGGGTCGGACGTGAAGAACTTTCAAGGAAACAAAGAATATATACCAAGAATCTGTAATACTTGCTCTCATACCATGTTAGATTAAGAGATTATTATGAATTAAGAAGAGAATCAAGAGAGAATTGAGGAGAATCAAGAGAGAATCGAGAAGAGGAGGCACAACCCCCCCAAAAGTTTCAATAATGTCTTTTTCTCAATACATCGCTATTCACAACGTAAATACAAAATAAAAACACATAGCAAAGATATAGCTACACTCTAAACCGGAACCTCTCGATGGAACGTAGTTTCACAACTTCGCTTCCGAACCACTTTCGAACATTGTTTCCATCCTAGCCTTTGGCTCCCAAGTTTCCGCTGCACCCGGTCACAAGTCCACGTAACCTCGAGATCATCGAATCCTCTTCTCGACGAAGCTCCTTGATCCTCCGCCGAGAATGCCCAAAGGTCTCGCCTTAACGATCATATTGCTGGATATATGACGAAATCTCAGCCAATACTTCCACCCCTATGCAAACACTTCAGCATCGGCTATTACGGAAGACCTTATAAAATGCCCGGATAATCTCGGTAACTCCAACCGACACGCCACGTCCAACACGCCTCAATCCGCACGCCCCATGTACCTTGGACTCAACTTAGTCACAAGAATGGACCTGTTCGACCTCTCAAAGAAAGCCATTTTGAGCTATACTTTATCTTCCACCTTAAACACAAGCTCTTTTCAAAGATCTTATCCGGATAACTCTTTGCCGATCTTGGGCCTCTTTCATGTTCAGCTTCAAACCCTGATCCTCTCCGTGGTTTTGAACAAAACTCGCACATAATGTGCCTGCCTCCCCACTGAGTCCAACACAAAGGTATACTTACATGGCTTCCCATACAGAGCCTCGAGATGGAGCTATCCTAATACTCGGTAGTTATTATTATACGCAAACTCTACCAAGCTCAAGTGATCCACCCAATGATCACCCCAATCCAGCACGCACATCCTCAACAAATCCTCCAGTGTTAGGATGGTCTTCTCAGACCGCCCATCTATCTAAGAATGATAAGTCAGATTCACGAAAGCACCGCGCCTATCTCACCCGAAATGCATTCCGAGACTCAGATGCAAACTTAGGATCCCTGTCCGAGACAATGCTCACCGGACTCCATACGCCTCACACCCATCGCAGACCCATCGGTCTTCATGGTCCGAAAACACGCACACTTGGTCAATCGATCAACTATGACCCAGATAGCATGCTTGGTCCGGAGAAACCGGTGTCTACCACAAAATCCATCGTGATCATAACTCACTTTAATTCCGAACGGGTAAACTCCGCAACAAACCACCTTCCACCGGGGCTCGCCTTCGCTAACAATCAGAACCCAGCTAAGCAACATCCTTCTTCATCTCGACCCAATGATAATACCGCTTAAGATCGTGGGTACATCTTAGGAGCTCCTGGGTGAATCGAGAACATTCTCGCATGAGCCTCACCATGATCTCGCCCAAATCTCGCCCAAAGGTACATATACTCTCCCACTCACAAGGATAGGGCCATTCGCAGACACTCGATATTTTCAGAGCCCGCTTTCTCGAAGCCTTAACCAAACCCTCATCTTTTTTCCGAGCCAACCGAACTCGCTCAAAAGATCTACCTCATTAGCTGCCTTTAAGCCCAAAGGTTCCTGAGATACAACACACAAATGCAAGTGCTAATCTCGCCACCAAGGACTCAACCTCATGCTTCTAAGCCAAAGCCACTCGCTTGAGTCAACGGATCCGCGAACCAGATTAACCTTTACGAGGATGGTAAGCTATCTCCAGATCATAATCGCCACTAGCTCCATCCAAATACTTTCCTCAAATTCAACTCAAAGTTGAGTGAAATGTACTTCAAGCTCTTATGATTTAGAACACTGCACCTTTCCGCCTATAAAGATAAGATTCCAAATCTTTAAAGCGAAAACCATCAGCAGCCATCTCAAGATCGTGGGGGTAGATGCCCCTCATGCTTTCGAGCTCCCGAGAAAGATAGGAATAACCTTCCCTGCGATCAACACACAAGAAAGACCGACTCTCATGCATCGGTATACACCACATAAGGCTCGCCCGGATTAGGCAACAACAATACTGGAGTACTAGTCAACAAGGTGTTTAGTTTCGCAAAACTCTCCTTATACTCCGAGGACCACATCAAAGGAACATCCTTTCCCATCAGCTTTGTCATAGACTTAGCCAAACTCGCGAAACCCTTAACGAACCGCCGATAATAACCTGCAAACCCGAGAAAACTCCTAATCTCCATGGCTCAAACCTTCTAGATCCAACTCACACCAGAAAGGATCCGACCTAGATGGTGGTAACCCGTAATGACCGAACACATCGAGGAACTCCTCTAACCACTCAAATATCGTGAACCTTAGCTCTCTAATTGCCCTCGACAGGAAATGGTAGGTAACACGCCACAACCCCTCTCGATCATACGCTACCATATAACCGAGATCACGAGACTCCAAAAAGTTGGTCTCACCCATCGATACACGCCCTTGCCTCTATCAAACTTGACACGCCCGGTGACAATCCAGACGCTCTCGAACTTCCCAAGCAAATCCATGCCCCAAATGACATCATACGTACCTCGACAGAGCAGATAATCAAATCAGGTAGATAGATCGTCCCGCCACCGAACATCCACGCCTCTAACCTAAACGCGAATCATCATCGGCTTCCTCCGCAACCTCCATGAAATCCAAATTCACATCGGGCTTGCATCGAACATTAGCCTTCTCACCAACTCTCGAGTTACGGCTAATGGGATGCTCCCTGTCAAACACCACGACACTCAACACCCCTAACACACAAGGTCCCTCACATATACACGTGCCGAGAACCTTATTACCCAACAAGCAACCAATTTCCCCAACACGTAATTAAACTTAGATGAATATAAGGAAATACCCGTGATCGGCCCGAACTCGCTCTCCGGACTTCGGACGATGGAATACACTCAAGGAGCTGCTGTCACCGCCTAATGGGCTGCACCATCGCGGCCTCACTGCCGCAATTGGGATACTAAGGTCTAATATGCCCCGCCTCCCCAGGGACAGCTAGCCACTAGGGTGATCTATGCCCACACCCAAAGTAACCCTGACCACCCGACTACTTCGCGCCATCCCGCTTCCACTTCTTTGCATCGGCTTACCACTTTCGCCGATCAGACCGATGCTGCGCCAAAACTCTTGTAACCGCTACCACCTTGTCTTTCGCATCTCCTCAAGCAATGCCGCAGTTTTTACCTACTAAAAACCGCATAACCAACTATGCAATGGTTTTGAGGTTAACCCCGAGACCCATAAGAAATCTCTACACATGGGCTGACTCACTCAACTCGCCCATATAAGATAAGACCCGAGCAGATTGAACTCCGCTTTATACTGTGGTACCGAAAAATCTCTCGCGGAACTCACAAGCCTCGACTCTAACCGTCGAACGCCCCGAGTGAAAAACTTAGAGTTAAACTCCTCCAAAAATTTGTCAAAGCCATCTCGCTTGAACATTCGAGGCTGCCACACTCCTCCACCAGAGATGCGCATCACCCTCAAGATAATGGACCGCAATGTTTCAACTTGATATCTCGCGGGGCACCTATTCAAGAGGAAATTCCTCTCTATCCTCCTCAACCACGCATCCGCATCCTCAGGATTAGCACCTCCAGGGAAAACCCCATGCCTATCCTCCTGATCTCGCTCCATTATCCCGAGGTAAGATGGGAGCTCTCACCAATCAAGACTGCAATGTGAGGCTGAACCTCAACAACCACGGTGGTACCACAGAGCTAAGTGGTACCGCTCTCCGTAACAGCTCTAACAACACTATCAAGAGAATAGCAAGGCGATCATCTCGGCCCGAAAGCATCATCTCCGCTAAACCTCAAGATCACTCGCCGGAATACCCGCAGCACCGGCTGGAACACTTGCCACACCGGTTATCACACCAGCCATACCTCAGGCCCAACCTCGACTCAAGATGCCACTCATCGACCTGCTTCTCCATCTGGGCACGGCCTCCACCACGCCTCTAGCCATCTCGCACTGTGAAGAACAATGACTAAAAACACTAAAACAGAATCATCACAATAAAGATAACTCACCATGGAATCCCACAAGGCTCGAAGAGGATGATTCTATGACCCCAGGCAACACACAAGCTATCCTAGGCTTTGTACCAAAATAGTGTATAAAGTATCTAAATACGTGTAAAAAGTGTAGCAAAACAAAGATACAAATATTGTGATGACCGCACTATTTTTTTTAAAACATGCAATTAACAAACATTAAGTGCCCATACAAATAATATTCCACCAGTTAATTAACATTCAACAAACAACAATGACCACACATGGTCAACAGTTCTACCGGTTCTAGCAATCCTACGAAAGCTACAAAACATAAAACTACCGGTCCTAATAATCCTTGCCCTCCTCGCCCTCCTCGCCCTCCTCACCTAAAACAACGCCTCATCTTTACCTACATCTACAAAAGTGATGCATCAATATTTCGTAAACCAAACGCCGAAGAGATTGATCCTCCCAACAACAAAGTTATATGAAAGCCTGCATAACTCAAACAACCACATCAACACCTAATTAATAACACCATATATTACTTCTAATAATCAAACACATCCATGCCTAACCTCTAGCAATTCACAACATCAAGAAATGCTAAAAACCACAAGTCACAGAACAACACGGTCAATCGACCACAACCTATCGACCAACACCATCGATTCCCTATCGCACCACACATGGTTGATATAGCCACTATCGACCTCAACTAATCCATTTCACACCGGTCGAAACCAACCTAAAAAACCATCCAAAGAAACACATCAACTTACCTATCGATCACACCTAGTCGACATACCCTATCGACTTCGCCTATCGCATCAACCCACAGATTTGCCCTAGTCGATACACTCCATCGACCTTTCTCTATCTACTACACCTAGTCGATAAGCACTAGGAAAACGTCCAACAGACCTATCGACCTCGCCTATCGACCTGCCCTAGTCGAGCCTCTATCGACTTTGCCCCATCGACCACACAAGGTCGATAACGGTCCGATTTCCTAACTCCCCCACTTAGCCTAGGCACAATCCTAAGGCCAACCCTCTAAACCACAACTGATGTGATCATGCTAAGCACAATGAAGGGAGCAGCTTGAACTCGAGCAAATTTTGTAGGAAGCTAAGAACAAATGGATTAGCTCAACAATAACGCTTGATTTGGGAATATTAAGAGGATCACTTCAACAATTTAAGACATCTTTACAACACCTTCTCAACACCATCCAGGGCAGGTTAGTGTGTGCTAATCCAGCTACTAGCTGTGATCCAAGCCACCTAAACATTTATCAAGAGATAGGTACATCACTCTTTTTCCTTCATTCGTTTTGTCCCATTTGGGTTTTCCAAATAAGGTTTTTAATGAGGTAAGCCTATCACTCACTCATCAGCCTCTTAACTCGCTTCCAAGCCCATTTCTATCTATTATCATGAAATGAAGAAGCCCAAGTCCAAAGAGAGTCATCTTTTTATTCAAACTATGTTTTAATGCTTTGTAATTTCCGAGACTTTTTCCCTTGATTCTCTTGCTGATTTAAACTCATCTAAGGCTTCATTTCTAAGTTATCAAACTCTTTTCATATTCTCAAAACTCTCTGAAATCTGTTTGATCATTCCTTGCTTGGTGTATCTTTACTATGTACTGCTAATATAATTGTTTCTCCTTTATCGCCTTGTAATAAAACATCTTGGATTAAATTCAGAAGTTGATTGTTTAAAGTAAATTTATATAGTAATAGATAACCATGTCGCTCATTTTGGAATTTTACTGCTAAATGGACATTTAATACCTTTATATTAAGTATAGTTGATCATGTAAACTTACTTGAAAATTAAACGCACAATTGAAATAAACCGCATCACAGCATAGGTTCGATTGACTGCTCCAAGAAGCTTATTCTTCAAATTTTAATAGTGGTTTATCTCTTAATAACATAAGTATTGGTGAATCAATACCGCTTCTTGATAATGGTTTAATTGCAATTTGACTAATCAAAAATGAAGGTAATTAAATCCTTTTGCTTATATTTTTCTAAAGCGATCGATGATAGCAAGTTGAATAAGATATGAGATTGGGACCGCTTTTGGCAAGGTAATGAGTAATTTCGACAGAACTAGAGTCTACTAGAATATACTCATAGAAGGTTATATTTTGAGTACATTATCAGTAGGGTAAAGGCCGCTCCATAAAATGACGCGATTGGTAAATGTTTGAGTTGTTTGAGGTAATAAGTTTTATATATTGGTAGTAAATATATGTTGTTTTTGTCGCTTGAAGAAGTAATTTGATTTGGTAGTGGTTTGAATAGGAGAAGATGGTTGAGAAGAGGTTTGGCCTTTTGAGGTTGTTACCGCTTTTACATAAGAAAGAGGAGGAATTCGCAAGAGCTTAGATATTAATTTGAATACTCAGGGTTTACCCTCAAGATGGGGTTGGTTTTTGATGTAATCCGATGCAGCCATCGGTTTCTTATTTTAGGATCCGCTATCTTGAATAGTCGCTTGTTGAATATCAGTTGGTTTTTTCATGTAAATATTCTCTTGTTAGAAAATCAGGTAAAGAATTATTTTCGCCTTTTAATATATTGAATATCAAAATCAAATACGATATAGTATGGCTTTCCAACAGGCAAATATTTGTTTAGAAACTAGATTTTTAACATCCTTTTGTAGTATTTTTCGCTGACTTACAACAAATCTTAATAAAAATCTTTTGTTGATTAAATCATCTTGAAATTTTGAAATACAACTAACTATGGAAAGTACTTATTTTTAATTGTTGAATAAGCTTGTCGGGTCCTAACCAGACTCTGTAATGAAAAACGATTATAGACTTCTTGACTAAACTCAGAGAGTTTTTGTTTTAGAATACCCCAATAACCTACTTCTAAAGCATCAGCCTCATCTATCATGCTATCTTCGAGAATTGGAATCGACGCATATGGTAAGGTTTTTACTTGTAATTTAACTTGTTGTACTAACTTAGCATCTTGATTCGTCCATGGTTTAGGTTTTTTTGTAATCGCTGAAATAAAGGTTGAATTGTTTTTCTCAGATTGGGCAAGAAATCGGAAACATAGTTCGACATCCTATAATCGTTGTAATTGAGTTTTTTTCCCTTAATTCGTCTGGGAATTTGTCGGCAAACTCAATTGATCTTGATATGGGTGTCATAGTTCCTTGATATATATTATGTCCTAAGAATCTTACTTTAGTTTGAAATAGACTCAGTTTTTTTAGATAAAACTAATCCATTGGTTTTTACTATATACGGCTCTCGGTAAAGAATAATCAAATTCGTTCACAGCTGGTGCTTTTCTCAAAAGCATGTTGAATGTATAGACATCCAGGTAAATTATTCAATGTATATTCTAGTAGACTCTGTATCTTATGTATTTTAATTACTATCTCTACTATACTAATAATCTACAGAGTATATCTATATGAAAAAGACTGTATAAAGAAGTATTTCAGAAGTCAAGATCGCATTACCAGGCAAATGGGTTATCTTAACACCTGATAGCAATATCAAAGTTATGGCTATTCAAGCAAATGGCCTCGATAAAGAATAATCAAACCGCTTACAGCTGGTGCTTTGCTCAAAAGCATGTTGGATGTATAGACATCCGGATAAATTATTCAATGTATATTATAGCAGACTATGTATCTTATGTATTTTAATTACTACCTCACGATACTAATAATCTACAGACTATATATATGTATGAAAAAGACTGTATAAAGAAGTATCCGAGAAGTCAAGATCGATTACAGGAAAATGGGACCCACCTTCTATATAGGGACCCACTTAGACACATATCAAGCACTCAAAACGTCACCACCATAAGCCATAGTGACACGAGCATGCATTTACCGAAATGTCGACACCACAAACTAATGACACGATCACCACAACCCATCCAAGACGAAAGTAAGACTCTCTAAGTTTCTCCTCCTATATATACCCAGTCCGCATTTGGAGAAGACAAGCAATTTCGCAATCTACCTGCCTAAAAACTCTCTCTACAAGCTTTCATAACAATTTTACGATTTCATAATATTGTAATCAAAGTTTTGTAATCTTCAAATTTGTAATCAAACTTTTGTAATATTCAAATAAAATCCTAAACCTTATTTTCAAACAAACTATTGTAAATTATAAAAAAGTACATATCAATAAAAGATAAGAAACTGTCTTCGAGTAACGTTTCCCACATATTGTTCCAAATTCGACACTCAGTCAAGATGTAGTGAACCAGGTAACTGATCTAGGATTCGATAGTCATGTTTAGATCCAAAGAACAAGGTAACTGGTCTATGATTGGACACTCAAACAAGAACGGGAGAATCGAGGAACTGCTCCCACATACTGTTCTCGAATTCGACACTCAATCAAGATCCAATGAACCTGGTAATTGTTCCTTTATATTGTTCCTCGATTCGACACTCAGTCAAGATCAAGAGAACTGAGTAGTTGGTCCTCGATTAAACACTCAATCAAGATACGAAGAACCGAGTAACTGGTCTAGGATTTGATACTCAGTCAAGATCCAAAGAACCGGTAACTCGGTCCTCAGATTCAACACTTAGTCAAGATCCGGAGAACCAGATAACTCAACCCAGCCATCGCTCCCTAATATAACGTTAGGTCAAGATCCAGATAATCGGCAACTGATCCCGATTCGATATTGTGTCAAGATATGGAGAACTAGGTAACCGTTTCAACTCACCGCTTTGATTCGATACTCATTGAAAATCTGGAGAATCGGGTTACGGGTCCCCGATTTTTACTCACCAAGATCCAAACAATCGGGCACCGGTCCCAGATTCGACACTCGCTAAGATCCGGAGAACTGGTAACTTTTCCCACTTACCGCTTTTTGATTCGGCTAATCGCCAAGACTCCAGATAATCGGGCAATTGGTCCTCGATTTGACACTCACCAAGATCCAGAGAACGCGTAACTGGTTCGAATTTGACACTCAAGTCAAGATCCATGTAACCGGTAACTAGTCCCGATTTAAAACTCAATCAAGATTCAGAGAACTAGGTTATTGGTCTCGCCATCGCTCATGAATTCTACACTCTGATGATCTTGAGAACTGGCAACTGTTCCCACTCATCGATACTATATTTAATACTCACAAGATCCATAGAATCGCTTAACCGGTCTAGGATTCGACACCGCTTCAAGATCCAAAGAATAGGGTAACTTGTCTTGGATTAGACACTCAACAAGATCGGGAGTACCGGGTAACTGCTATCACATACAATTCTCAAAGTAAATAACCGGAGAATCAGGTAAGTGGTCCCTGATTTGACATTCAGTGAAGATCTAAAGAGCTGGGTAACTGGTCCCAGATTCAACACTCACCAAGATCTAAAGAACAAGGTAATCGCTCCTCTTAGTTTTCCTGGATTCGACACTCAATCAAGATCAAGAGAATCGAGTAATTGGTCCTCGATTTGACACTAAATCAAGATCCGAAGAACCAGGTAACTGGTTCAAGATTGAACACTCAATCAAGATACGAAGAACAGGGTAAATTGTCCCAGTTACGATTCACAAATTCAAAACTCAATCAAGATCCGAAGAACCGGGTAACTGGTCTCAGATTCAACACTCAGTCAAGATTTGGAGAATCGCTAGCATCGTTTAGTTATCGCTCCTAGATTCGACATTCAGTCAAAATCTGGAGAACCGGATAATTTTTCCCCTATTAGTTCCCAGATTTGGCATTCAGTCAAGATCCGAAGAACAGGGTAACTGTTCCCTGATTCGACATTCATTCAAGATCTGGAGAATCGGTAATCGCTTCCTACTTGTTGTTCCCAGATTTGACACTCAGTCAAGATAAGAAGAACTATGTAACTGATCCTGGATTCGACAATCAGTTAACATCCAGAGAACCGGGTAAATAAATGGTTTTGGATTACACACTTAATCAAGATCCGGAGAACTGGGTAACTAGTCCCACTTACTGATCCAAGATTTGAAAATCAGTCCGATCCAAGGAACCAAGTAACTGGTCCCGGATTTAACACTCAGTCAAGATCCAGTGAACCGGATAATTGTTCCTAGACTCGGCACTAAATCAAGATACAGAGCATCTTGATTTAACATGGATTTGACACTTAGTCCAAATACAGAGAACCGGGTAACCTGGTCGTAGATTCAACACTCAGTCAAGAGTATTTGACACTCAGTCATGATCCAGAGAACCAAGTAACTGTTCCCTTATACTATTCCTGGATTCTACACACAAATTAAGATCCAGAGAACCGGTAACAGCTTCCCACTTACCGCTTATAGATTCGACATTTAGTCAAGTTCCAAAGAACCATGTAACTCGTCCCGGATTTAGACAGCGCCAAGCCCGCAGAATCGAGTAATCGTTTTACTTATTGCTCTCAGACTCAACACTCAATCAACATTCAAGAACCGGTAACTGGTTCTTGATTCTACACTTAGTCAAGATCCATAGAACCGGCATGGTCCCGGATTCGACATTCTACAATATCCAGAGAACTAGGTAACTAGTCCAGATTCAACATTCATTAAAGATCCATATTCGATACTCGGTCAAAAGGATTTGACACTCACTCATGATCTAGGAGAACCACGCATCGCTCCTACTTACTCTTCCCCGGATTCTACACTTAGTCAAGATCCTAAGAATCGAGTAACCTGCTCCCAGCCATCGCTCATGGATTTTATACTGATTCAAGCACTAAAGAACCAGCTAACTAGTCCCGGATTCGACACCTAGTCAAGCTTCTGAGAACCGGCAATTTTTCCCACTTATTTTTCCCCGACTCAACCCCAATAAAGATCCAAGAACTGGGTAATTGGTTCTCGATTCAACACTCGTCAAGATCAAACAACGGGTAATCGGGTCCCGGATTCGACACTCACCGAGATCTAATGAACCGTTAACTTGTCCCGGATTCGACAACGCTGAATATACAGAGAACTGTGTAACTGGTCCAGGATTCGACACTCACTAAAGATCCTGTGAAAGGGATAACATGTCCCAGATTCACTCTACCAAGATGATTTGACACTGAGAATCGTTCCCGCTTATTGTTCCCCGGATTCTATACTCACCAAGACCCAGAGAATCGTAATTGTTCTCGATTCGACACTCACCAAGCTCAAGAACCAGGTAACTTGTCTTGGATTTGACACTCACCAATATAAAGAGAACCGGTAACTAGTCTCCGATCTCGACATACGCCTAGATCCAAAGAATTAGTTATCTGGTCCCACTTAAATATCCCTGATTTTATAATCAGTAAAGATCCAGAGAATCAGTTAACTGGTCACGAATTCGTCACTCAGTCAAGATCTGAAGAACTGAGTAACTATCCCCTGAATTTAAAACTTAATCATGATCCAGAGAACCAAGTAACTGATCCCACTTATTTTACCTGGATTCTACACTCAGTCAAGATCCAGAAACCGAGAAACTTTTCCCACTTACTAATCCAGGATTTGATAATAAGCCAAGCCCCGAAGAACCAGGAAACTGGTCCTGGATTCCACACTCTGTCAAGCTCCGCAGAATCGGGTAACTATTCCCACTTATTGTTCTTAGAATCAACACTCAGTCATGATCCAAAGAACCGGGTGAACTGTCCAAGATTCGATTCTCACTCAAGATAAAAAAAACTAGGTAACTGTGCTGATTCTACATTCATTAAAAAATCATATGAACCAGAAATATATCCTAGATTCGACACTCAACAATATCCGAGAATCGGGTAACCGATCCCATATTTGACAATCTCATGATCTAGAAAACTACGTGAACTCGTTACCACTTATTGTTTCTTGATTCAACACTCACCAACATCCGAGAACCGGCAACTATTCTCACTTATTGTTCCTAAATTCGACACCCACCAAGCTTTATAGAACTGGGCAATTGCTCCTATTTATCGTTCTCCTGCATTTCTAACCCATAATCAAGATCCTAAGAACCGGTAACTTGTCCCGGATTCGACACTCAAATAAGAGCTAAGGAACTGTAATGGCTTCAGGATTTGACACTTAGTCAAGATCGAGAGAATTTTGTAACTTGTCCCGGATCCGACATTTAGTCAAGATCTAGAGAATCGAGTACCAGGTTCCAGATTTGACACTCAGTCATGAATTCGAGAACTAAGTAACTATTACGACTTATTGTTCCTAAATTCAACACTCAGTCAAGATTCCTAGCACCGGGTAATTGTTCCCACCTGTTGTTCCCAGATTCGACACTCGGTCAAGCTCTAAACAACCGGGTAACTTGCCCCAAATTTGACACTCAGTTAAGCTGGCAGAACCGGGTCATTGTTCCCACTTACTATTCTCAAAGAACCGCGTAACTTGTCTAGGATTCGACACTTAAATAACCAAGATCCAAAGAACCAGGTAAAGGGTCCTTGATTAGACTCTTAGTCGTCAAGATCCGGAGAATCGGGTAACTGGTCCTAGATTCGACACTCAGTCAAGATCCGGAGAACCGTATAACTATTCTTGGATTCGACACTCATGCAATATCCTGAGAACCGGATAACTGGTCTCAGCTTCAAAAATTAGTCAAGATCGTGGAGAACCTCGCTAACCGTCGGACTTATTTTTCCCATGTGTCCCCAATCACCAATATCTAGAGAACTCCGTAACTTGTCCCGGATTCGACACTGGTTTTGTTCAGGAAACCATGGAGAGGATCCGGTTTTGAAGCTGAATATGAAAGAAGCCTAGAATCGCAAAAAGAGTTATGCCGATAGAGGGGTCGAAGAGCTTAGGTTTCGAGGTGAGAGATAGAGTGTATCTCAAGATAGCTTTGCAGTAGAGGTCCTAACAGGTCCATTACCGCGACTAAATTGAGTCTGAGGTATATGGCGCCATTCCGTTATTATAGAGCGGTTGAACCGGTAGTGTATCGCTAGAGTTACCCGAGATTCTCAGAGCATTTTATAAGGTCTTCGATGTGTGGATGCTGAAGAAATGTTTGCATAGGGGTGACGAGGTATTGGGTGAGATTCTGTAAGATCTCCAGCCCAATATGACCATTGAGGTGAGACCTTTGAGAGTTCTCAAAAGGAGGGTCAAGGATTTTTGTCGAAAGAGGATTCCGATGATGCGATTTTTGTGGATCTGTGACAGGGTGCAGGAGAAGACTTTAGAGCCAGAGGATAAGATGGAAACAAGGTTCCGAAAGTGGTTCCGGAAGCAAGCTGTGGCTTGAGTTCCATCGAGAGGTTGCAGTTTTGGTGTGTAGCTGTATGCAATGTGTTTTCATTTTGTATTTCCGCTAGTATAACGATGTTTGATATATTAGTATTTTGTCCCATTTTCACTAGTCTTTTTATCTTGTTTTTTAGTCTTTTCTATTTTTTTGTGTCTTTTCAGGAATTTTGAGGGTCTGGAGCATGGATTGAAGATATTGAAGACATTGAGCAAAAGAAGCAATTTCGAGCAAAAAGTCGATTTTCCCCAACCGAAGCACTCGCTGACCTACGAAAGCACCTCGCCGAATCCATTTGACCTAGGGACGCTGCTTTTTATATTATTTTATTTTATTTTTAGAATAAATATAGAAGTCACTTTAGACGCTCTATCAGTCTGCCTCGACTCAGTTCTTCATTCTAGGTTTATTTTTGGTTTTCAAGACTACACACTTTGTTCCTTTGTTCGATTGGATTTATATTATTCAGCCTTGGATCTCTGTTTCACTCCCGATCAATCCACAACTTGTTCGAGAAGTTTTCCTCCTAACCTTCTTCTTTCAATAAATCATGAATTCATCTTTTGCTTTGTTGTATTTGATCTTGCCTTGTGTGAGTAGATCCATAGCTAAAGTTAGGTTTTCAATGGTGAATTAGGTTGTTAATGGTCGAGCATGAATAGGAATGGAATTTATATGTCTTCGCCAAGTAGGGACGTAATCCCTAGGTTATTTGATCACCCAGCCTATGATTTTTAGGTTAAACTTATTCATGAGAGTGCTCTAGGTTGCTAGAAAAATCATTGGTGAGCACTCCACGCAGCCAACGAGAGTTGATGCTGGCGGTCGATGTGAACATATTGAACTTGTTTGTTAATGCTTATCGCCTTCATTAGATCCGAGCGAGAGTTTCAGACTCTAGTTGTTAGATAAAGGTGTTGATACATCACGAGAGTAGGGCTACATTCATTTGTGTTCGAGTTCTAGACCGTAGTTAATTGGCCCTAATAGTTGCTCGCTTTTATCTCCTAATCACCAGCGTAAATACCTTGACCTAGTGCCTTTAATTAATTGTTTGCACCGATTTCTTCTAGTTTTTTATTTGTTCCAAAAATTCCACCAACCAATATTTTGTCTTAGCCTTTAAATAAATTCTCATAATTTCATAAAGGTAACCTTGGTCTCTCGGGATTCGATCCTTTTATACTATTGCGATTATTCTGCACTGCAGATTTAATTGGGTTAAAACTTGACACATCAATGTTACATTATGAGTTTTAATAAGATGAGTATTTCTTATTATTGATGACTTTGGTAGTCATGGTTATGTATTTCGTTTTGGTGTTAAATATCGATAATACATGTGAGTAATAAGATGGTAGTTCTTATTGCTGATGGCACGAGTGTCATAGAAAGTTTTTCTGAGAATTTAAAAGCTTGGTTCATAATTGGGAAGAGATTATGGTGTACCAGGTAACCGGATATAAAAGTGATGGCCTGGTTATTGGTTATGCACGGCAGATATTCTGGGTGCGGAATATGGGTGATACCGGCGTTACCTTGCAAGGATTTACATGGATCCCGGGAGGGAGTTCAGCCGGGGTGCTTATAGATGTGTGACTTATTGCTCGATGAGAGGACTAGTTCCTCTAGTGCTGATAGCTCGAAGGACTGTGTGTCTAGAGAGTACGACCGCAATGTACGCAGACCGTAAGGTGTATAGCCTAGTAGTGATATGTGATACTGTGGATACGTAAGTTTATATCCTAGACGAGGGATATATTGTCCTGAATTGAGTAATATGATATTGAGACTCTTATAGGTTATACTACCCCGAGAGGAGTGGTATGACAGATACCCATAACCTCGGAGACGCCATGTGTCTGGGTGTCGTGGTATGGTCGATATCTTGCAAGGTATAATGGATATCCCGCAGGTATGGTAGATGCCCGTAACTCGAGAGATGTCATGCTGTCATAAGCATAGTGATCGAGTGCTAAAACCCTCGGAGGTTAGCTTATGGACTCGTGTACACGCGTGAACACGCATGTACGGTGTGTCGACCGGTCAGTCAAGATGTAGAGGAAACCTCGGGGATTAGTGTTTAATCTCGTGTTGGCCTGGTAGTTCAAGAGGTAGAGGGAAAACCTCGGAGGTTGGTAGTAGACCTCCAGTGTGTTTTGAGTTTGCCGGTGCACAAGGCTTAAGTAATCATCATGAAGATTATGGTTCATTGGAGATGAACGATAACGAGATTCGAGGATGAATCTATGTTAGTAGGGAGAATTGTAACGCCTGTTCTCGAAAAATTCATTAATTTAATTAATTTGGAAATTCATTTAAGCTTATGAACCTAAAAATGTCTTGAGAAATTAATTATGGGGTTGAAATAATTTATTTAGATTTGTCCTCGGGGTGGCATAAGTCGCTTCAAAAGTTGAAGGGTTTTTTGTCAAACAAGAAGACAAAATCAAGTTTGCTTTTTCTTCTACTTCTCCACCTTGAGCCTCGCCATTTGGGGGTTGGGGGGAGAGATTTTTCGAGCTTGAATGAGAGCTCGGAGAAGAGATAAAAGGGTTTGAGAGCTTTAGGAGAAATTTAGATCTTGTGAGATCTTGTCAAGGTGAATCTTGATGAGGTTGGAAAAGAGGGCTTGGGGTCGAGCTAGCATGGAGTTTGGAGGAAGAAGTTTAGATCTTCTTGAGCTTGAGGAGGTTATCTATAGCTAGATCCATCCTTGGCTAAGGTGAGTAGTGACCAAAGGTTAACATTAAGCCTTGGGTGGGTGCTCTGGGGTCAAGCATTGTGGTGCAAGTAGATGCTTACAGTGCTTTGTTGTCATGTGTGGAGCTTTAGCTAGTGTTTGCTAAGGTTGTGGTGGTCAGGAACCAAGGATTTGTGCTTGCTGTGGTTAAGCTTTGATTGTGAGTTCTTATGCTTGATTTGGTTATTGTGAATTCCATTGGTCACTTGAGAAGCTTTTAGTGAGTTTTACTAAGCTTTTGGTGCTTATGGAACCATGGATTTGCTGTTTTTGTGCCTGGAAAGCGTGATTGTGTCCATGTGCTTGGGTTGGTGGATTGTGTGTTGTGGTTTCTTGGTGCTTCCATGGTTCGTTGGGCGGGTGCCCTTGTTACTTGGGGGGGGGTGTTGCCTGGTAGAAGTCCCATTATTGTAGGCTTGTTGGTCGCTGGCCATTTGTGTGTTAAGGCAATAAGGTGTTTAGGCTTCGTGAGTTGTGTCGTTAAGGAAGCAACTTGTGACCGTGAACAGTACTTATGCAGAATAGTTGTTAGACTAATTTATGTTTTGTTTGGTGACTGATTATCTTTTTATGAGGTTTTGAATTGGTAGGTGGTTAGTCATTAGTGTAATTAATTAGCTTTTCATGGAGTTTGAATTAATAATTGATTGTTTAAAGTAATATGTGGTGTTATTATTATGTGTTGTGTGGTTGTTTAAATTATGTGGTGCTTTACATATGCTGTTGCTGGGAGGATCAATCTCACTCAGCGCTTGGTTTAACTATTGTTGATGCATCACTTTTCTCGATGCAGGTAAAGATAAGGGTGATCGTGAATCGAGACAGTGAGGAGGGGATGATTAGGACCTGGTAGTTTTATAGTTTTTATAGCTTTCAGAGGATTGCTAGAACCTGCGAGAACTGTTGACCTTCGTGATCGCTTGTGTAATTGGTTGTATGGTTTTGAATGTTTAATGTATGGACATTAGTTCATTATTTCCATGTGTAAAAATAAAAATAAAAAATGCGATCGTTTCATTTTGGTATCAGAGCCGATACGGTTCTAGGAGCTGATGTGTCGAGTTTTAACCCAATTAAATACTGTAAGTGCACAGAACAATCGCAATAGTATAAAAGGAATCGAATCCACATACACCAAGGTTACACTATGAAATTATAAGAATTTATTTAAAGCTAAGACAAAATATTGGTTGGTGTAATTTTCGGAACAAATAAACAACTAAAATAAATCGGTGCAAACAATTAATTAAAGGCACTAGGTCAAGGTATTTCGCTGGTGATTAGAGATAAAACTGAGCAACTATTCAGGCCAATTAACTACCGGTCTAGAACTCAAACACAAATGAATGTCGCCCCATTCTCGTGATGTATCGACACCTTTATCTAACAACCTAGAGTCCAAACCTCGCCCGATCTAATGAAGACGATAAGCATTAACAAACAAGTTCAATATGTTCACAATCAACCCCAGCAATCAACTCTCGTTGGGCTACACAATTGCTCACCAATGATTTTTTCTAGCAACCTAGAGCACTCCTCATGAATAAGTTTAACCTAAAATTCATAGGCTAGGTGATCAAACTAACCTAGGCATTACTTAACCCCTATTGGCGAAGACATATAAATTCCATTCCTATTTGTGCTCAGCCATTAACAACCTAATTCACCATTGAAAACCCTAACCTAGCTATGGATCTACTCACACATGGCAAGATCAAATACAACAAAGCAAAGAGATGAATTCATGATTTATTGAAAAAGAATAAGGTTCAGGAAAACTTCTCAAACAAGTTGTGGATTGATCGACAAAGAGGAAACAGAGATCCAGGGCTGAATAATATAAATCCAAATCTAACAAAGGAACAAAGTGTGTAGTCTTGAAAACCAAAAAATAAACCTAAAATGAAGAACTGAGTCTGAGAACTAACGTGAATGAATCTCTCTTAAGTCTGAGGCGGCTAGCCTTTTTATTTCTAAAAATTAATTAAAAACGTGTCCCTAGGTAAAATAGGTCGAGCGGGTTGTTTCAACACGCCCGGAGAAGGTGCTCGATCAAAGTGGAAAATCGCCTTTTGGCTCAAATTTGCTCTTTTGCTCCAATGTCTTCCAACATCTTCAATCCATGCTCCAGAGCCTTAAAATACCTGAAAAGACACAAAAAGACTAAAAGACTTGAAAACAATATGAAAAGACTAGCTAAAATGGGACAAAATACTAATATGTCAACTCCCCGACTTAGACCTTTTTGTCCTCAAACAAAACAAGATCAAGAACTGAGAAGAGGTTTTGAAAAATCACTGAAACTCACTTGCTTGTTGGAAAAAATTTTGAACTTCATACCTCTTCATCGGACCTTAGGACATGCACCGAAGTTAGCCGTGGGTCATGACCTAACCTTAATAACTCACAACCCAACAGAAGTTTCGAATCCCCACGTCATCTCTTACATAGATTAGTGAAAATTAAGTATGTGATCTTACCAGGGGAAATCGGTCCAAAAGGTGCCAACTTCTTCTAACCAAAGACCCTCTCCCATATAACCTTTCTCTCCTCTCTTCCTCCTTCCACGCCCATCATTTTTTTTCTGTTTATTTTTTCATAGTCATCGGTTTTCATTTGCCGATGCTTCACCCTTTTTCACAGCCATCACTTTTTTCTGATGCTTCTTCTTTATTTTGTGGGACGAATCTCCATGAGGTCGCAGGGATACACGGTTTACGATCATCCCTTGGTTCACTTCTGATTTTTTAGTTTCCTTACAACAAGCTTTCCATGAGGTCACAAAGGATACACGGTTCACGATCATCCCTTGGTTCACTTCGCTTGTTGCTTGAACTTCTCCCTTTTATTTTCTTTTTCTTCTTTTCTTTCTTTTTCTCGTAATGAAGGGAGTGAGAGAGGAATAGCATACTTTGTGGAGAGTTACGCGGGTCTTGTTTGGCTCGAATAGGTCTTCCCTAATGAACATCAAACCCCGAGAAAGAAATTGAAGATCAGGTTAGGGTCCAATAAAAATCAGAGATGACATAGGTTCAACTCTATTTCCCGCTAAAGTGAACTTTGGGGAATATTCAATCCGCCCAATGCCTTCCGATACAGAACTTGGCCAAGCTGTGAGTCCTACAAGTAATCCTTAGTCCTAAAATAAATCCAATAGATCAAGTTCATAATTCCCAAAACAAGCTTTTGACTCAAAACGGACTCAATAAAAGTAAAACCAAGCAGCAGGACCTGATTCACAAAAAAATCTAAGACTCTTGGGACCGACACAACAACAAGACTCAATAAAATATAAAATAAAATAAAATGACTAACCGCTCTCCTGGATTTTAAATCACACCGCCTCCTGTGAAAAGAACTAGAGATTCGACAAAGAAAAAAATAAAAACACACATGGATAATACAATGATGAGAGGGTAAAGTGGAATATCACCGAGTTGTCACGGTGTCGCGGTTGTCGCCTCATGGAGCACCCCTGGAGCAGGTGCTCGCTTCTTCGGGCAGAATGGCTGCCCGGAGCCCGAGGTCGAGCCTGAAGTCTGGGCGCGGCAGCTGCTGCGGTGGTATGGCAACATCCTCGCACTAACGCTTGCATGATTCTCTGCATGAGGTTGTTGTTTCTCTTGGTTGACTCGATCATCCACCCTTGTACTGGAGCAGGGTCAGGATCATCAGAGATGGGGGGAAGATCAAACTCACCTGAGGGAGGCGGTATGATAAGGAAGCTGCGAGGCGCGGACCGTGTGGCGCCATCGTCGGTGTCATGATGAGATATGCTTGCCGAGATGTGCTCGCCTAGCTGATGATGAGCGCCCGGATGGAGATGAGGTATCGGTGGTGGGTGGAACGCAAGATCGCCCATAAGGTAGTTCACCAGGTGGGTTTGGAAGCCTCGACGAGGCAAGACTCACCGGTCGCAGTAATGAACTGGTATTTGACGGCGCAATGATGATCTTTGACACGGGAGCAGTGCCTCTATATCCATCCGTGAGAGCTGGGTGACACATGAAGCGGATGAGAGATCTACTCGGTGGATGGCAAAATAATGGAGTTGAGGAGACTCCCTATTCGCCAACTCGTTGTCCTTGTTGTTCTCCGTGGGGCTGTCCTTGATTCCGCAAATCACTTCGCAAAGCGGACGCTCTGTTGGAATGGTAGACCTTAAATTGTTCTGGTTTCCGCTCCCTACAATATGAGCACATCCTAAGAATAGAATAAAGCAACTCATCGATATGAACTTTGTTACCTACAAAGCACGGGCAAAAAGCATGTTGTTGAAGATTCTCGCATATGGCGCGTGCATGGCGGAGGCGGTTTTGACTTGTGGAGTTGGAGGAGTAAGGGCCCCGAGGCGATATGGCTCCAGAATTTTGGACTCACAGAACGACTTTGGTGAATCCAGCCGAGATCGCCTCATGAAGCCATAGAGGACGAAAAATCCCACATAGTTATATCAGCATTTCGCTCCTCCAAAGCAAAGAACGAGAATGTACCTTCTTCAAGTGTTGGGGAGTCCGGATGTTTGTAAGCGAGAGTGTGGCTAGGCATTGTCTCACAAGGTCTCTGTAGAAGCACATCTTCCTTCTAGCAAAAGACATGCAACGCAGATGGCTTAGGATCCTCCGAACTTGCTCTTGGAGACCTAGTTCCTGAAGTGTCGCTCAGACATGTACCAGAGGTTCTAGCTTCAGCCCGAGAAGTTGATTGTAGTAATAGGCATCGCGAGTGTCCCACGAGTCCGGTGGAGATGGGCGGAGCTCCTTGATTCCGAGATCGAAGGCGTGAGCGGGCAGGGCCACGGGTGTGGCGAGCTCGGTGGTAGCGGACTGAGGAGGTGCTAGCTTTGTTTTTCCTTGTTAGGGCGAAGAACTGCTTCGGAGGCAGGGTGAGACGGGGAGCTTCGAGTCATGGCAGCGAGGGGAGGAACTTGGCCGAGCTTGAAATAGTCGAGGGCGACTTGGGGTGAGGCGGAGCACGACGTGACAGAGTGATACCAAGATATCGATGGCGGAGAGCTCAGAGAGGGAGTCTCACTTAAAAGCTAGCCGAGAGATGGTGGCTATGGAGGCTGAAAGCGAGAAGATGGAGGGAGAGCGGTGGATCACGTGGTGGTGGATTTGAGATGAGAGGCGGAGCGGCTGAAGAGCGGTAGAAGTCCCATTATTGTAGGCTTGTTGGTCGTTGGCCATTTGTGTGTTAAGGCAATAAGGTGTTTAAGGCTCAGAGTTGTGTCGTTAGTGAAGTGCATTTGTGACCAGTGAACAAGACTTATGCGGTGAATAGTTGTTAGACTAATTTATGTTTTGTTTGGTGACTGATTATCTTTTTATGAGGTTTTGAATTGGTAGGTGGTTAGTCATTAGTGTAATTAATTAGCTTTTCATGGAGTTTGAATTAATAATTGATTGTTTAAAGTAATATGTGGTGTTATTATTATGTGTTGTTGTGGTTGTTTAAATCAATGCGGGTGCTTTATATATGCTGTTGCTGGGAGGATCAATCTCACTCAGCGCTTGGTTTAACTATTGTTGATGCATCACTTTTCTCGATGCAGGTAAAGATAAGGTGTGATCGTGGAATCGAGACAAAGGAGGAGGGGATGATTAGGACCTGGTAGTTTTATAGTTTTTTATAGCTTTCAGAGGATTGCTAGAACCTGTAGAACTGTTGACCTTCGTGATCGCTTGGTAATTGGTCGTTGTATGGTTTTGAATGTTTAATGTATGGACATTAGTTCATTATTTCCATGTGTAAAAATAAAAATAAAAAATGCGATCGCTTTATTTTGGTATCAGAGCCGATACGTGTTCTAGGAGCTGATGTGTCGAAGTTTTAACCCAATTAAATACTGTAAGTGCACGTAACAATCGCAATAGTATAAAAGGAATCTAATCCACATACACCAAGGTTACACTATGAAATTATAAGAATTTATTTAAAGCTAAGACAAAATATTGGTCGGTGTAATTTTCGAACAAATAAACAACTAAAAATAAATCGTGCAAACAATTAATTAAAGGCACTAGGTCAAGGTATTTCGCTGGTGATTAGGAGATAAAACTGAGCAACTATTCAGGGCCAATTAACTACCGGTCTAGAACTCAAACACAAATGAATGTCGCCCATTCTCGTGATGTATCGACACCTTTATCTAACAACCTAGAGTCCAAACTCGCCTGGATCTAATGAAGACGATAAGCATTAACAAACAAGCTCAATATGTTCACAATCAACCCCAGCAATCAATCTCGTATGGCTGGCCAATTGCTCACCAATGATTTTTTCTAGCAACCTAGAGCACTCTCATGAATAAGTTTAACCTAAAATTCATAGGCTAGGTGATCAAACTAACCTAGGCATTACTTAACCCTATTGGCTAAGACATAAATTCCATTCCTATTTGTGCTCAGCCATTAACAACCTAATTCACCATTGAAAACCCTAACCTAGCTATGGATCTACTCACACATGGCAAGATCAAATACAACAAAGCAAAGAGATGAATTCATGATTTATTGAAAGAATAAGGTTCAGAAAAACTTCTCAAACAAGTTGTGGATTGATCGACAAGAGAGGAACAGAGATCCAGGGCTGAATAATATAAATCCAAATCGTAACAAAGGAACAAAGTGTGTAGTCTTGAAAACCAAAAAAAAAAACCTAAAATGAAGAACTGAGTCTGAGAACGAACGTGAATGAATCTCCTTAAGTCTGAGGCGAGCTAGCCCTTTTATTTCTAAAAATTAATTAAAAACGTGTCCCTAGGTAAAATAGGTCGAAGCGGTGCTCAACACGCCCGAAAGCAGGTGCTCGATCAAAGGAAAATCGCCTTTTGCTCAAATTTGCTCCTTTTGCTCCAATGTCTTCCAACATCTTCAATCCATGCTCCAGAGCCTTAAAATACCTGAAAAGACACAAAAAGACTCAAAAGACTTGAAAAACAATATGAAAAGACTAGCTAAAATGGGACAAAATACTAATATGTCAACTCGACTCTAGACCTCTTTGTCCTCAAACAAAACAAGATCAAGAACCGAGAAGAGGTTTTGAAAATCACGGAAACTCACTTGCTTGTTGGAAAATTTTTGAACTTCATACCTTCTTCACGGACCTTAGGACATGCATCCGAAGTTAGCCGGGGGTTCATGACCTAACCTTAATAACTCACAACCCAACAGAAGTTTCGAATCCCCACCGTCATCTCTTACATAGATTAGTGAAAATTAAGCACAGTGATCTTTACCAGGGAAATCGGTCCAAAAGGTGCCAACTTCTTCTAACCAAAGACCCTCTCCCATATAACTTTCCTCTCCCTCTTCCCTCCTTCCACGCCCATCATTTTTTTTTCTGTTTATTTTTCATAGTCATCGGTTTTCATTTGCCGATGCTTCACCCTTTTTCACAGCCATCACTTTTCTGATGCTTCTTCTTTATTTTAGGGGACTAATCTCCATGAGGCTCGCAGCGATACACGGGTTTACGATCATCCCTTGGTTCACTTCTATTTTTTTAGTTTCTTACAACAAGCTTTTCCATGAGGTCACAAAGGATACACGGTCTCACGATCATCCCTTGGTTCACTTCGCTTGTTGCTTTGAACTTCTCCTTTTATTTTCTTTTTCTTCTTTCTTTTCGTGTAATGAGGGGAGAGAGAGAGAATAGCATACTTTGTGGAGAGTTACGTGGTCTTGTTTGGCTCGAATAGGTCTTCCCTAATGAACATCAAACCCCGAGAAAGAAATTGAAGATCAGGTTAGGTCCAATAAAATCAGAGATGACATAGGTTCAACCTATTTCCGCTAAGCGTGAACTTTGGGGGAATATTCAATCCGCCCAATGCCTTCCGATACAGAACTTTGGCCAACGCTTGAGTCCTACAAGTAACCCTTAGTCCAAAATAAATCCAATAGATCAAGTCCATAATTCCCAAACAAGCTTTTGACTCAAAACGGACTCAATAAAAGTAAACCAAGCAAGCAGGACCTGATTCACAAAAAATCTAAGACTTGGGACCGACACAACAACAAGACTCAATAAAATATAAAATAAAATAAAATGACTAACCGCCTCGATTTAAATCACACCGCCTCCGTGTGAAAAGAACTAGAGATTGGCACAAAGAAAAAAATAAAAACACACATGGATAATACAATGATGATAGAGGGTAAAGTGGAATATCACCGAGTTGTCACGGTGTCGTGTTTGCCGCTCATGGAGCACCCGTGGAGCAGGTGCTCGCTTCTTACGGCGTAATGGCCCTGAGCCTCGAGGTGAGCTCAAGGCTGGGCGCAGCTGCTGCGGCGGTGGTATGGCAACATCCTCGCACTCAACGCTTGCATGATTCTCTGCATGAGGCTGTTGTTTCTCTGGTTGACTCGATCATCCACCTCTTGTACTCAGCAGTGTCAGCATCATCGAGATGGGTGAAGATCAAACTCACCTGAGTGGAGGCGGTATGATAAGGAAGTGCAGGCGCGACCGTGTGGGCCATCGCCGGTGCCATGATGAGATACGCTTGCCGAGATGTGCGCTCCTAGCTGATGACGAGGCCCGGATGGAGATGAGGTACTGGGTGGTGGGTGGAACGCAAGATCGCCCATAGAGTGTAGTTCGGGCCGTGGGTTTGAAGCTCGATGAGGCAAGACTCACCGGTCGCAGAATGAACTGGTATTTGACGGCGAATGATGATCTTTGACACGAAAGGTGCCTCATATCCATCCGGGAGAGCCGGGGACACATGAAGCGGATGAGAGATCTACTCGGTGATGGCAAAATAGCGGAGTTAGGAGACTCCCTATTCGCTCAACTCGTTGTCCTTTGTTGTTCTCCGTGGGGCTGTCCTTGATTCCGCAAATCACTTCGGCAAAGCGGACGTCTAAGTTGGAATGGTAGACCTTAAATTGTTCTGTGTTTCCGTTCCCTACAATATGAGCACATCCTAAGAATAGTAACAGCAACTCATCGATATGAACTTTGTTACCTACAGCACGGGCAAAAGCATGTTGCTGAAGATTCTCGCACATATGCGAAGTGCGGCATGGCGGAGGCGGTTTTGACTTGTGGAGATGGAGGAGTAAGGGCCCGAGGCGATATGGCTCCAGAATTCTTTGATCATGAACGACTTTGGTGAATCCAGCTTGGTGATCGCTCCTGAAGCCACAGAGGACGCAAAAATCCCACATAGCTATATCGCATTGCTCCTCCAAAGAAAGAACGAGAATGTACTTCTTCAAGTGTTGGGGAGTCCGGATGTTTGTAAGTGAGAGCATGGTGGCTAGGCATTGTCTCACAAGGTCCGTGTAAAGCACATCTTCCTTCAATACGAAGACATGCAATGCGATGGCTTAGGATCCTCCTCGAACTTGCTCTTGAGACCTAGTTGCTGAAGTGTCGCCGCACATGTACCTCGGGAGGTTCTAGCTTCAGCCCGAGAAGCTGATTAGTAATAGGCATCGCGAAGTGTCCCACGAGTCCGGTGAGATGGGCGGAGCTCCTTGATTCCGAGATCGAAGGCGTGAGCCAGGCAGGTACACGGTGTGTGGGCGAGCCTCTCGGTGGAAGGGACCTGCAGGAGGTGCTAGCTTGCTTTTTCCCTTGTTATGTGTAAGAACTGCTTGGAGCAGGGTGAGACGGGGAGCTTGAGTCATGGCAGCGAGGGAGGAACTTCCGAAGCTTGAAATAGTCGAGGGCGACTTGGGTGAGGCGGAGCGCGACGTGACAGAGTGATACCAAGATATCGGCGATGGCGGAGAGCTCAGAGGTGGAGTCTCACAAAAGCTGGCCGAGAGATGGTGGCTATGGAGGTAGAGCGAGAAGATGGAGGGAGAGCGTGGATCACGTGGTGGTGGATTTGAGATGAGAGGCGGAGCGTGAAGAGCGTGAAGTGAGGGTTGTCGGTTTAGGAGAGCAAGTCGAGAGAGACTCGGTGGAGTTTCACCGAAAGCGAGGTTTAGCGGAGAGGTCGACGACACGGATCCAAAGGTCGACGCTGTGGAAAGCGAGCGCTAAGCTGAGCTGAGGAGACGAAAGCAGCGTGGTTTCATGGAGAGATCGAGAAAGCTGGATCTGCGCAGGCGTAGATGAGAGAGAGAGATGATGGAGGTGATGAGATGAGTCTCCCTGCCGAGATTTAAAAGTGAGGGAGTAGGTTTTCGAGTTTGATGGTAGTGGGGACCAGTGCATGGCCCCGCAAAATAGGAAAAGAGAAAGTTTGGGGGTTGGAAAAGGAAATTTGAATTTACCTTTTGTTTAGTAGTTGACTGCCGAAAGCACCTCAGTGAGCAAAAGCCGCCTGTTTTTGGGTGCTCGACACTTTTTTTTTTTTTTTAGATGATTTAAAAGTGAAAACACAAATAAAAATTAGTATATATATAAGAAAAACTAAATTAAAATAAATTATGTACAAGAAACCTTACCGTGGGTCGCCCACCAAGCACTTGTTTTAAGTCATACCGACTTTAGACCGCTTAACATGAGGAACATCACCTAAGGCTTAAAGTATCACCTTCTCCAATGTGTGTATCCACAAGATACGGCTTGATCCTTTGGCCATTTACCACTAATTGCCTCTCGCTTAGCAACACCATCGGCTCCACGCGTCTAACCTCCTCGATCGGGAAGGGCCAGACCATCCGACTTCAGCTTACCCGAAATAATCTGAGATGAGAGCTGAACAATAATACCTGGATCGCTGGGGAGAGAAACTCCTGGGGATGATCCTCTTGTCATGGTAGGCATTTATTGGCTCTTGTAAATCCTGAGTTGTCAGAGCGAGATGCCCAATTCCTCCAACTCGCAGCTGCATGGATCTCCTCTCAAATGCTGGTAGGACGTCGGTTGAGCATTTTAATGGCCCAGGCCGCTTTGTACCCAGTTCCACCGAAGGTGGCATGCCTTCCCATACACCAAATGAAAAGGCGTTGTCCCCAATCATGTTTTATATGCGGTCCTATACGCCCATGTAGTGTCATCCAACTTCTTGAACCAATCCCCACGAAGTGATGCTCACCGCCTTCTGCAGGATACTCTTTATCTCCCTATTCGAGATCTCGACCTGTCCACTAGTTTGAGGGTGATAAGGAGAAGCTACCTTATGTGTTACACCATTCTTCTTCAACAAGTTCTCAAAACCTTGTTTATGAAGCGAGAGCCTCCATCGCTAATCACCACCCTTGGGACTCCAAAACTCGAAAGATGACACTCTCGAACATCTTGATAACCACTCTAGCATCATTAGTCGGGCTAGCCAGTGCCTCAACCCATTTAGAAACATAATCAACAGCCACCAGAATGTACCCATTACCGGAGGAGGATGGAAACGGTCCCATGAAGTCTATGCCCCATACATCGAAAAACTTTAACTTCCGTAATAAAAATTTGGGGCATCTCATTGCGCTTTACCGATGTTCCTTGCCTCCGACACGCATCACACCTAGAGACAAATCTGTGTGCATCACGAACATCGCCGCCACCAATAACCAGCTTTAAAGCCTTTGAAACTGCTTCGAATGTGGCAAAGTGCCCAGCATATGATGAACTGTGATAATGTTGTAAAATCCCGGGATCTCTGCCTCGATATACATCTCCTATACAGGCCATCCGAACATTGCTTGTACAAAAACGGCTCATCCCAAAAATACTGCCTAACATCAAGGAAGAACTTCTTCCTTTTGCTTCCCGCCAAGGTTCTCGTGAACCTTGTCAGCAGCCAAGAAGTTTGCAATCTCTCCAAACCATGGGAAATTAGGAAGACTGACTTGTTTGAATTGATTTATAAGAATTTTCGGAGCAGGTGCTCCATCGGGTGCTCGGTCGATGTTCGGTCGGGTTGCTCGGTCAGGTGCTCGGAAATTTTTGCAAGTGCTGATAAAATAGATCTGCTCATCTGGCAGACTATCCTCCATGGGTGTGTCCTCTTCAATCTGCAACCCGCTCAAGTGATCCGCAACCCCATTTTCGACCTCTTTCGTCTTTTATCTCTAGATCGAACTCTTGTAGCAAACAAAATCCACCTCAATAACCTGGGCTTTGCATCCTTCTTTGTCAGCAAATACTTCAACGCAGCATGGTTCTGTGAACAATTACCTTCGATCCGACGAGGTATGACCTGAACTTCTCAAAAGCCGAAAAACAATCGCCATAATTCCTTCTCGGAAGGGCGCATCAACACCGAGCATCGCCCATTGTCCGACGGCATAATAAATCACGCGGAGCTTTGTTTCTCCTCCGACCCAGAACAGCTCCCACAAAGCAAAATCACTTCGCATCCATCATTACCTCAAATGGTAGCTCCCTAATCTGGCGGGTTGTACTATCGGTGCACTAACCAAGGCCCCCTTAATGGTATGAAAAGCCGCCAAACAGTCACTATCAAATTCAAACTTCACCTCCTTACACAGCAATCTCGAAGAGGTCTAGCAATCTTAGAAAAGTCTTTGATGGAGCTACGTAGAAACCCCCCATCAGTGTCCCGTAAAACTACGGATTCCCTTAACCAAATTAGGGCGGTTGCAAACTCATCATGACTTCTATTTTTGCCTTGTCAACATCGATCCCTTTCTCTCGATATCTTGTGCCCTAGCACTATCCCATCTCGACCATGAAGTGACACTTCTCCCAGCTTGAGAACTAGATGCTTCTCCTCGCACCTTGCAATACCCCGCACAAATTAGACAAACAAGAAGAAAACGAACTCCCCATACACGTAAAAGTCAACCATAAATACTTCCATAATATCCCTCAATAAGGTCAAGAATATAGACATCATACAACGTTGAAACGCTGTCGGAGCATTACACAAACCGAATGGCATACTGTGGTACGCTGGTGCTATAGGACATGTGAATGCCTTCTTGATCGCTCGGTGGATGGGAATCTGAAAATCCTGAAAACCATCTAGGAAACAAGATATGGATGGTTAGCAGACGCCTAGCATCGGGTCAATAAAGAGGTAACGGAAAATGATCTTTATGAAGTAAGTAGCATTCAATTTCCGATAATCTATGCACATCCTATGTCCGTTACTGTCCTAGTTGGTATCAGTTCACCCTATCATTTTTAATCACCGTGATACCTCCTTTCTTAGAACTACATGCACAGGCTGACCCACTTATCGTCGAATCGCATAAATCACACCAGCCTCTAGAAGTTTCATTATCTCTTTCTTGACTTTACATTCTCGAGGTTAGGTTTAACCACCTCTCGATGCTCCAGTATGTCATAGATTCATCTTCTAGGTGTATTCTCAGGCATGCATAAGTCGTGGATATACCAAAGGATATCATCTAGTGAATATCCTAGAGCCTTCCTATACTTCCTCAATTCACACAAAAGCAAGGTAACCTCTACATTGTTCAAGCTTGCATTCACTATAACTGGATAAGTGGAGTTTGGACCAAGAAAAACATATTCGAAGCCCCCGAGGGTCTTCAACTCAAGCTTTGGAGCTTTCACTCACTCCAAGAGCTCTCCAAGGTCGGATTTTTGGAGCAGATGCTCCTTGTGTCGCTAGGTGCCTCGCTGGGTGCTCGCTGGACTTCATTTTTGTGCCCCTCCTAGGCTCGGGAAATTCATCTCCTTCCTCCACTCGATGTTGAATCAAGAAACTTAGCTAATCCATGGGTGTCTTCACCGAAAAACCGTGTTCACCCTCGGTTTAGTCAAAGCAACTGCTAAAGGATCGCTGCTAAGATCTCTTCAACCACATCTTCGCCATCTCGACTCATCATGGATCACAAATGTCTGCCCATCAATCATCGGTTTCTTGGAGAAGCTTGCTCATCTCAAACCGAACTAACATATCTCCAAGACTGAGATCAACTATGCCTTCTTCAACATCAATGATGGCACGAGCCGCGCATAAGAAAGCTCTACCCAATATCAGTGGGTCCTGGGTTCTTCATCAAGTTCCGGAACCACAAAATCAGTCGGATGAATGTATCCCAATTCGACACGCATATCTTCAATAATACCCACCAAGCTTTGTAGACCGATCCGCAAAAACCAATGAGATCTTCAGAGCTTGAACTTGGTGAATCCCAGACGCTTAGCCACAGAGTATGGCATCAGATTGACGCTGGAACCTAAGTCACACAGAGAACACGCAAATGTACACGGGTCCTATCTTCACCGAGATAACAATCCTCCGGGTCTTCTTTCTTTTTCAACACCTTACTCAAGTATGGCGCTGCACTCCTAGAAACAATCATAACACTCTTCCTCAACATCCTTACCAGCAACCAGCTCCTTCATGTATCGCTGAGAGAAGGCATCATTTGCACGGCATCAACCAACTAAGCTTCACGCCAAACTTAAGCATCTCCTCAGTTCAGATCTTCCAAATCCTTGCGAGATTTCTTCGAGGTACTGCAAGGGACCTAGGTATGTGGACTGCTCGTGGAGTTTCCGAATTTTGAATTTCGAGGGAGACCTCGGGAGCAGGTGCTCAAACAGATGGGGTGCTCAAAATTTTTTTCTTCGGGAGTCGCTTGGAACAGTTCCCAGAGGTGTTCCGAGGTCGATTCAACCTCAACATGCCCATCTTTCACAGCAGAATCACCCTCGAGCCTCGGTGCTCGAATTTTTCTCCTTAGCCTTCCGCGGAAGCTTCTCATCGAGAGGCGGTACCAGCAACTTTCCACTCCTCAACTCAACAGCATTCACGTGATATGCATTATCAAGCAGTTCACCTTTACCGAAGAGCTCCAGCTGGTCTCTTGATAATTTCGGCGGTTCGGGCTACTTCAGGTATCAAGTTTCTTCACATGCGCTGGTAACAGCTTCATACTTCGCGCTTAACCCAGGTACATGTGATCTACCTTGGCATTTATCTCAGTAAACGCCTTCTGTTGGTTAACCATCAGCTGCTGCATAAGACTTTTCAGTTCATCTTGAGATGTAGGCGCCGAGACAGCTTGTCGGGGTGTAGCTAATCGGGTGTTTTGTTGTTGGTTTCCTCCTGGAACCGATTCTGATTCTGATTAGGGATGTACTGCTTCCCGAGTGTTGCTGGAGTAGAATTTTGAAAACCCCTGAGCTTGTGGTAACCGAGTGATACCCCCTTGTTAGGGGATAAACTTGGTCTTGTGGGTTTTCTACATTTGTGCTTTCGCACGGAGGTGGGTGGCTTCGATAATTTTGATTAAACCCACGGTTCTGACATATCCCTGACCACCACATAGTTAACCCCATGTACTCCAGCATCGCTATCTTCCTCAAAATCTTGAGAAACGCAAGAGCTCCATTTTCTTCCACAAACTTGACCGGCTTTGACTTCGCAGAGAGTAAATTTACCTTTGCCGCCAGCTCATCTATCTTCTGAGTGTCCACACTGTTAACTCTTCGACCCATCATACTCAGAGACCTGTTGCTAGAGCTCAAGCAAGGTTCTCTATCAGCCTGCAAAAGCACCATCTCTTGTCTTAGTCATAAAATCCTCAAGTAAGCAAAGCATTTAGTATGCTATAATCCCATTCAACTCTATCATAAAATATTCCCAGAATCTGTTCATCTTTAAAACCATGATGGGGACACTCCTTCAGTATTCTTCAGGCCTCCCAACCTTCACAAAAAGCTTCACCAGAATGTTGTTGAAAGACGAAATCTTGTTCCGTAGCGGCTGTCTTGGACTTAGTGTAGAAGTGGTCCAAAAAGGCAGCTCTAACTTCATCCCACATCCTCAAAGAACCAGCTGGCAATGACTTCAACTATCTCTGAGCCTTGTCAGAAGAGAAAACGGAAACAGCTTGCATTTTAGAAATTTCGACAAGCATTCTATTCGAACCGTGGTGCTGCAGATTTTTCAAAATTTTCGATGTGGTCCATCGGGTATCTCAGCTGGCAGTCCGTGAAAGAGGTGTTGCTTCACCATTGTAATCATTTGAGGCTTGATCTCATAGTCTTGCCTCTGAATTGTTGGAGAAACAATAGCCGAGCGGTTTTGATAGATGCATGGGGATTATCCGAATCCCCTATACCCGCTGAACTCATGGAGCTGGTGGTCGATCTCTTCTCAACTGGAGCAATCTGATCCCTTAGAAACTGTAACCGAGCAGCCATACCATTGTCTTGTTCAGCCTTGATAACCGGAGCAGCTGTAAGTCTCTTTTGACGGTTTTGACGCTCGATGCAGCTAACTCTTCACAGGAGGATGGTTAGATCTTCGGTAATTTCTTCTTGTTCTTCTACTGGTCATGCACCCTACACATAGCAGAAAAACAAATAAAAAATAAAGATCAGTAGCTTTCTTAGACTATAAACAAAATCAAAAATCAAAGGTAACGTAATTGGTCCTCCCGCAACGGCACCAAAAACTTGATGTGTCGAGTTTTAACCCAATTAAATACTGCAAGTGCACGTAACAATCGTAATAGTATAAAAAGGAATCGAATCCACAGAGTCCAAGGTTACACTATAAAATTATAAGAATTTATTTAAAGCTAAGACAAAATATTGGTTGGTGTAATTTTGGAACAAATAAACAACTAAAATAAATCGGTGCAAACAATTATTTAAAGGCACTAGGTCAAGGTATTTCGCTGGTGATTAGGGAGATAAAACCGAGCAACTATTCAGGGCAATTAACTACCGGTCTAGAACTCAAACACAAATGAATGTCGCCCCACCTCGTGATGTATCGACACCTTTATCTAACAACCTAGAGTCCAAACTCTCCCGGATCTAATGAAGATGATAAGCATTAACAAACAGTTCAATATGTCCACAATTAACCGCAGCAATCAACTCGTTGGCTGCGCCAATTGCTCACCAATGATTTTTCTAGCAACCTAGAGCACTCTCATGAATAAGTTTAACCTAAAATTCATAGGCTAGGTGATCAAACTAACTCTAGGCATTACTAACCCCTATTAGCGAAGACATATAAATTCCATTCCTATTTGTGTCTCAGCCATTAACAACCTAATTCATCATTGAAAACCCTAACCTAGCTATGGATCTACTCACACATGGCAAGATCAAATACAACAATGCAAATAGATGAATTCATGATTTATTGAAAGAATAAGGTTCAGGAAAACTTCTCAAACAAGTTGTGGATTGATCGACAGAGAGAGAACGGAGATCCGTGGCTAAATAATATAAATCCAAATCGAACAAAGGAACAAAGGTGTAGTCTTGAAAACTAAAAATAAACCTAGAATGAAGAACTGAGTCCCGAGAACGAACGGGAATGAATCTCTTTAAGTCTGAGGCGGCTAGCCTTTTATTTCTAAAAATTAATTAAAAAGCGGCCTTAGGTAAAATAGGTCGAGCGGTCTCAATGGTCCGAAAAAGTGCTCGATCAAAGGGGAAATTGTCTTTTGGCTCAAATTTGCTCCTTTTGCTCCAATGTCTTCCAACATCTTCAATCCATGCCCAGAGCCTTAAAATAATTGAAAAGACACAAAAAGACTCGAAAAGACTCGAAACAATATGAAAAGACTAGCTAAAATAGGACAAAATACTAATATGTCAGAGCCTATGTGGTAACAACAGCCACTTATCGCTCCCGGATTAGATAATCAAACAAGATCCAGAGAACTCGGTAACTGGTCCCGGATTTGACACATATAGTTAAGATCTAGATAACCGTAACCCGGTCACAGATTTGATTCTCGTCAAGATCTAGAGGATTGGGTAACGGGTCTTTGATTTGAATCTCACTAATATAATGAGATCCGTACCTGGTCTCAGATTCAACACTACCAAGACCTAAAGATTTGGGTCATTGGCCCCACATTTAACACTCGCCATGATCCAGAGAACCGAAGTTAATGTTTCCACTTAAGGTTCAAGTATTCGACACTCACCAAGATCCGGAGAATCGGATAACTGTTCCCACTTATAATTCCCCGATTCAACACTTAGTTAAGCTCCGGAGAACCGGGTAAATTGTCCCGATTCAACCCTATGTCAAGATCCGAGAACCATGTAATCTGGTCTCGGATTTGGACACTCAATCAAGATAAAGAACCGGGGACCATCCCCACTTACTATTCTGGAATTTGACACTCACCAAAATCCAAAGAAGAGGGAAACTGGTCATGGATTTGACACTCACCAAGATCTCGATAATCGGGTAACCGTCCTGGATTCGACCCTACGCCAAGATCGAGAACCATGTATCTGGTCCTGATTTAACACTTAGTAAAGATCAGAGAACCGGTAATCGGGTCCTTGATCCGGACTCTCTAGGAAGATACGGAGAACCGGGTAACTTGTCCTGATTTGACTTTTTTCAAGATTAAGAAAATCAGGTAACTAGTCCCCGTTCGCCATTCAACAAGATCCGAAGAACTATATAACTGGTCCTCACTAAACACTTAGTCAAGATCCCCGGGAACCCGTAAACTTGATACGAGCATGGCCAAGGATAAGGAATTAGGAACCAAGTTGCAGTACCTAAGCTTGAACCTCGATGATGATTTAGCTATACTAAGTGGACCAACGATGTGTTAGGGCCTGGAAGCTCAAGGAGACTATCAATTTCTACTTACACACCCAGATAATCGAGCAGGAGAAAGAGATGCTTATCAAACCTCCCTAGTTTTGATTCAAGCTAGATGATTTCAACTAACGGGTAGGGTGAGCAATTATACTTTTTTTCCTTGACAAGTTTTCTCCCATCGGGTTTTTTTGTCAAGGTTTTAATGAGGTTGTTGTTCATCTCACTAACTCCATTTGTTGAACCAAGATCACCTCAAGCTTCAATACCATGAGCTACTTTATTTTATTTTTTATCGTGATGATATTTTTAAGCTTATGTTATATTTTTTTATTTATATTTTGGGCCTTAAAATATGTTTAGTTTTTTTTTCTTTGAGTTTACTATTTAAACTTGTTGTAAACCTTCAGTTTAACCTATCTAGCTTTTTTATTTCTCAAACTCTTCTAAGAACTAGATCAAAAACAGGTAAATCAAAGGAGTTTCATTCTTTGTATGCACTCCATCAATCCACTGGTGAATCCAAGGAGTTCCGCAGCCTTAGTGTGACCAAAACACTCCATCGTTACTTTAATTCATTCGATCTATCTCACCACCCCATTGCTTAATCAGACTTGCCTCAAGCGACAATTGTGAGTAGATTCATATTATGTGGTATCGTGAGCCACTTTGGAAGCTAATTACTCTTAGATCTATTGGTTTTATGCTCGATCAGCAGTTTTTTTCCGCAGATTTAAGTGTTTTGCATTTTTTCATTTTGTTTCCTTTGACATTCTAGAACCGCAGATCCGATTTTGTTTTCATTGTGTCCTTGTTAAACTGCGCCAATCTGTGTTGTTACTTGTTTTAGAGTGTAAATCGTGGTTTATCTGTTGTTGCTTACATCTCTATTTGTCCTTTTTTTTAGGGAAGATTTGCATACCGATTTTGTCCTGTTTGGTGAAGATTTGCATACTGATTTGTTTTTTAGTATTGAAATGTGATTGTGTGCTCTCACCTTAAACTTTAAATTTTGCTTAAAGAACTTGTAACTGGGTGTTTTGTTAATTTGTTGCAGTTCCTATGGTGAATCAAGAAGAGGAAGAAGAGACTACTAACACCAGAAAGAATAAACCTCCTTGAAGCGATAACAAAAAAATGCAGAAGATGATGGATGAAAGATTTGCTGCTTTGGGAGGAAAGGGACAGAAC
>CM051370.1:25677347-25757766 GCA_028015245.1 Cardamine occulta | reverse complement strand
CTTCTATTCACTCTCATTTCTATCTTAAAGAGTCATACCTCCTCTTTTGGGATTTTTAATTTAAAAATGGTCAAACCTTGTAAATGAAAGCATTGACTCTTCATATTCCACATAAATAAATAGGTTTTTTAGCTTCCATATGTGTTTTCTTTTATAAAACTTCCCAAATTCACCAATTCCAGAACTCCTATGAGATTCAAAGAACTATATTTAACAATGAGATAAGCCATAATGCTTGTTTCTTACTCTCGACTTGCTTTCTACCTTGGTAGCATACTTGCACATTAGACTTCAACACTTCTATTCACTCTCATTTCTATCTTAAAGAGTCACAACTCCCGTTTTTGGGATTCTCAATTCAAATGGTCAAATCCTTCGAAATGAAAGCATTGACTTTTCATATTCACATATAACAGTGTTTTAGCTTCCATACGTGTCTTGTTTCTACAACCCCAAATCTCACCAATCAGAATTCCTATGAGATTCAAAGAACTATATTAACTATGAGATAAGCTTTCAGGCTTGTTTCTCATTTCGACCCTCGCTTCTCTTTCTTGGAAGCATCACTTCGTACATTATTTGGACTTTAACACTTCTATTCTACCATCTCATTTCTCTCTTAAAGAATCACAACTCCATTTTGGGATTCTCAGCTTGAATAATGGTCAAATCCTTTTGGAAATGAAAGCTTCCATTCTTACACATTCACATACAACAGTTTTTTTTAGCCTCCATATGTGTTTTCTTTTTGCAACTCCCAAATTCACCAATGTAAACTCATATTTCATTCAAAGTAACTATATGAATCGCTGAGATAAGCTATAATGCTTGTTTCTTACTTTGACTTGTTTCTCGTCTTTGGTAGCATACTTCAGTACATTTAGACTTCAACACTTCTATTCACTGCTCTTTCTATACCTTCAAGAGTCGCAACTGGTTTTGGGATTCTCCGCGTCAAAATGGTCAAATCCTTGGAAATGAAAGCATTTATTCTTCATAGTCACTTATATAAGTGTTGTTTAAACCTCCATACGTCTCTTGTTTCTACAACTCCCAGTTCACCGGTTCAGAACTCCTACGAGATCCAAAGAACTATATTTAACTGTAGAGAGTGGGTTTTTGAATGCTTGTTTCTTACCATGACTCGCTTTCTACCGATAGCATACTTCATGTACATTAGGACTTCAACACTTCTATTCACTCTCATTTCTATCTTAAAGAGTCATAACCTCCTTTTTTGGATTCCCAACTTCAAACAATGGTCAAATCCTTGGAAATGAATGTATCGATTTCTTCATATTCACATAAAGCAGTGGTTTTTAGCCTCCATATGTGTTTTCTTTCTTCATCTCCAAATTCACCAATAGAAACTCCCATGGATTCAAAGAACTATATTTAATCGTGAGAGTAAGCTATAATGCTTGTTTCATTTCTTTGACTCCGCTTCTCTACCTTTGTAGCATAGTTCAGGTGTTTACTTAGACTTCAACACTTCTATTCACTCTTATTTCTATCTTAAAGAGTCATAACCTTTTTTTGGGATTCTCATTTGGAAATGGTCAAATCTTGGAAATGAAAGCATTGATTCTTCATATTCACATAAATAGTGTTTTTTAGGACTACATGTTGTCTTCCTTTTACAACCCCCAAATTCACCAACAGAAACTCCTATGCGATTCAAAGAACTTTATGAACTGTGAGATAAGCTATAATGCTTTGTTTCTTACTTTGACTTGCTTCTCTACCCTTGGTAGCATACTTCAGGTACATTATTCACTTCAACACTTCTATTCACTCTCATTTCTATCTTGAAGAGTCATAACTCCATTTTTGGGATTCTCCTTAAAAATGGTCAAACTTGAAATGAAAAAAGCATTGATTCTTCATATTCACATAAATGTCGGTTTTTATCCTCCATATGTGTTTTTCTTTACAAAACTCCCAAATTCACCAATAGAAACCCCTACGAGATTCAAAGAACTATATGAATCACGTAGATAAGCTATAATGCTTGTTTCTTACTTTGACTTGCTTTTCTACCTTGGTAGCATACTTTAGGTACATTAAGACTTCAACACTTCTATTTACTCTCATTTCTATCTTTAAGAGTCATAACTCGCTTTTGGGATTCTCATTAAAAATGGTCAACTCCTTGGAAATGAAAGCATTGATTCTTCATATTCACATAAATAGTGTTGCTTTAGCCTCCATACGTGTCTTGTTTTTCACAACCCCCAAATTCACCAATAGAACTCCCATGAGATTCAAAGAACTATATGAACTGTGAGATAAGCTATAATGCTAGTTTCTTACTTGACTGGCTTCTACCTTTGGTAGCATACTCCCGTACATTAAGACTTCAACACTTCTATTCACTCTCATTTCTATCTTAAAGAGTCATAACTCCGTTTTGGGATTCTCAGTTTGAAAATGGTCAAATCCTTCGAAATGAAAGCATTGATTCTTCATATTCACATAAATAGTGTTTTTTAGTCTCCATATGTGTTTCTTTTAAAAACTCCCAAATTCAAATAGGAACTCTATGGGATTCAAAGAACTATATTAATCCGTAGAGATAAGCTATATTGCTTGTTTCTTACCTTTGACTTGCTTCTACCTTGGTAGCATACTCGTACATAAAAGACTTCAACACTCCTATTCACTCTCATTTCTATCTTGAAGAGTCATAATTCGCTTTTGGGATTCTCAGCGTCAAAATGGTCAAATCCTTGGAAATGAAAGCATTGATTCTTCATATTCACATAAATAAGTTTTTTTTATATGTGTTTCTTTTTCTACAACTCCAAAATTCACCAATAAAACTCCTAGGAGATTCAAAGAACTATATGAACTGTGAGATAAGCTATAATGCTTGTTTCTTACTTTGACTTGCTTCTACCTTGGTAGGATACTTCAGGTACATTAAGACTTCAACACTTCTATTCATCTCATTTCTATCTTAAAGAGTCATAACTCTGCTTTTGGGATTCTCAGCTTGAAAATGGTCAAATCCTGGAAATGAAAGCATTGATTCTTCATATTCACATAAATAAGTGTTTTTTTAGCCTCCATATGTGTTTTCTTTTAAAACTCCCAAATTCACCAATAGAACCCTATGGGATTCAAAGAACTATACGAACTGTGAGATAAGTTTATAAAGCTTGTTTCTTACTTTGACTTGCTTCTCTACCTTGGTAGCATACTAGGTACATTAGACTTCAACACTTCTATTCACTCTCATTTCTATCTTGAAGAGTCATAACTCCGCTTTTGGGATTCTCAGCTTGAAAATGGTCAAATCCTTGGAAATGAAAGCATTGATTCTTCATATTCACATACATAGTTAAGTTTTTTAGCCTCCATACGTGCTTTCTTTTTATAACTCTCCAAATTCACCAATAGGAACTCCCATGGGATTCAAAGAACTATATGAATCTGTGAGATAAGCTATAATGCTTGTTTCTTACTTTGACTCGCTTTCACCTTGGTAGCATACTTCAGGTACATTAAGACTTCAAGACTTTATTCACTCTCATTTCTATCTTTAAAGAGTCATAACTCCTTTTTGGGATTCTCAGTTTAAAATGGTCAAATCCTGGAAATGAAAGCATTGATTCTTCATATTTACCTAAATAAGTGTTTTTTTAGCCTCCATATGTGTCTTGTTTCTACAACTCCAAAATTCACCAATAACTCCTATGGGATTCAAAGAACTATATGAACTGTGAGATAAGCTATAATGCTTGTTTCTTACTTTGACTCTGGCTTTCTACCTTGGTAGCATACTTCAGGTACATTAAGACTTCAACACTTATTTACTCTCATTTCTATCTCAAAGAGTCATAACTCCGTTTTTGGGCTTCTCAGCTTGAAAATGGTCAAAACCTCGGAAATGAAAGCATTGCTTATACACCTTCACATAAATAGTGTTGTTTAGCTTCCATACGTGTTTTCTTTCTATAACACCAAAATTCACCAATAGAAACTCCTAGATTCAAAGAACTATATGAACTGTGAGATGCTATAATGCTTGTTTCTTACTTTGACTTGCTTCTACCTTGGTAGCATACTTCGTGTATATTATAGACTTCAACACTTCTATTCACTCTCATTTCTATCTTAAAGATCATAACTTTTGGGATTCTCACTTGAAAATGGTCAAATCCTTGGAAATGAAAAGCATTGATTCTTCATATTCACATAAATAGTGTTTTTTAGCCTCCATATGTGTCTTCTTTTTACAACTCCCAAATTCACCAATAGAAACTCCTATGAGATTCAAAGAACTATATGAATTGTGAGATAAGCTTATAATGCTTGTTTCTTACTTTCGATTTCTCTACCTTGGTAGTATACTTCAGGTACATTAAGACTTTAACACTTCTATTCACCTCATTTCTATCTTGAAGAGTCATAACTCCTTTTGGGATTCTCAGCTAAAATGGTCAAATCCTTGGAAATGAAAAGCATTGATTCTTCATATTCACATAAATAAGTGTTTTTAGATTCCATATGTGTTTGTTTCTACAACTCCAAATTCACCAATAGAACTCCTATGAGATTCAAAGAACTATATGAACTGTGAGATAAGCTATAATGCTTGTTTCTTCCTTTGACTTGCTCCTCTACCTTCGTAGCATACTTCAGGTACATTAGGACTTAAACACTTCTATTCACTCTGATTTCCATCTTGAAGAGTCATACCTCTGTTTTTGGGATTCTCACTTGAAAATGGTCAACCCTTGGAAATGAAAGCATTGATTCTTCATATTCACATAAATAGGGTGTTTTAGCCTCCATACGTGTTTCTTTTCTACAACTCCCAAATTCACCAATAAAACTCCTATGAGATTCAAAGAACTATACGAACTCCAGAGATAAGCTATAATGCTTGTTTCTTACTTTGACTTGCTTCTACCTTGGTAGCATACTTGTACATTAAGACTTCAACACTTCTATTTACTCTCATTTCTATCTTGCACAGTCACAACCCTGTTTTTGGGGTTCTCTGCTGGAAAATGGTCAAATCCTTCAAAATGAAATCATTGATTCTTCATATTCACATAAATAAGTGTTGTTTTAGCCTCCATATGTGTCTTGTTTCTACAACTCCCAAATTCACCAATAGAAACTTTTATGGGATTCAAAGAACTATATGAACTATGAGATAAGCTATAATGCTTGTTTCTTACTTTGAGTTGCTTCTCTACCTTGGTAGCATACTTCAACTACTTTGAGACTTCAACACTTCTATTCACTCTCATTTCTATCATGAAGGGTCATAACTCTGTTTTTGGGATTCTCAATTTGAAAATGGTCAAATCCTTGGAAATGAAAGCATTGATTCTTCATATTCACATAAATAGTTGTTTTTTAGCCTCCATATGTGTCTTGCTTTTTAAAACTCCAAATTCACCAATTAAACTCCTATGAGATTCAAAGAACCATATGAACTGTGAGATAAGCTATATGCTTGTTTCTTACTTTGACTTGCTTTCTACCTTGGTAGCATACTTCAGGCACATAAAGACTTCAACACTTCTATTCACTCTCATTTCTATCTTAAAGAGTCATAACTCCGCTTTTTGGGATTCTCAGTTGAAAATGGTCAAATCCTTGAAATGAAAGCATTGATTCTTCATATTCACATAAATAAGTGTTTTTTTAGCCTCCATATGTGTTTTTCTTTTAAAACTCCCCAAATTCACCAATAGAAACTCCTATGGGATCTCAAAGAACTATATGAACCGTGAGATAAGCTTATAATGCTTGTTTTTTACTTTGACTTGCTTTCTACCTTGGTAGCATACTTCAGGTACATTAAGACTTCAACACTTCTATTCACTCTCATTTCTATCTTGAAGAGTCATAACTCACTTTTGGGATTCTCAGCTCGAAAATCGTCAACTCCTTGGAAATGAAAGCATGGATTCTTCATATTCACATAAATAGTGTTGTTTTAGCTCCATACGTGTCTTGTTTCTACAACTCCAAAATTCACCAATAGAAACTCCTATGAGATTCAAAAAGAACTATATGAACTGTGAGATAAGTGTAATGCTTGTTTCTTACTTTGACTGGCTTTCTACCTTTGGTAGCATACTTCTGTACATTAGGACTTCAACACTTCTATTCACCTCATTTCTATCTTAAAGAGTCATAACTCCGTTTTGGGATCCTCAGCTGAAAATGGTCAAATCCTTGGAAATGAAAGCATTGATTCTTCATATTCACATAAATAGTGTTGTTTTAGCCTCCATATGTGTTTTTCTTTTTACAACTCCCAAATTCACCACTAAAAACTCCTAGGGATTCAAAGAACTATATGAACTGTGAGATAAGCCTATAATGCTTGTTTCTTACTTTGACTTGCTTTCACCTTGGTAGCATACTTCAGGTACATTAGACTTCAACACTTCTATTCACCTCATTTCTATCTTCAAGAGCCATAACTCGTTTTGGGATTCTCAGTCGAAAATGGTCAAATCCTTGGAAATGAAAGCATTGATTCTTCATATTCACATAAATAGTGTTTTTTTAGCCTCTATGTTTTCTTTTTACAACTCCCAAATTCACCAATAAAACTCCTATGGATTCAAAGAACTATATGAACCGTGAGATAAGCTTATAATGCTTGTTTCTTACTTTGACTTGCTTTCTACCTTGGTAGCATACTCATGTACATTAAGACTTCAAGACTTCAATTCACCTCATTTCTATCTTAAAGAGTCATAACTCGCTTTTGGGATTCCCCGCTGAAAATGGTCAAATCCTTGAAATGAAAGCATCGATTCTTCATATTCACATAAATAAGTGTTGTTTTAGCTCCATATGTGTTTTCTTTCTAAACTCCCAAATTCACCAATAGAAACCTCCTATGGGATTCAAAGAACTATATGAACTGTGAGATAAGCTATAATGCTGTTTCTTACTTTGACTTGCTTCTCTACCTTGGTAGCATACTTCAGGTACATTAAGACTTCAACACTTCTATTCACTCTCATTTCTATCTGCAAGAGTCACAACTCCTTTTTGGGATTCTCAGCTGCAAATGGTCAAACTTGAAATGAAAGCATCGATTCTTCATATTCACATAAATATGTTGTTTTAGCCTCCATATGTGTCTTCTTTCTACAACTCCATAATTCACCAAATAAACTCCTATAGATTCAAAGAACTATATGAACTGTGAGATAGTTATAATGCTTTGTTTCTTACTTTGACTTGCTTTCTACCTTGGTAGCATACTTCAGGTACATTAAGACTTCAACACTTCTATTCACTCTCATTTCTATCTTAAAGAGTCATAACTCGCTTTTGGGATTCTCAACGTGAACATGGTCAAATCCTTGGAAATGAAAGCATTGATTCTTCATATTCACATAAATAAGTGTTTTTTAGCCTCCATGTGTTTTCTTTTTAAAACCCCAAAATTCACCAATAGAAACTCCTATAGATTCAAAGAACCATATGAACTGTGAGATAAGCTATAATGCTTGTTTCTTACTTTGACTTGCTTCTACCTTGGTAGCATACTTCAGGTACATAAGACTTCAACACTTCTATTCACTCTCATTTCTATCTTGAAGAGTCATAACTCCGCTTTTGGGATTCTCAGCTTCAAAATGGTCAAATCCTTGGAAATGAAAGCATCGATTCTTCATATTCACATAAATAGGTTGTTTTTAGCCTCCATAATGTGTTTTCTTTCTACAACTCCCAAATTCACCAATAGAACTCCTATGAGATTCAAAGAACTATATGAACTGTGAGAAGCCATAATGCTTGTTTCTAACTTTGACTTCTCTACCTTGGTAGCATACTTCAAGTACATTAAGACTCTCAACACTTCTATTCACTCCATTTCTATCTTAAGGAGTCATAACTCGTTTTTGGGATTCTCAGCTTGAAAATGGTCAAATCCTTGGAAATGAAAGCATTGATTCTTCATATTCACATAAATAGTGTTGTTTTTAGCCTCCATATGTGTTTTCTTTCTAAACTCCAAAATTCACCAATGGAACTCCTGTGGGATTCAAAGAACTATATGGCCTGTGAGTGAAGCTATAATGCTTGTTTCTTACTTTGACTTGCTTCTCTACCTTGGTAGCATACTGAGGTACATTAAGACTTCAACACTTCTATTCACCTCATTTCTATCTTAAAGAGCTCATAACTCTTTTTGGGATTCTCAAATCAAAATGGTCAAATCCTTCGAAATGAAAAGATTGGATTCTTCATATTCACATAAATAGTGTTGTTTTAGCCTCCATATGTGTCTTGTTTTACAACCCAAAATTCACCAATAGAAACTCCTATGGATTCAAAGAACTATATGAACTGAGATAAGCTATAATGCTTGTTTCTTACTTTGACTCGCTTTCTACCTTGGTAGCATACTTCAGGTACATTAGGACTTCAACACTTCTATTCACTCTCATTTCTATCTTAAAGAGTCATAACTCCGTTTTTGGGGTTCTCACTTAAAATGGTCAAATCCTTGGAAATGAAAGCATTGTTTCTTCATATTGACATAAATAGTGTTTTTTAGCCTCCATATGTGTTTTCTTTTAAACTCCCCAAATTCACCAATAGAAACTCCTATGAGATTCAAAGAACTATATGAACTGTGAGATAAGTTATAATGCTTGTTTTAACTTTGACTTGCTTTCTACCTTGGTAGCATACTTCGGTACATTAAGACTTCAACACTTCTATTCACCTCATTTCTATCTTGAAGAGTCATAACTCATTTTTGGGATTCTCAGCTTGAAAATGGTCAAATCCTTGGAAATGAAAAGCATCGATTCTTCATATTCACATAAATAAGTGTTGTTTTAGCCTCCATATGTGTCTTTTCTAAAACTCCAATTCACCAATAGAAACTCCATGAGATTCAAAGAACTATATGAACTGGAGAGATAAGTATAATGCTTGTTTCTTACTTTGACTTTTCTCTACCTTGGTAGCATACTTCAGGTACATTAAGACTTCAACACTTCTATTCACTCTCATTTCTATCTTAAAGAGTCATAACTCCGTTTTGGGATTCTCAACTTGAAAATGGTCAAATCCTTGAAATGAAAGCATTGATTCTACATATTCACATAAATAGTGTTTTTTTTGCCTCCCTATGGGGTTTCTTTTTAAACTCCCAAATTCACCCATAGAAACTCCCATGGGATTCAAAGAACTATATGAATCTGTGAGATAAGCTATAATGCTTGTTTTTACTTTGACTTGCTTTCTACCTTGGTAGCATACTTCAGGTACATAAAGACTTCAACACTTCTATTCACTCTCATTTCTATCTTGAAGAGTCATAACTCCGTTTTTGGGATTCTCAGCTTGAAAATGGTCAAATCCTTGGAAATGAAAGCATTGATTCTTCATATTCACATAAATAAGTGTTGTTTTAGCCTCCATATGTGTCTTCTTGCTACAACGCCCCTTATTCACCATTAGAAACTCCTATGAGATTCTTAGAACTATATGAACTGTGAGATAAGCTATAATGCTTGTTTCTTACTTTGACTTGCTTCTCTACCTTGGTAGCATACTTCAGGTACATTAGGACTTCAACACTTCTATTCACTCTCATTTCTATCTTGAAGAGTCATAATCTCGTTTTTGGGATTCTCAGGTGAAAATGGTCAAACCTTCGAAATGAAAAGCATTGATTCTTCATATTCACATAAATAAGGTGTTTTTAGCCTCCATATGTGTTTTCTTTTAAAAACTCCAAAATTCACCAATAAAACTCCTAAGGATTCAAAAGAACTATATGAACTGAGAGATAAGCTATAATGCTTGTTTCTTACTTTGACCTACTTCTCTAACTTGGTAGCATACTTCCGGTACATTGAGACTTCAAAACTTCTATTCACTCTTCTTTTTATCGTAAAGATTCATAACTCCGCTTTTTGGGTTCTCAGCTTGAAAATGGTCAAATCCTTGGAAATGAAAAGCATTGATTCTTCATATTCACATAAATAAGTGTTTTTTAGCTCCATATGTGTCTTGTTTTTACAACTCCAAAATTCACCAATAGAAACTCCTATGAGATTCAAAGAACTATATGAACTGTGAGATAAGCTATAATGCTTGTTTCTTACTTTGACTTGCTTTCTACCTTGGTAGCATACTTCAGGTACATTAAGACTTCAACACTTCTATTCACTCTCATTTCTATCTTAAAGAGTCATAACTCCGTTTTGGGATTCTCAGCTTGAAAATGGTCAAATCCTTGGAAATGAAAGCATTGATTCTTCATATTCACATAAAAAGTGTTTTTAGCCTCCATACGTGTTCCTTTTTAAAACTCCCAAATTCACCAATAGAACTCCTATGGGATCTTAAAGAACTATATGAACTGTGGGATAAGCTATAATGCTCTTTTCTTACTTTGACTTGCTCCTCCACCTAGGTAGCATACTTCAGGTACATTGAGACTTCAACACTTCTATTCACTCTCATTTCTATCTTGAAGAGTCGTAACTCCATTTTTGGGATTCTCAGCTTGAAAATGGTCAAATCCTTTGAAATGAAAGCATTGATTCTTCATATTCACATAAATAGGTATTGTTTTAGCCTCCATATGAGTTTTCTTTTACAACCCCAAATTCACCAATAGAAACCCTATGGGATTCAAAGAACTATATGAACTGTGAGATAAGCTATAATGCTTGTTTCTTACTTTGACTTGCTTCTCTACCATGGTAGCATACTTCAGGTACATTAGGACTTCAACACTTCTATTCACTCATTTCTATCTTAAAGAGTCATAACTCCTTTTGGGATTCTCACTTGAAAATGGTCAAACTTGGAAATGAAAGCATTGATTCTTCATATTCACATAAATAGTGTTTTTAGCCTCCATACGTGTTTTTTAAAACTCCCAAATTCACCAATAAAAACTCCTATGGGATTCAAAGAACTATATGAACTGTGAGATAAGCTATATGCTTGTTTCACTTTGACTTGCTTCTACCTTGGTAGCATACTTCAGGTACATTAAGACTTCAACACTTCTATTCATCTCATTTCTATCTTTAAAGAGTCATAACTCCGTTTTTGGGATTCTCAGGTTGAAAATGGTCAAATCCTTGGAAATGAAAGCATTGATTCTTCATATTCACATAAATAAGTTGTTTTAGCCTCCATATGTGTTTCTTTCTAACAACTCCCAAATTCACCAATAGAACTCCTATGAGATTCAAAGAACTATATGAACTGTGAGATAAGTCTATAATGCTTGTTTCTTACTTTGACTTGCTTCTCTACCTTGGTAGCATACTCAGGTACATTAAGACTTCAACACTTTATTCACTCTCATTTCTATCTTGAAAGAGTCATAACTCCTTTTTGGGATTCTCAGCTTGAAAATGGTCAAATCCTTGGAAATGAAAGCATTGATTCTTCATATTCACATAAATAAGTGTTGTTTTAGCCTCCATATGTGTTTCTTTTTAAAACTCCCAAATTCACCAATAGAAACTCCTATGAGATTCAAAGAACTATATGAACTGTGAGATAAGCTATAATGCTTGTTTCTTACTTTGACTTGCTCTACCTTGGTAGCATACTCGGGTACATTAGGACTTCAACACTTTATTCACTCTCATTTCTATCTTGAAGAGTCATAACTCCGTTTTGGGATTCTCAGATTGAATATGGTCAAATCCTTGAAATGAAAGCATTGATTCTTCATATTCACATAAATAAGTGTTGTTTTAGCCTCATATGTGTCTTGTTTCTACAACACCAAATTCACCAATAAAAACTCCTATGAGATTCAAAGAACTATATGAACTGTGAGATAAGCTATAATGCTTGTTTCTTACTTTGACTTGCTTTCTACCTTGGTAGCATACTTCAGTACATTAGGACTTCAACACTTCTATTCACTCTCATTTCTATCTTAAAGAGTCATAACTCCGTTTTTGGGACTCTCAGCTCGAAAATGGGCAAATCCTTGAAATGAAAGCATTGATTCTTCATATTCACATAAATAGTGTTTTTAGCCCCATATGTGTTTTCTTTTAAAACTCCCAAATTCCCAATAGAAACTCCTATGGGATTCAAAGAACTATATGAACTGTGAGATAAGCTTATATTGTTTCTTACTTTGAATTGCTTCTTCTCCTTCGTACCATACTTCAGGTACATTAGGACTTCAACACTTCTATTCACTCTCATTTATATCTTAAACAGTCATAACTCCGTTTTTGGGATACTCAGTTGAAAATGGTCAAATCCTTGGAAATGAAAGCATTGATTCTTCATATTCACATAAATAAGTGTTGTTTTAGCCTCTATATGTGTCTTGTTTCTACAACTCCAAAATTCACCAATAGAACTCCTATGAGATTCAAAGAACTATATGAACTGTGAGATAAGCTATAATGCTTGTTTCTTACTTTGACTTGCTTCTCTACCTGGATAGCATATATAAGGTACATTAAGACTTCAAGACTTCAATTCACTCTCATTTCTATCTTAAAAACTCATAACTCCATTTTTGGGATTTCCAGCTTGAAAATGGTCAAATCCTTGGAAATGAAAGCATTGATTCTTCATATTCACATAAATAGTGGTTTTTAGCCTCCATATGTGTTTTCTTTATAAAACTCCCAAATTCACCAATAGAAACTCGTATGGGATTCAAAGAAATATATGAACTGTGAGATAAGCTATAATGCTTGTTTCTTACTTTGATTTGCTTCTTTACCTTGGTAGCATAGTTCAGGTACGTTAAGACTTCAACACCTCTATTCACACTCATTTCTATCTTGAAGAGTCACAACTCTGTTTTTGGGATTCTCAGCTTCAAAATGGTCAAATCCTTGGAAATGAAAGCATTGATTCTTCATATTCACATAAATATGTGTTGTTTTAGCCTCCATATATGTCTTGTTTCTACAACACAAAAATTCACCAATAAAAACTCCTATGAGATTCAAAGAACTATATGAACTGTGAGATAAGCTATAATGCTTGTGTTCTTACTTTGACTTGCTTCTTAACCTTGGTAGCATACTTCAGGTACATTAGGACTTCAACACTTCTATTCACTCTCATTTCTATCTTAAAGAGTCATAACTCCGTTTTTGGGATTCTCAGCTTGAAAATGGTCAAATCCTTGGAAATGAAAGCATAGATTCTACATATTCACCTAAATATTGCTTTTTTAGCCTCCATATGTGTTTTTCTTTTTTAAAACTCCAAAATTCACCAATAGAATTCCTATGAGATTCAAAGAACTATATGAACTGTGTGATAAGCTATAATGCTTGTTTCTTACTTTGACTTGCTTCTCTACCTTGGTAGCATAGTTCAGGTACATTAAGGCTTCAAGACTTCTATTAACTCTCATTTCTATCTTGAAGAGTCACAACTCTGTTTTTGGGTATCTTAGTGTGAAAATGGTCAAATCCTTGGAAATGAAAGCATTGATTCTTCATATTCACATAAATAGTGTTTTTAGCCTCCATATATGTTTTCTTTTTAAAACTCCCAAATTCACCAATAGAAACTCCTATGGATTCAAAGAACTATATGAACTGTGAGATAAGCTTATAATGCTTGTTTCTTACTTTGACTTGCTTCTACCTTGGTAGCATTTCAGGTACATTAGGACTTTAACACTTCTATTCACTCTCATTTCTATCTTAAAGAGTCATAACTCCGCTTTTGGGATTCTCACTGAAAATGGTCAAATCCTTGGAAATGAAAGCATTGATTCTTCATATTCACATAAATAGTTGTTTTTAGCCTCCATATGTTTTCTTTTTAAAACTCCCAAATTCACCAATAGAAAACTCCAATGGGATTCAAAGAACTATATGAACTGTGAGATAAGTTATAATGCTTGTTTCTTACTTTGACTTGCTTCTCTACCTTGGTAGCATACTTCAGGTACATTAAGACTTCAACACTTCTATTCACTCTCATTTCTATCTTGAAGAGTCACAACTCTATTTTTGGGATTCTCAGCTTGAAAATGGTCAAATCCTTGGAAATGAAAGCATTGATTCTTCATATTCACATAAATAAGTGTTGTTTTAGCCTCTATATGTGTCTTGTTTCTACAACACCAAAATTCACCTATAAAACTCCTATGAGATTCAAAGAACTATATGAACTGTGAGATAAGCTATAATGCTTGTTTCTTACTTTAACTTGCTTCTCTACCTTGGTAGCATACTTCTGGTACATTAGGACTTCAACACTTCTATTCACTCTCATTTATATCTTAAAGAGTCATAACTCCGTTTTTGGGATTCTCAGCTTGAAAATTGTCACATCGTTGGAACTGAAAGCATTGATTCTACATATTCAAATAAATAAGTGTTTTTAGCCTCCATATGTGTTTTTTTTAAAACTCCCAAATTCACCAATAGAAACTCCTATGAGATTCAAAGAACTATATGAACTGTGAGATAAGCTATAATGCTTGTTTCTTACTTTGACTGCTTTCTACCTTGGTAGCATACTTCAGGTACACATTAAGACTTCAACACTTCTATTCACTCTCATTTCTATCTTGAAGAGTCATAACTCCGTTTTTGGGATTCTCAAATTGAAAATGGTCAAACCCTTGAAATGAAACCATTGATTCTTCATATTCACATAAATAAGTGTTGTTTTAGCCTCCATATGTGTCTTGTTTCTACAACTCCCAAATTCACCAATAGAACTCCTATGAGATTCAAAGAACTATATGAACCGTGAGATAAGCTATAATGCTAGTTTCTTACTTTGACTTGCTTCTCTACCTTGGTAGCATACTTCAGGTACATTAGGACTTCAACACTTCTATTCACTCTCATTTCTATCTTAAAGATTCATAACTCTGTTTTTGGGATTCTCACCTTGAAAATGGTCAAATCCTTGGAAATGAAAGCATTGATTCTTCATATTCACATAAATAGTGTTGTTTTAGCCTCCATGTGTTTTCTTTCTAAAACTCCATATTCACCATTAGAAACTCCTATGGGATTCAAAGAACTATATGAACTGTGAGATAAGCTATAATGCTTGTTTTTTACTTTGACTTGCTTCTCTACCTTGGTAGCATACTTCACATTAGGACTACAACACTTCTATTCACTCTCATTTCTATCTTAAAGAGTCATAACTCCGTTTTTGGGATTCTCAGCTTGAAAATGGTCAAATCCTTAGAAATGAAAGCATTGATTCTTCATATTCACATAAATAGTGTTGTTTTAGCCTCCATATGTGTCTTGTTTCTACAACTCCAAAATTCACCAATAGAACTCCAATGAGATTCAAAGAACTATATGAACTTTGAGATAAGCTATAATGCTAGTTTCTTACTTTGACTTGCTTCTCTACCTTGGTAGCATACTTCAGGTACATTAGGACTTTAACACTTATATTCACTCTCATTTATATCTTAAAGAGTCATAACTCCGTTTTTGGGATTCTCAGCTTGAAAATGGTCAAATCCTTGGAAATGAAAGCATTGATTCTTCATATTCACATAAATAAGTGTTGTTTTAGCCTCCATATGTGTCTTCTTGTTACAACTCCCAAATTCACCAATAGAAACTCCTATGGATTCAAAGAACTATATGAACTGAGATAAGCTATAATGCTTGTCTTTACTTTGACTTCGCTTTCTACTTGGTAGCATACTTCAGGTACATAAAGACTTCAAAACTTCTATTCACTCTCATTTCTATCTTGAAGAGTCATAACTCCGTTTTTGGGTATCTCAAGTTGAAAATGGTCAAATCCTTGGAAATGAAAGCATTGATTCTTCATATTCACATAAATAAGTGTTGTTTTAGCCCATATGTGTTTCTTTTTAAAACTCCCAAATTCACCAATAAAAACTCCTATGGGATTCAAAGAACTATATGAACTGTGAGATAAGCTGTAATGCTTGTTTGTGACTTTGACTTGCTTTCTACCTTGGTAGCATACTTCAGGTACATTAAGACTTCAACACTTCTATTCACTCTCATTTCTATCTTAAAGAGTCATAACTCTCCTTTTTGGGATTCTCAGCTTGAAAATGGTCAAACTCCTTGGAAATGAAAGCATTGATTCTTCATATTCACATAAATAGTGTTTTTTAGCCTCCATATGTGTTTTTTTAAAACTCCCAAATTCACCAATAGAAACTCCTATGGGATTCAAAGAACTATATGAACTGTGAGATAAGCTATATAGCTTGTTTCTTACTTTGACTTGCTTCTCTACCTTGGTAGCATACTTTAACTACTTTAAGACTTCAACACTTCTATTCAGCCTCATTTCTATCTTGAAGAGTCATAACTCCGTTTTTGGGATTCTCAGCTTGAAAATGGTCAAATCCTTGGAAATGAAAGCATTGATTCTTCATATTCACATAAATAGTGTTGTTTTAGCCTCCATATGTGTCTTGTTTCTACAACTCCAAAATTCACCAATAGAACTCCCATGAGATTCAAAGAATATATGAACTGTGAGATAAGCTATAATGCTTGTTTCTTACTTTGACTTGCTTCTCTACCTGGATAGCATATATCAGATACATTAAGACTTCAAGACATCAATTCACTCTCATTTCTATCTTAAAGAGTCATAACTCTATTTTTGGGATTTCCAGCTAGAAAATGGTCAAATTCTTGGAAATGAAAGCATTGATTCTTCATATTCACATAAATAATGGTTTTTTAGCCTCCATATGTGTTTTCTTTATAAACCTCCCAAATTCACCAATAGAAACTCCTATGGGATTCAAAGAACTATATGACCTGTGAGATAAGCTATAATGCTTGTATCTTACTTTGACTTGCTTCTCTACCTTGGTAGCATAGTTCAGGTACATTATGACTTCAACACTTCTATTCACTCTCATTTCTATCTTGAAGAGTCACAACTCTGTTTTTGGGATTCTCAGCTTGAAAATGGTCAAATCCTTAGAAATGAAAGCATTGATTCTCCATATTCACATAAAAAGGTGTTGTTTTAGCCTCTATATGTGTCTTGTTTCTACAACTCCCAAATTCACCAATAGAAACTCCTATGGGATTCAAAGAACTATATGAACTGTGAGATAAGCTATAATGCTTGTTTCTTACTTTGACTTGCTTCTCTACCTTGGTAGCATACTTCAGGTACATTAGGACTTCAACACTTCTATTCACTCTCATTTCTATCTTAAAGAGTCATAACTCCGTTTTTGGGATTCTCAGCTTGAAAATGGTCAAATCCTTGGAAATGAAAGCATTGATTCTACATATTCACATAAATAGTGTTGTTTTAGCCTCCATATGTGTTTTCTTTTTAAAACTCCCAGATTCACCAATAGAAACTCCTATGGGATTCAAAGAACTATATGAACTGTGAGATAAGCTATAATGCTTGTTTCTTAGTTTGACTTCCTTCTCTACCTTGGTAGCATACTTCAGGTACATTTAGACTTCAACACTTCTATTCACTCTCATTTCTATCTTAAAGTTCATAACTCCGCTTTTGGGATTCTCAGCTTGAAAATGGTCAAATCCTTGGAAATGAAAGCATTGATTCTTCATATTCACATAAATAGTGTTGTTTAGCCTCCATACGTGTTTCTTTTTAAACTCCCAAATTCACCAATAGAAACTCCTATGGGATTCAAAGAACTATATGAACTGTGAGATAAGCTATAATGCTTGTTTCTTACTTTGACTTGCTTTCTACCTTGGTAGCATACTGCAGGTACATTAAGACTTCAACACTTCTATTCACTCTCATTTCTATCTTGAAGAGTCATAACTCTGTTTTTGGGCTTCTCAGCTTGAAAATGGTCAAATCCTTGGAAATGAAAAGCATTGATTCTTCATATTCACATAAATAAAGTGTTGTTTTAGCCTCCATATGTGTTTCTTTCTACAACCCCAAATTCACCAATAAAACTCCTATGGGATTCAAAGAACTATATGAACTGTGAGATAGGCTATAATGCTTGTTTCTTACCTTGACTAGCTTCTTATCCTTGCTAGCATACTTCAGGTACATTAAGACTTCAACACTTCTATTCACTCTCATTTCTATCTTAAAGAGTCATAACTCCCTTTTGGGATTCTCAGCTTGAAAATGGTCAAATCCTTGGAAATGAAAGCATTGATTCTTCATATTCACATAAATAAGTGTTGTTTTAGCCCCATATGTGTTTTCTTTTTAAACTCCCAAATTCACCAATAGAAACTCCTATGAGATTCAAAGAACTATATGAACTGTGAGATAAGCTATAATGCTTGTTTCTTACTTTGACTTGCTTCTCTACCTTGGTAGCATACTTCAGGTACATTAAGGACTTCAACACTTCTATTCACTCTCATTTCTATCTTAAAGAGTCATAACTCCGTTTTTGGGATTCTCAGCTTGAAAATGGTCAAATCCTTGGAAGTTCGAGCATTGGTTCTTCATATACACATAAATAGGTTTGGTGTTAGCCTCCATATGTGACTTGTTTCTACAACACCAAAAATCACCAATAAAACTCCTATGAGATTCAAAGAACTATATGAACTGTGAGATAAGCTATAATGCTTGTTTCTTACTTTGACTTGCTTTCTACCTTGGTAGCATACTTCAGGTACATTAGGACTTCAACACTTCTATTCACTCTCATTTCTATCTTAAAGAGTCATAACTCCGCTTTTGGGATTCTCAGCTTGAAAATGGTCAAATCCTTGGAAATGAAAGCATTGATTCTTCATATTCACATAAATAGTGTTTTTTAGCCTCCATATGTGTCTTTCTTTTTAAAACTCCCAAATTCACCAATAGAAACTCCTATGAGATTTCAAAGAACTATATGAACCGTGAGATAAGCTATAATGCTTGTTTCTTACTTTGACTTGCTTCTCTACCTTGGTAGCATACTTCAGGTACATTAAGACTTCAACGCTTCTATTCACTCTCATTTCTATCTTGAAGTGTCATAAATACGTTTTTGGGGTTCTCAGCTTGAAAATGGTCAAATCCTTGGAAATGAATGCATTGATTCTTCATATTCACATAAATAAGTGTTGTTTTAGCCTCCATATGTGTCTTGTTTCTACAACTCCAAAATTCACCGATAGAACTCCTATGAGATTCAAAGAACTATATGAACTGTGAGATAAGCTATAATGCTTGTGTTCTTACTTTAACTTGCTTCTCTACCTTTGTAGCATACTTCAGGTACATTAGGACTTTAACACTTCTATTTACTCTCATTTCTATCTTAAAGAGTCATAACTCCGTTTTTGGGATTCTCAGCTTGAAAATGGTCAAATCCTTGGAAATGAAAGCATTGATTCTACATATTCACATAAATAGTGTTTTTTTAGCCTCCATATGTGTTTTCTTTTTAAAACTCCCAAATTCACCAATAGAAACTCCTATGGGATTCAAAGAACTATATGAACTGTGAGATAAGCTATAATGCTAGTTTCTTACTTTGAGTTGCTTCTCTACCTTGGTAGCATACTTCACGTACATTAGGACTTCAACACTTCTATCCACTCTCATTTCTATCTTGAAGAGTCATAACTCTGTTTTTGGGATTCTCAGCTTGAAAATGGTCAAATCCTTGGAAATGAAAGCATTGATTCTTCATATTCACATAAATAGTGGGTTTTTAGCCTCCATATGTGTTTTCTCTTAAAACTCCCAAATTCACTAATAGAAACTCCTATGGGATTCAAAGAACTATATGAACTGTGAGATAAGCTATAATGCTTGTTTCTTACTTTGACTTGCTTCTCTACCTTGGTAGCATAGTTCAGGTACATTAGGACTTCAACACTTCTATTCACTGTCATTTCTATCTTAAAGAGTCATAACTCGTTTTGGGATTCTCAGCTTGAAAATGGTCAAATCCCTTGGAAATGAAAGCATTGATTCTTCATATTCACATAAATAAGTGTTATTTTAGCCTCCATATGTGTCTTCTTTCTAAAACTCCAAAATTCCCAAAAAAAACTCCTATGAGATTCAAAGAACTATATGAACTGTGAGATAAGATATAATGCTCGTTTCTTACTTTGACTTGCTTCTCTACCTTGGTAGCATACTTCAGGTACATTAAGACTTCAACACTTCTATTCACTCTCATTTCTATCTTAAAGAGTCATAACTCGCTTTTGGGATTCTCAACTTGAAAATGGTCAAATCCTTGGAAATGAAACCATTGATTCTTCATATTCAAATCAATAGGTGTTGTTTCAGCCTCCATATGTGTTTTTTTTTTAAAACTCTCAAATTCACTAATAAAAACTCCTATGGGATTCAAAGAACTATATGAACTGTAAGATAAGCTATAATGCTTGTTTCTTACTTTGAAATGCTTCTACCTTGGTAGCATACTTCAGGTACATTAAGACTTCAACACTTCTATTCACTCTCATTTCTATCTTGAAGAGTCATAACTCGCTTTTGGGATTCACAGCTTGAAAATGGTCAAATCCTTGGGAGTGCAAGCATGGATTCTTCATATTCACAGAAATAAGTGTTGTTTTAGCCTCCATGTGTTCTTCTTTCTAAAACTCCCAAATTCACCAATAGAAACTCCTATGAGATTCAAAGAACTATATGAACTGTGAGATAAGCTATAATGCTTGTTTCTTACTTTGACTTGCTTTCTACCTTGGTAGCATACTTCAGGTACATTGACACTTCAACACTTCTATTCACTCTCATTTCTATCTTAAAGAGTCATAATTCCGTTTTTTGGGATTCTCAGTTTGAAAATGGTCAAATCCTTGGAAATGAAAGCATTGATTCTTCATATTCACATAAATAGTGTTTTTAGCCTACCTATGTGTCTTCTTTCTACAAATCCCAAATTCACCATTAGCAACTCTTATAAGATTCAAAGAACTATATGAATTGTGAGATAAGCTATAATGCTTGTTTCTTACTTTGACTTGCTTCTCTACCTTGGTAGCATACTTCAGGTACATTAAGACTTCAACACTTCTTTTCACGCTCATTTCTATCTTGAAGGGTCATAACTCTTTTTGGGATTCTCACTTGAAAATGGTCAAATCCTTGGAAATGAAAGCATTGATTCTTCATATTCACATAAATAGTGTTGTTTTAGCCTCCATATGTTCTTGTTTCTACAACTCCAAAATTCACCAATAAGAAACTCCTATGGGATTCAAAGAACTATATGAACTGTGAGATAAGCTATAATGCTTGTTTCTTACTTTGACTTGCTTCTCTACCGTGGTAGCATACTTCACTACACTTCAACACTTCCATTCACTCTCATTTCTATCTTAAAGAGTCATAACTCGTTTTTGGGATTCTCAGCTTGAAAATGGTCAAATCCTTGGAAATGAAAGCATTGATTCTTCATATTCACATAAATAGTGTTGTTTTAGCCTCCATATGTTTTCTTTTTAAAACTCCCAAATTCACCAATAGAAACTCCTATGGGATTCAAAAGAACTATATGAACTGTGAGATAAGCTATAATGCTTGTTTCTTACTTTGACTTGCTTTCTACCTTGGTAGCATACTTCAGGTACATTAAGACTTCAACACTTCTATTCACTCTCATTTCTATCTTGAAGAGACATAACCACGTTTTTGGGATTCTCACTTGAAAATGGTCAAATCCTTGGAAATGAAAGCATTGATTCTTCATATTCACATAAATAAGTGTTGTTTTTAGCCTTCATATGTGTTTTATTTTTACATCTCCTAAATTCCCCAATACATACTCCTATGGGATTCAAAGAACTATATGAACTGTGAGATAAGCTATCATGCTTGTTTCTTACTTTGACTTGCTTCTCCACCTTGGTAGCATACTTCAACTACATTAGGACTTCAACACTTCTATTCACTCTCATTTCTATCTTAAAGAGTCATAATTCCGTTTTTTGGGATTCTCAGTTTGAAAATGGTCAAATCCTTGGAAATGAAAGCATTGATTCTTCATATTCACATAAATAGTGTTTTTAGCCTCCATATATGTTTTCTTTTTAAAACTCCCAAATTCACCAATAGAAACTCCTATGGGATTCAAAGAACTATATGAACTGTGAGATAAGCTATAATGTTTGTTTCTTACTTTGACTTGCTTCTCTACCTTGGTAGCATACTTCAGGTACATTAAGACTTCAACACTTCTATTCACTCTCATTTCTATCTAGAAAAGTCACATCCCTTGTTTTGGGATTCTCAGGTTGAAAATGGTCAAATCCTTGGAAATGAAAGCATTGATTCTTCATATTCACATAAATAGTGTTTTTTAGCCTCCATATGTGTTTCTTTTTTACAACTCCCAAATTCACCAATAGAAACTCCTATGGGATTCAAAGAACTATATGAACTGTGAGATAAGCTATAATGCTTGTTTCTTACTTTGACTTGCTTTCTACCTTGGTAGCATACTTCAGGTACATTAGACTTCAACACTTCTATTCACTCTCATTTCTATCTTAAAGAGTCATAACTCGTTTTGGGATTCTCAGCTTGAAAATGGTCAAATCCTTGGAAATGAAAGCATTGATTCTTCATATTCACATAAATAAGTGTTGTTTTTAGCCTCCATATGTGTTTTCTTTTTACAACTCCCAAATTTACCAACAGAAACTCCTATGGGATTCAAAGAACTATATGAACTGTGAGATAAGTTATAATGCTTGTTTCTTACTTTGACTTGCTTCTCTACCTTGGTAGCATACTTCAGGTACATTAGACTTCAACACTTCTATTCACTCTCATTTCTATCTTAAAGAGTCATAACTCTTTTTGGGATTCTCAGCTTGAAAATGGTCAAATCCTTGGAAATGAAAGCATTGATTCTTCATATTCACATAAATAGTGTTGTTTTAGCCTCCATATGTGTCTTCTTTTACAACTCCCAAATTCACCAATAGAAACTCCTATGAGATTCAAAGAACTATATGAACTGTGAGATAAGCTATAATGCTTGTTTCTTACGTTGACTCGCCCCTCTACCTTGGTAGCATACTTCGTACATTAGGACTTCAACACTTCTATTCACTCTCATTTCTATCTTAAAGAGTCATAACTCTGTTTTTGGGATTCTCAGCTTGAAAATGGTCAAATCCTTGGAAATGAAAGCATTGATTCTACATATTCACATAAATAGTGTTTTTTAGCCTCCATATGTGTTTTCTTTATAAAACTCCCAAATTCACCAATAGAAACTCCTATGGGATTCAAAGAACTATATGAACTGTGAGATAAGCTATAATGCTTGTTTCTTACTTTGACTTGCTTCTCTACCTTGGTAGCATAGTTCAGGTACATTAAGACTTCAACACTTCTATTCACTCTCATTTCTATCTTGAAGGGTCATAACTCCGTTTTTGGTGTTCTCAACTTGAAAATGGTCAAATCTTTGGAAATGAAAGCATTGATTCTTCATATTCACATAAATAAGTGTTTTTTAAGCCTCCATAGGTGTCTTTTTACAAAAACCCCAAAATTCCCAGATAGAACTCCTATGAGATTCAAAGAACTATATGAACTGTGAGATAAGCTATAATGCTTATTTCTTACTTTGACTTGCTTCTCTACCGTGGTAGCATACTTCAGGTACATTACTTCAACACTTCTATTCACTCTCATTTCTATCTTAAAGAGTCATAACTCTTTTGGGATTCTCAGCTTGAAAATGGTCAAATCCTTGGAAATGAAAGCATTGATTCTTCATATTCACATAAATAGTGTTTTTTAGCCTCCATATGTGGTTTCTTTTTTAAAACTCCCAAATTCACCAATAGAAACTCCTATGGGATTCAAAGAACTATATGAACTGTGAGATAAGCTATAATGCTTGTTTCTTACTTTGACTTGCTTTCTACCTTGGTAGCATACTGCAGGTACATTAAGACTTCAACACTTCTATTCACTCTCATTTCTATCTTGAAGAGTCATAACTCCATTTTGGAGATTCTCCGCTTGAAAATGGTCAAATCCTTGGAAATGAAAGCATTGATTCTTCATATTCACATAACTAGTGTTTTTAGCCTCCATATATGTTTTCTTTTTACAACTCCCAAATTCACCAATAAAAACTCCTATGAGATTCAAAGAACTATATGATTTGTGAGATAAGCTATAATGCTTGTTTCTTACTTTGACTTGCTTCTCTACCTTGGTAGCATACTTCAGGTACATTAGGACTTCAACACTTCTATTCACTCTCATTTCTATCTTAAAGAGTCATAACTCCGTTTTTGGGATTCTCAGTTGAAAATGGTCAAATCCTTGGAAATAAAAGCATTGATTCTTCATATTCACATAAATAGTGTTGTTTTAGCCTCCATATGTGTTTTCTTTTTAAAATTCCAAATTCACCAATAGAAACTCCTATGAGATTCAAAGAACTATATGAACTGTGAGATAAGCTATAATGCTTGTTTCTTACTTTGACTTGCTTCTCTACCTTGGTAGCATAGTTCAGGTACATTAAGACTTCAACACTTCTATTCACTCTCATTTCTATCTTGAAGGGTCACAACTCTGTTTTTGGGATTCTCAACTTGAAAATGGTCAAATACTTGGAAATGAAAGCATTGGTTCTTCATATTCACATAAATAGGTGTGGTTTTAACCTCCATATATGTCTTCTTTCTACAACACCCAAATTCACGAATAGAAACTCCTATAAGATTCAAAGAACTATATGAACTGTGGGATAAGCTATAATGCTTGTTTCTTACTTTGACTTGCTTCTCTACCTTGGTAGCATACTTGAGGTACATTAGGACTTTAACACTTCTATTCACTCTCATTGCTATCTTAAAGAGTCATAACTCCGTTTTGGGATTCTCAGCTTGAAAATGGTCAAATCCTTGGAAATGAAAGCATTGATTCTACATATTCACATAAATAGTGTTTTTTTAGCCTCCATATGTGTTTTCTTTTTAAAACTCCCAAATTCACCGATAGAAACTCCTATGGGATTCAAAGAACTATATGAACTGTGAGATAAGCTCTAATGCTTGTTTCTTACTTTGACTTGCTTCTCTACCTTGGTAGCATACTTCAGGTACATTAAGACTTCAACACTTCTATTCACTCTCATTTCTATCTTGAAGAGTCACAACTCCGATTTTGGGTATCTCAGTTGAAAATGGTCAAATCCTTGGAAATGAAAGCATTGATTCTTCATATTCACATAAATAAGTGTTGTTTTAGCCTCCATATGTGTCTTTTTTACAACTCCCAAATTCACCAATAGAAACTCCTATGGGATTCAAAAGAACTATATGAACTGTGAGATAAGCTATAATGCTTGTTTCTTACTTTGACTTGCTTCCACCTTGGTAGCATACTTCAGGTACATTAGGACTTCAACACTTCTATTCACTCTCATTTCTATCTTAAAGAGTCATAACTCCGCTTTTGGGATTCTAAGCTAGAAAATTGTTAAATCCTTGGCAATGAAAGCATTGATTCTTCATATTCACATAAATAGTGTTTTTAGCACCATATGTGTTTTCTTTTTAAAACTCCCAAATTCACCAATAGAAACTCCTATAAGATTCAAAGAACGATATGAACTGTGAGATAAGCTATAATTCTTGTTTCTTACTTTGACTTGCTTCTCTACCTTGGTAGCATACTTCAGGTACATTAGGACTTCAACACTTCTATTCACTCTCATTTCTATCTTAAAAAGTAATAACTCCGTTTTGGGATTCTCAGCTTGAAAATGGTCAAATCCTTGGAAATGAAAAGCATTGATTCTTCATATTCACATAAATAAGTGTTGTTTTAGCCTCCATATGTGTTTTCTTTTTAAAACCCCCCAAATTCCCAAATAAAACTCCTATGAGATGCAAAGAACTATATGAACTGTGAGATAAGCTATAATGCTTGTGTTCTTACTTTGACTTGCTTCTCTACCTTGGTAGCATACTTCAGGTACATAAAGACTTCAACACTTCTATTCACTCTCATTTCTATCTTAAAGAGTCATAACTCCGTTTTTGGGATTTTTAGCTTGAAAATGGTCAAATCCTTGGAAATGAAAGCATTGATTCTTCATATTCACATAAATAGTGGTTTTTTAGAATCCATATGTTTTTTCTTTATAAAACTCCCAAATTTACCAATAGAAACTCCTATGGTATTCAAAGAACTATATGAACTGTGAGATAAGCTATAATGCTTGTTTCTTAGTTTGACTTGCTTCTCTACCTTGGTTGCATAGTTCAGGTACATTAAGACTTCAACACTTCTATTCACTCTCATTTCTATCTTGAAGAGTCACAACTCTGTTTTTGGGATTCTTAGCTTGAAAATGGTCAAATCCTAGGAAATGAAAGCATTGATTCTTCATATTCACATAAATAGTGGTTTTTTAGCCTCCATATGTGTTTTCTTTATAAAACTCCCAAATTCACCAATAGAAACTCCTATGGGATTCAAAGAAATATATGAACTGTGAGATAAGCTATAATGCTTGTTTCTTACTTTGACTTGCTTCTCTACCTTGGTAGCATAGTTCAGGTACATTAGGACTTCAACACTTCTATTCACTCTCATTTCTATCTTGAAGAGTCACAACTCTGTTTTTGGGATTTCCAGCTTGAAAATGGTCAAATCCTTGGAAATGAAAGCATTGATTCTTCATATTCACATAAATAGTGGTTTTTTAGCCTCCATATGTGTTTTCTTTATAAAACTCCCAAATTCACCAATAGAAACTCCTATGGGATTCAAAGAACTATATGAACTGTGAGATAAGCTATAATGCTTGTTTCTTACTTTGACTTGCTTCTCTACCTTGGTAGCATACTTCAGGTACATTAAGACTTCAACACTTCTATTCACTCTCATTTCTATCTTGAAGAGTCACAACTCTGTTTTTGGGATTCTCAACTTGAAAATGGTCAAATACTTGGAAATGAAAGCATTGATTCTTCATATTCACATAAATATGTGTGTTTTTAGCCTCCATATGTGTCTTGTTTCTAGAACACAAAAATTCACCAATTAAAACTCCTATGAGATTCAAAGAACTATATGAACTGTGAGATAAGCTATAATGCTTGTGTTCTTACTTTGACTTGCTTCTCTACCTTGGTAGCATACTTCAGGTACATTAGGACTTCAACACTTCTATTCACTCTCATTTCTATCTTAAAGAGTCATAACTCCGTTTTTGGGATTCTCTGCTTGAAAATGGTCAAATCCTTGGAAATAAAAGCATTGATTCTACATATTCACATAAATAGTGTTTTTTAGCCTCCATATGTGTTTCTTTTTTAAACTCCCAAATTCACCAATAGAAACTCCTATGGATTCAAAGAACTATATGAACTGTGAGATAAGCTATAATGCTTGTTTCTTACTTTGACTTGCTTCTCTACCTTGGTAGCATACTTCAGGTACATTAAGACTTCAACACTTCTATTCACTCTCATTTCTATCTTGAAGAGTCATAACTCTGTTTTTGGGATTCTCAGCTTGAAAATGGTCAAATCCTTGGAAATGAAAGCATTGATTCTTCATATTCACATAAATAGTGTTGTTTTAGCCTCCATATGTGTTTTCTTTTTAAAACTCCCAAATTCACCAATAGAAACTCCTATGGGATTCAAAGAACTATATGAACTGTGAGATAAGCTATAATGCTTGTTTCTTACTTTGACTTGCTTCTCTACCTTGGTAGCATACTTCAGGTACATTAGGACTTCAACACTTCTATTCACTCTCATTTCTATCTTAAAGAGGCATAACTCCGTTTTTGCGATTCTCAGCTTGAAAATGGTCAAATCCTTGGAAATGAAAGCATTGATTCCTCATATTCACATAAATAGTGTTGTTTTAGCCTCCATGTGTGTTTTCTTTTTAAAACTCCCAAATTCACCAATAGAAACTCCTATGGGATTCAAAGAACTATATGAACTGTGAGATAAGCTATAATGCTTGTTTCTTACTTTGACTTGCTTCTCTACCTTGGTAGCATACTTCAGGTACATTAAGACTTCAACACTTCTATCCACTCTCATTTCTATCTTGAAGAGTCACAACTCTGTTTTTGGGATTCTCAGCTTGAATATGGTCAAATCCTTGGAAATGAAAGCATTGATTCTTCATATTCACATAAATAGGTGTTGTTTTAGCCTCCATATGTGTCTTGTTTCTACAACACCAAAATTCACCAATAAAAACTCCTATGGGATTCAAATAACTATATGAACTGTGAGATAAGCTATAATGCTTGTTTCTTACTTTGACTTGCTTCTCTACCTTGCTAGCATACTTTAGGTACATTAGGACTTCAACACTTCTATTCACTCTCATTTATATCTTAAAGAGTCATAACTCCGTTTTTGGGATTCTCAGCTTGAAAATGGTCAAATCCTTGGAAATGAAAGCATTGATTCTTCATATTCACATAAATAAGTGATTTTTTAGCCTCCATATGGGTTTTCTTTTTAAAACTCCCAAATTCACCAATAGAAACTCCTATGGGATTCAAAGAACTATATGAACTGTGAGATAAGCTATATAGCTTGTTTCTTACTTTGACTTGCTTCTCTACCGTGTTAGCATACTTCAGGTACATAAAGACTTCAACACTTCTATTCACTCTCATTTCTATCTTGAAGAGTCATAACTCCGTTTTTGGGATTCTCAGGTTAAAAATGGTCAAATCCTTGGAAATGAAAGCATTGATTCTTCATATTCACATAAATAAGTGTTGTTTTAGCCTCCATATGTGTCTTGTTTATACAACTCCAAAATTCACCAATAGAACTCCTATGAGATTCAAAGAACTATATGAACTGTGAGATAAGCTATAATGCTTGTTTCTTACTTTGACTTGCTTCTCTACCTTGGTAGCATACTTCAGGTACATAAAGACTTCTACACTTCTATTCACTCTCATTTCTATCTTAAAGAGTCATAACTCTGTTTTTGAGGTTCTCAGATTGAAAATGGTCAAATCCTTGGAAATGAAAGCATTGATTCTTCATCATCACATAAATAGTGTTTTTTTAGCCTCCATATGTGTTTTCTTTTTAAAACTCCCAAATTCACCAATAGAAACTCCTATGGGATTCAAAGAACTATATGAACTGTGCGATAAGCTATATAGCTTGTTTCTTACTTTGACTTGCTTCTCTACCTTGGTAGCATACTTCAGGTACATAAAGACTTCAACACTTCTATTTACTCTTATTTCTATCTTGAAGAGTCATAACTCCGTTTTTGGGGGTATCAGGTTGAAAATGGTCAAATCCTTGGAAATAAAAGCATTGATTCTTCATATTCACATAAATAAATGTTGTTTTAGCCTCCATATGTGTCTTGTTTATAAAACTCCAAAATTCACCAATAGAACTCCTATGAGATTCAAAGAACTATATGAACTGTGAGATAAGCTATAATGCTTGTTTCTTACTTTGACTTGCTTCTCTACCTTGGTAGCATACTTCAAGTACATTAGGACTTCAACACTTCTATTCACTCTCATTTCTATCTTGAAGAGTCACAACTCGCTTTTTTGGGATTCTCAGTTAGTTAAAATGGTCAAATCCTTGGAAATGAAAGCATTGATTCTTCATATTCACATAAATAAGTGTTTTTAGCCTCCATATGTGTTTCTTTTTTACAACTCCCAAATTCACCAATAGAAACTCCTATGGGATTCAATGAACTATATGAACTGTGAGATAAGCTATATTGCTAGTTTCTTACTTTGACTTGCGTCTCTACCTTGGTAGCATACTTCAGGTACATTAGGACTTCAACACTTCTATTCACTCTCATTTCTATCTTAAAGAGTCATAACTCCGTTTTTGGGATTCTGAGCTTGAAAATGGTCAAATCCTTGGAAATGAAAGCATTGATTCTTCATATTCACATAAATAGTTATTTTTTAGCCTCCATATGGGTTTTCTTTATAAATCTCCCAAATTCACCAATAGAAACTCCTATGGGATTCAAAGAAATATATGAACTGTGAGATAAGCTATAATGCTTGTTTCTTACTTTGACTTGCTTCTTTACCTTGGTAGCATACTTCAGGTACATAAAGACTTCAACACTTCTATTCACTCTCATTTCTATCTTGAAGGGTCATAACTCCGTTTTAGGATTCTTAGCTTGAAAATTGTCAAATCCTTGGAAATGAAAGCTTTGATTCTTCATATTCACATAAATAGGTGTTATTTTAGCCTCAATATGTGTCTTCTTTCTACAACTCCCAAATTCACCAATAGAAACTCCTATGAGATTCAAAGAACTATATGAACTGTGAGATAAGCTATAATGCTTGTTTCTTACTTTGACATGCTTCTCCACCTTGGTAGCACGCTTCAACTACATTGAGACTTCAACCCTTCTATTCACCCTCATTTCTATCTTAAAGAGTCATAACTCGTTTTTGGGATTCTCACTTGAAAATGGTCAAATCCTTGGAAATGAAAGCATTGATTCTTCATATTCACATAAATAAGTGTTGTTTTAGCCTCCATATGTGTCTGCTTTTTTAAAACTCCCAACTTCACCAATAGAAACTCCTATGAGATTCAAAGAACTATATGAACTGTGAGATAAGCTATAATGCTTGTTTCTTACTTTGACTTGCTTCTCTACCTTGGTAGCATACTTCAGGTACATTAAGACTTCAACACTTCTATTCACTCTCATTTCTATCTTGAAGAGTCATAACTCGCTTTTGGGATTCTCAGCTTGAAAAATGGTCAAATCCTTGGAAATGAAAGCATTGATTCTTCATATTCACATAAATAGTGTTGTTTTAGCCTCCATATGTGTCTTCTTTTTACAACTCCCAAATTCACCAATAAAAACTCCTATGAGATTCAAAGAACTATATGAACTGTGAGATAAGCTATAATGCTTGTTTCTTACTTTGACTTGCTTTCTACCTTGGTAGCATACTTCAGGTACATTAGACTTCAACACTTCTATTCACTCTCATTTCTATCTTAAAGAGTCATAACCCTCCTCTTTTTGGGATTCTCAGCTTGAAAATGGTCAAATCCTTGGAAATGAAAAAGCATTGATTCTTCATATTCACATAAATAGTGTTTTTTTAGCCTCCATATGTGTTTTCTTTTAAAAAACTCCCAAATTCACCAATAGAAACTCCTATGGATTCAAAGAACTATATGAACTGTGAGATAAGCTATAATGCTTGTTTCTTACTTTGACTTGCTTCTACCTTGGTAGCATACTTCAGGTACATTGAGACTTCAACACTTCTATTCACTCTCATTTCTATCTTGAAGAGTCGTAACTCCATTTTTGGGATTCGCAGCATGAAAATGGTCAAATCTTTTGAAATGAAAGCATTGATTCTTCATATTCACATAAATAGGGGTTGTTTTAGCCTCCATATGTGTCTTCTTTCTACAACTCCTAAATTCACCAATAGAAACTCCTATGAGATTCAAAGAACTATATGAACTGTGAGATAAGCTATAATGCTTGTTTCTTACTTTGACCTGCTTCTCTAACTTGGTAGCATACTTCAGGTACATTGAGACTTCAACACTTTTATTCACTCTCATTTCTATCTTGAAGAGTCGTAACTCCATTTTTGGGATTCTCAGCTTGAAAATGGTCAAATCCTTTGAAATGAAAGCATTGATTCTTCATATTCACATAAATAGGTGTTGTTTTAGCCTCCATATGTGTCTTCTTTTTACAACTCCCAAATTCACCAATAGAAACTCCTATGGGATTCAAAGAACTATATGAACTGTGAGATAAGCTATAATGCTTGTTTCTTACTTTGACTTGCTTCTCTACCTTGGTAGCATACTTCAGGTACATTAAGACTTCAACACTTCTATTCACTCTCATTTCTATCTTGAAGTGTCATAAATCCGTTTTGGGGTTCTCAGCATGAAAATGGTCAAATCCTTGGAAATGAAAGCATTGATTCTTCATATTCACATAAATAAGTGTTGTTTTAGCCTCCATATGTGTCTTGTTTCTACAACTCCAAAATTCACCAATAGAACTCCTATGAGATTCAAAGAACTATATGAACTGTGAGATAAGCTATAATGCTTGTTTCTTACTTTGACTTGCTTCTCTACCTTGGTAGCATACTTCAGGTACATTAGGACTATAACACTTCTATTCAATCTCATTTCTATCTTAAAGAGTCATAACTCCGTTTTTGGGATTCTCAGCTTGAAAATGGTCAAATCCTTGGAAATGAAAGCATTGATTCTACATATTCACATAAATAGTGTTTTTTTAGCCTCCATATGTGTTTTCTTTTGAAAACTCCCAAATTCACCAATAGAAACTCCTAAGAGATTCCAAAAACTATATGAACTGTGAGATAAGCTATAATGCTTGTTTCTTACTTTGACTTGCTGTTCTACCTTCGTAGCATACTCCAGGTACATTAAGACTTCAACACTTCTATTCACCCTCATTTCTATCTTGAAGAGTCATAACTCCGTTTTTGGGATTCTCAGCTTGAAAATGGTCAAATCCTTGGAAATGAAAGCATTGATTCTTCATATTCACATAAATAGTGTTGTTTTAGCCTCCATATGTGTTTTTTTTAAAACTCCCAAATTCACCAATATAAACTCCTATGGGATTCAAAGAACTATATGAACTGTGAGATAAGCTATAGTGCTTGTTTCTTACTTTGACTTGCTTCTCTACCTTGGTAGCATACTTCAAGTACATTAAGACTTCAACACTTCTATTCACTCTCATTTCTAGCTTGAAAAGTCACAACTCTGTTTGTGGGATTCTCAGCTTGAAAATGGGCGAATCCTTGGAAGTGAAAGCATTGATTCTTCATATTCACATAAATAGTGTTGTTTAGCCTCCATATGTGTCTTTCTTTTACAACTCCCAAATTCTCCAATAGAAACTCCTATGGGATTCAAAGAACTATATGAACTGTGAGATAAGCTATAATGCTTGTTTCTTACTTTCACCTGCTTCTACCTTGGTAGCATACTTCAGGCACATTAAGACTTCAACACTTCTATTCACTCTCATTTCTATCTTAAAGAGTCATAACTCCGTTTTGGGATTCTCAACTTGAAAATGGTCAAATCCTTGGAAATGAAAGCATTGATTCTTCATATTCATATATATAAGTGTTGTTTTAGCCTCCAGATGTGTCTTGCTTTTATCACTCCAAAATTCACCAATAAAACTCCTATGAGATTCAAAGAACTATATGAACTGTGAGATAAGCTATAATGCTTGTTTCTTACTTTGACTTGCTTCTCACCTTGGTAGCATACTTCAGTACATTAGACTTCAACACTTCTATTCACTCTCATTTCTATCTTAAAGAGTCATAACTCTGTTTTTGGGATTCTCAGCTAGAAAATGGTTAAATCCTTGGAAATGAAAGCATTGATTCTTCATATTCACATAAAGATGTGTTTTTTTAACCTCCATATGTATCCTCTTTTTACAACTCCAAAATTCACCAATAGAAACTCCTATGAGATTTAAATAACTATATGAACTGTGAGATAAGCTATATTGCTTGTTTCTTACTTTGACTTGCTTCTTTACCTTGGTAGCATACTTCAGGTATATTGACACTTTAACACTTTTATTCACTTTCATTTCTATCTTGAAGAGTCGTAACTCCATTTTTGGGATTCTCAGCTTGAAAATGGTCAAATCCTTTGAAATGAAAGCATTGATTCTTCATATTCACATAAATAGGTGTTGTTTTAGCCTCCATATGTGTCTTCTTTCTACAACTCCTAAATTCACCAATAGAAACTCCTATGAGATTCAAAGAACTATATGAACTGTGAGATAAGCTATAATGCTTGTTTCTTACTTTGACCTGCTTCTCTAACTTAGTAGCATACTTCAGGTACATTGACACTTCAACACTTTTATTCACTCTCATTTCTATCTTGAAGAGTCATAACTCCATTTTTGGGATTCTCAGCTTGAAAATGGTCAAATCCTTTGAAATGAAAGCATTGATTCTTCATATTCACATAAATAGTGTTTTTTAGCCTCCATATGTTTTCTTTTTAAAACTCCCAAATTCACCAATAGAAACTCCTATGGATTCAAAGAACTATATGAACTGTGAGATAAGCTATAATGCTTGTTTCTTACTTTGACTTGCTTCTCTACCTTGGTAAGCATACTTCGCACATTAAGACTTCAACACTTCTATTCACTCTCATTTCTATCTTGAAGAGTCATAACTCCTTTTGGGATTCTCAGCTTGAAAATGGTCAAATCCTTGGAAATGAAAGCATTGATTCTTCATCATCACATAAATAGTGTTGTTTTAGCCACCATATGTGTTTTCTTTTTTTTAATCCCAAATTCACCATTAGAAACTCCTATAAGATTCAAAGAACTATATGAACTGTGAGATAAGCTATAATGCTTGTTTCTTACTTTGACTTGCTCTCTACCTTGGTAGCATACTTCAGGTACATTAGACTTCAACACTTCTATTCACTCTCATTTCTATCTTAAAGAGTCATAACTCTGCTTTGGGATTCTCAGCTTGAAAAATGGTCAAATCCTTGGAAATGAAAGCATTGATTCTTCATATTCACATAAATAGTGTTGTTTTAGCCTCCATATGTGTTTTTTTTTAAAACTTCCAAATTCACTTATGAAAACTTCGATGGTATTTAAAGAACTATATGAAGTGGGAGATAAGCTATAATGCTTGTTTCTTAATTGGACTTGCTCTACCTTGGTAGCATACTTCAGGTACATTAAGACTTCAACACTTCTATTCACTCTCATTTCTATCTTGAAGAGTCATAACTCGTTTTTGGGATTCTCAGTTGAAAATGGTCAAATCCTTGGAAATGAAAAGCATTGATTCTTCATATTCACATAAATAGTGTTTTTTAAGCCTCCATATGTGTCCTTTTTTAAAACCTCCAAATTCACCAATAGAAACTCCTAGAGATTCAAAGAACTATATGAACTGTGAGATAAGCTATAATGCTTGTTTCTTACTTTGACTTGCTTCTACCTTTGTAGCATACTTCAGGTACATTAGGACTTTAACACTTCTATTCACTCTCATGTCTATCTTAAATGGTCATAAATCCGTTTTTTGTCTTCGCTACCTGAATCTGGACAAATCCTTGGAAATGAAACCATTGATTCTTCATATTCACATTAATAGGTGTTGTTTAAGCCTCCATATGTGTCTTTTTAAAACTCCCAAATTCACCAATAGAAACTCCTATGGGATTCAAAGAACTATATGAACTGTGAGATAAGCTATAATGCTTGTTTCTTAGTTTGACTTGCTTCTCTACCTTGGTAGCATACTTCAGGTACATTAAGACTTCAACACTTCTATTCACTCTCATTTCTATCTTGAAGAGTCATAACTCCGTTTTTGGGGTTCTCAGCTTGAAAATGGTCAAATTTCTTGTCATTGAAACCATTGATTCTTTATATTCACATAAATAGTGTTGTTTTAGCCTCCATATGTGTCTTGTTTCTACAAACTCCAAAATTCACCAATAAAAACTCCTATGAGATTCAACGACCTATCTGAACTGTGAGATAAGCTATAATGCTTGTTTCTTACTTTGACTTGCTTCTCTACCTGGATAGCATATATCAGGTACATTAGGACTTTAACACTTCTATTCACTCTCATTTCTATCTTAAAGAGTCATAACTCTGTTTTTGGGATTCTCAGCTTGAAAATGGTCAAATCCTTGGAAATGAAAGCATTGATTCTACATATTCACATAAATAGTGTTTTTTAGCCTCCATATGTGTTTTCTTTATAAAACTCCCAAATTCACCAATAGAAACTCCTATGGGATTCAAAGAACTATATGAACTGTGAGATAAGCTCTAATGCTTGTTTCTTACTTTGACTTGCTTCTCTACCTTGGTAGCATACTTCAGGTACATTAAGACTTCAACACTTCTATTCACTCTCATTTCTATCTTGAAGAGTCACAACTCTGTTTTTGGGATTCTCTGCTTGAAAATGGTCAAATCCTTGGAATTGAAAGCATTGATTCTTCATATTCACATAAATAGTGGTTTTTTAGCCTCCATATGTGTTTTCTTTATAAAACTCCCAAATTCACCAATAGAAACTCCTATGGGATTCAAAGAACTATATGAACTGTGAGATAAGCTATAATGCTTGTTTCTTACTTTGACTTGCTTTTCTACCTTGGTAGCATACTACAGGTACATTAAGACTTCAACACTTCTATTCACCCTCATTTCTATCTTGAAGAGTCATAACTCCGTTTTTGGGATTCTCAGCTTGAAAATGGTCAAATCCTTGGAAATGAAAGCATTGATTCTTCATATTCACATAAATAGTGTTGTTTTAGCCTCCATATGTGTTTTCTTTCTACAACTCCCTAATTAACCAATAGAAACTCCTATGAGATTCAAAGAACTATATGAACTTTGAGATAAGATATAATGCTTGTTTCTTACTTTGACTTGCTTTTCTACCTTGGTAGCATACTACAGGTACATTAAGACTTCCACACTTTGATTCACTCTCATTTCTATCTTGAAGAATCATAACTCGTTTTTGGGATTCTCAGCTTGAAAATGGTCAAATCCTTGGAAAATGAAAAGCATTGATTCTTCATATTCACATAAATAGTGTTTTTTAGCCTCCATATGTGTTTTCTTTCTCAACTCCCAAATTCACCAATAGAAACTCCTATGAGATTCAAAGAACTATATGAACTGTGAGATAAGCTATAATGCTTGTTTCTTACTTTGACTTGCTTTCTACCTTGGTAGCATACTTCAGGTACATTAGGACTTCAACACTTCTATTCACTCTCATTTCTATCTTAAAGAGTCATAACTCCTTTTTTGGATTCTCAGCTTGAAAATGGTCAAATCCTTGGAAATGAAAAGCATTGATTCTTCATATTCACATAAATAGTGTTGTTTTTAGCCTCCATATGTGTCTTCTTTTTAAAACTGCAAAATTCACCAATAGAAACTCCTATGGGATTCAAAGAACTATATGAACTGTGAGATAAGCTATAATGCTTGTTTCTTACTTTGACTTGCTTCTCTACCTTGGTAGCATACTTCAGGTACATTAAGACTTCAACACTTCTATTCACTCTCATTTCTATCTTGAAGAGTCACAACTCTGTTTTTGGGATTCTCAGCTTGAAAATGGTCAAATCCTTGGAAATGAAAGCATTGATTCTTCATATTCACATAAATAGTGTTGTTTTAGCCTCCCTCTGTGTTTTTTCTAACAACTACCAAATTAACCAATAAAAACTCCTATGAGATTCAAAGAACTATATGAACTGTGAGATAAGCTATAATGCTTGTGTTCTTACTTTGACTTGCTTCTCTACCTTGGTAGCATACTTCAGGTACATTAGGACTTTAACACTTCTATTCACTCTCATTTCTATCTTAAAGAGTCATAACTCCGTTTTTGGGATTCTCAGCTTGAAAATGGTCAAATCCTTGGAAATGAAAGCATTGATTCTACATATTCACATAAATAGTGTTTTTTTAGCCTCCATATGTGTTTTCTTTTTAAAACTCCCAAATTCACCAATAGAAACTCCTATGGGATTCAAAGAACTATATGAACTGTGAGATAAGATATAATGCTTGTTTCTTACTTTGACTTGCTTCTCCAACTTGGTAGCATACTTCAGGTACATTAAGACTTCAACACTTCTATTCACTCTGATTTCTATCTTGAAGAGTCATAACTCTGTTTTTGGGATTCTCAACTTGAAAATGGTCAAATCCTTGGAAATGAAAGCATTGATTCTACATATTCACATAAATAGTGTTTTTTTAGCCTCCATATGTGTTTTCTTTTTAAAACTCCCAAATTCACCAATAGAAACTCCTATGGGATTCAAAGAACTATATGAACTGTGAGATAAGCTATAAAGCTTGTTTCTTACTTTGACTTGCTTCTCAACCTTGGTAGCATACTTCAGGTACATTGAGACTTCAACACTTTTATTCACTCTCATTTCTATCTTGAAGAGTCATAACTCCATTTTTGGGATTCTCAGCTTGAAAATGGTCAAATCCTTTGAAATGAAAGCATTGATTCTTCATATTCACATAAATAGGTGTTGTTTTAGCCTCCATATGTGTCTTCTTTCTACAACTCCCAAATTCACCAATAGAAACTCCTATGAGATTCAAAGAACTATATGAACTGTGAGATAAGCTATAATGCTTGTTTCTTACTTTGACCTGCTTCTCTAACTTGGTAGCATACTTCAGGTACATTGAGACTTCAACACTTCTATTCACTCTCATTTCTATCTTGAAGAGTCGTAACTCCGTTTTGGGGTTCTCAGTTTGAAAAATGGTCAAATCCTTGGAAAGGAAAGCATTAATTCTTCATATTCACATAAATAGTGTTGTTTTAGCCTCCATATGTGTTTTCTTTTAAAACTCCCAAATTCACCAATAGAAACTCCTATGAGATTCAAAGAACTATATGAACTGTGAGATAAGCTATAATGCTTGTTTCTTACTTTGACTTCGCTTTCTACCTTGGTAGCATACTTCAGGTACATTAAGACTTCAACACTTCTATTCACTCTCATTTCTATCTTGAAGAGTCATAACTCCTTTTTGGGATTCTCAGCTTGAAAATGGTCAAATCCTTGGAAATGAAAGCATTGATTCTTCATATTCACATAAATAGTGTTGTTTTAGCCTCCATATGTGTCTTCTTTTTACAAACTCCCAAATTCACCAATAGAAACTCCTATGAGATTCAAAGAACTATATGAACTGTGAGATAAGCTATAATGCTTGTTTCTTACTTTGACTTGCTTCCCTACCTTGGCAGCACCCTTCCGGTACCTCAAGCCTTCAACACTTCTCTTCCCTCTCAGTTCTCTCGTGAAGAGTCCCATCACTGTTTTTGGGATTCTCAGCGTGAAACTCGTCCAACCCTTGGAAATGAAAGCATTGATTCTTCATATTCACATAAATAGTGTTTTTTAGCCTCCATATGTGTTCCTTTTAAAACTCCCAAATTCACCAATAGAAACTCCTATGGGATTCAAAGAACTATATGAACTGTGAGATAAGCTATAATGCTTTTGCTTTACTTTGACTTGCTTCTCTACCTTGGTAGCATACTTCAGGTACATTAAGACTTCAACACTTCTATTCACTCTCATTTCTATCTTAAAGAGTCATAACTCCTTTTTGGGATTCTCAGCTTGAAAATGGTCAAATCCTTGGAAATGAAAGCATTGATTCTTCATATTCACATAAATAGTGTTGTTTTAGCCTCTATATGTGTCTTTTTGCTAAAACTCCCAAATTCACCAATAGAAACTCCTATGAGATTCAAAGAACTATATGAACTGTGAGATAAGCTATAATGCTTGTTTCTTACTTTGACTTGCTTCTCTACCTTGGTAGCATACTTCAGGTACATTAGGACTGCAACACTTCTATTCACTCTGATTTCTATCTTAAAGAGTAATAACTCTGTTTGGGGTATTTTCAGCTTGAAGATGATCCAATCCTTGGAAATGAAAGCATTGATTCTTCATATTCACATAAATAAGTGTTTTTTAGGCTCCCTATGTGTTTTCTTTTTAAACTTCCAAATTCACCAATAGAAACTCCTATGAGATTCAAAGAACTATATGAACTGTGAGATAAGCTATAATGCTTGTTTCTTACTTTGACTTGCTTCTCTACCTTGGTAGCATATTTCAGGTACATTAGGACTTCAACACTTCTATTCACTCTCATTTCTATCTTAAAGAGTCATAACTCCCTTTTGGGATTATCAGCGTGAAAATGGTCAACTCCTTGGAAATGAAAGCATTGATTCTTCATATTCACATAAATAGGGTTGTTTTAGCCTCCATATTTTTTTTCTTTTTAAAACTCCCAGATTCACCAATAGAAACTCCTATGGGATTCAAAGAACTATATGAACTGTGAGATAAGCTATAATGCTTGTTTCTTAGTTTGACTTCCTTCTCTACCTTGGTAGCATACTTCAGGTACATTTAGACTTCAACACTTCTATTCACTCTCATTTCTATCTTGAAGAGTCATAACTCCGTTTTTGGGATTCTCAGCTTGAAAATGGTCAAATCCTTGGAAATGAAAGCATTGATTCTTCATATTCACATAAATAAGTGTTGTTTTAACCTCCATATGTGTCTTGTTTCTACAACTCCCAAATTCACCAATAAAACTCCTATGAGATTCAAAGAACTATATGAACTGTGAGATAAGCTATAATGCTAGTTTCTTACTTTGACTTGCTTCTCTACCTTGGTAGCATACTTCAGGTACATTAGGACTTCAACACTTCAATTCACTCTCATTTCTATCTTAAACAGTCATAACTCCGTTTTTGGGATTCTCAGCTTGAAAAAGGTCAAATCCATGGAAATGAAAGCATTGATTCCTCATATTCACATAAATAGTGTTGGTTTAGGCTCCATATGTGTTTTCTTTTTAAAACTCCCAAATTCACCAATAGAAACTCCTATGGGATTCAAAGAACTATATGAACTGTGAGATAAGTTATAATGCTTGTTTCTTACTTTGACTTGCTTCTCTACCTGGGTAGCATACTTCAGGTACATTAAGACTTCAACACTTCTATTCACTCTCATTTCTATCTTGAAGAGTCACAACTCTATTTTTGGGATTCTCAGCTTGAAAATGGTCAAATCCTTGGAAATGAAAGCATTGATTCTTCATATTCACATAAATAGGTGTTGTTTTAGCCTCTATATGTGTCTTTTTTAAAACTCCCAAATTTACCAATAGAAACTCCTATGAGATTCAAAGAACTATATGAACTGTGAGATAAGCTATAATGCTTGTGTTCTTACTTTGACTTGCTTCTCTACCTTGGTAGCATACTTGAGGTACATTAGGACTTTAACACTTCTATTCACTCTCATTGCTATCTTAAAGAGCCATAACTCCGTTTTGGGATTCTCAGCTTGAAAATGGTCAAATCCTTAGAAATGAAAGCATTGATTCTTGATATTCACATAAATATCTGTTGTTTTAGCCTCCATATGTGTTTTCTTTTTAAAACTCCCAAATTCACCGATAGAAACTCCTATGGGATTCAAAGAACTATATGAACTTTGAGATAAGATATAATGCTTGTTTCTTACTTTGACTTGCTTCTCTACCTTGGTAGCATACTTCAGGTACATTAAGACTTCAACACTTCTATTCACTCTGATTTTTATCTTGAAGAGTCATAACTCTGTTTTTGGGATTCTCAGCTTGAAAATGGTCAAATCCTTGGAACTGAAAGCATTGATTCTTCATATTCACATAAATAGTGGTTTTTTAGCCTCCATATGTGTTTTCTTTATAAAACTCCCAAATTCACCAATAGAAACTCCTATGGGATTCAAAGAAATATATGAACTGTGAGATAAGCTATAATGCTTGTTTCTTACTTTGACTTGCTTCTCTACCTTGGTAGCATAGTTCAGGTACATTAAGACTTCAACACTTCTATTCACTCTCATTTCTATCTTAAAGAGTCATAACTCCATTTTTGGGATTTCCAGCTTGAAAATGGTCAAATCCTTGGAAATCAAAGCATTGATTCTTCATATTCACATAAATAGGTGTTGTTTTAGCCTCCATATGTGTCTTCTTTCTACAACTCCCAAATTCACCAATAGAAACTCCTATGGGATTCAAAGAACTATATGAACTGTGAGATAAGCTATAATGCTTGTTTCTTACTTTGACTTGCTTCTCTACCTTGGTAGCATACTTCAGGTACATTGAGACTTCAACACTTCTATTCACTCTCATTTCTATCTTGAAGGGTCATAACTCCGTTTTTGGGATTCTCAGCTTGAAAATGGTCAAATCCTTTGAAATGAAAGCATTGATTCATCATATTCACATAAATAGTGTTGTTTTAGCCTCCATATGTGTTTTCTTTTAAACTCCAAAATTCACCAATAGAACTCCTATGAGATTCAAAGAACTATATGAACTGTGAGATAAGCTATAATGCTTGTTTCTTACTTTGACTTGCTTCCCTACCTTGGTAGCATACTTCAGGTACATTAGGACTTCAACACTTCTATTCACTCTCGTTTCTATCTTAAAGAGTCATAACTCCGTTTTTAGGATTCTCAGCTTGAAAATGGTCAAATCCTTGGAAATGAAAGCATTGATTCTACATATTCACATAAATAGTGTTTTTTAGCCTCTTTATGTGTCTTCTTTCTACAACTCCCTAATTAACCAATAGAACTCCTATGAGACTCAAAGAACTATATGAACTGTGAGATAAGCTATAATGCTTGTTTCTTACTTTGACTTGCTTCTCTACCTTGGTAGCATACTTCAGGTACATTAGGACTTCAACACTTCTATTCACTATCTTTTCTATCTTGAAGGGTCATAACTTTGTTTTTAGGATTCTCACATTGAAAATGGTTAAATCCTTGGCAATGAAAGCATTGATTCTTCATCATCACATAAATAGTGTTTTTTTAGCCTCCATATGTGTTTTCTTTTTAAAACTCCCAAATTCACCAATAGAAACTCCTATGGGATTCAAAGAACTATATGAACTGTGGGATAAGCTATATTGCTTGTTTCTTACTTTGACTTGCTTCTCCACCTTGGTAGCATACTTCAACTACTTTAAGACTTCAACACTTCTATTCACTCTCATTTCTATCTTAAAGAGTCATAACTCCGTTTTTGGGATTCTCAGCTTGAAAATGGTCAAATCCTTGGAAATGAAAGTATTAATTCTACATATTCACATAAATAGTGTTGTTTTAGCCTCCATATGTGTTTTCTTTTTAAAACTCCCAAATTCACCAATAGAAACTCCTATGGGATTCAAAGAACTATATGAACTGTGAGATAAGCTATAATGCTTGTTTCTTACTTTAACTTGCTTCTCTACCTTGGTAGCATACTTCCGGTACATTAAGACTTCAACACTTCTATTCACTCTGATTTATATCTTGAAGAGTCATAACTCTGTTTTTGGGATTCTTAGCTTGAAAATGGTCAAATCCTTGGAAATGAAAGCATTGATTCTCCATATTCACGTAACTTGTGTTTTTCACCCTCCATATATGTTTTCATCTAAAACCTCCCAAACCCACCAATAGAAACTCCTATGGATTCAAAGAACTATATGAACTGTGAGATAAGCTATAATGCTTGTTTCTTACTTTGACTTGCTTCTCTACCTTGGTAGCATACTTCAGGTACATTAGGACTTCAACACTTCTATTCACTCTCATTTCTATCTTAAAGAGTCATAACTCCGTTTTTGGGATTCTCAGCTTGAAAATCGTCAAATCCTTGGAAATGAAAGCATTGATTCTTCATATTCACATAAATAGTGTTGTTTTAGCCTCCATATGTGTTTTCTTTTTAAAACTCCCAAATTCACCAATTTGAAACTGCTATGAGATTCAAAGAACTATATGAACTGTGAGATAAGCTATAATGCATGTTTCTTACTTTGACTTGCTTTTCTACCTTGGTAGCATACTTCAGGTACATTAAGACTTCAACACTTCTATTCACTCCCATTTCTATCTTAAAGAGTCATAACTCCGTTTATGGGATTCTCAGCTTGAAAATGGTCAAATCCTTGGAAATGAATGCATTGATTCTTCATATTCACATAAATAGTGTTTTTTGGCCTCCGTATATGTTTTCTTTTAAAAACTCCCAAATTCACCAATAGAAACTCCTATAGGATTCAAAGAACTATATGAACTGTGAGATAAGCTATAATGCTAGTTTCTTACTTTGACTTCTTTCTACCTTGGTAGCATACTCAGGTACATTAAGACTTCAACACTTCTATTCACTCTCATTTCTATCTTGAAGAGTCATAACTCTTTTTGGGATTCTCAGCTTGAAAGTTGTCAAATCCTTGGAAATGAAAGCATTGATTCTTCATATTCACATCAATAGGTGTTGTTTTAGCCTCCATATGTGTCTTCTTTCTAAAACTCCCAAATTCACCAATAGAAACTCCTATGAGATTCAAAGAACTATATGAACTGTGAGATAAGCTATAATGCTTGTTTCTTACTTTGACTTGCTTCTCTACCTTGGTAGCATACTTCAGGTACATTAGGACTTCAACACTTCTATTCACTATCATTTCTATCTTGAAGGGTCATAACTCCGTTTTTAGGATTCTTAGCTTGAAAATTGTCAAATCCTTGGAAATGAAAGCTTTGATTCTTCATATTCACATAAATAGTGTTGTTTTAGCCTCCATATGTGTTTTCTTTTTAAAACTCCCAAATTCACCAATAGAAACTCCTATGGGATTCAAAGAACTATATGAACTGTGAGATAAGCTATAATGCTTGTTTCTTACTTTGACTTGCTTCTCTACCTTGGTAGCATAGTTCAGGTACATTAAGACTTCAACACTTCTATTCACTCTCATTTCTATCTTGAAGAGTCACAACTCTGTTTTGGGATTCTCAGCTTGAAAATGGTCAAATCCCTTGGAAATGAAAAGCATTGATTCTTCATATTCACATAAATAGTGTTTTTTAGCCTCCATATGTGTCTTCCTTTTAAAACCTCCAAATTCACCAATAGAAACTCCTATGGATTCAAAGAACTATATGAACTGTGAGATAAGCTTATAATGCTTGTTTCTTACTTTGACTTGCTTCTCTACCTTGGTAGCATACTTCAGGTCCATTAAGACTTCAACACTTCTATTCACTCTCATTTCTATCTTAAAGAGTCATAACTCCTTTTGGGATTCTCACTTGAAAATGGTCAAATCCTTGGAAATGAAAGCATTGATTCTTCATATTCACATAAATAAGTGTTTTTTAGCCTCCATATGTGTTTTCTTTTTAAACTCCCAAATTCACCAATAGAAACTCCTATGAGATTCAAAGAACTATATGAACTGTGAGATAAGCTTATAACGCTTGTTTCTTACTTTGACTTGCTTCTCTACCTTGGTAGCATACTTCAGGTACATAAGGACTTCAACACTTCTATTGACTCTCATTGCTATCTTGAAGAGTCATAGCTGCGCTTTTGGGATTCTCAGCTTGAAAATCGTCAAATCCTTGGAAATGAAAGCATTGATTCTTCATATTCACATAAATAGTGTTGTTTTAGCCTCCATATGTGTCTTCTTTTAAAACTCCCAAATTCACCAATAAAACTCCTATGGGATTCAAAGAACTATATGAACTGTGAGATAAGCTATAATGCTTGTTTCTTACTTTGACTTGCTTCTCTACCTTGGTAGCATACTCAGGTACATAAAGACTTCAACACTGCCATTCACTTTCCTTTCTATCTTAGGGAGTCTTAATTCTGGTTCTGGGATTCTCAGCTAGAAAATGGTCAAAGCCTTGGAAATGAAAGCATTGATTCTTCATATTCACATTAATAGTGTTTTTTGAGCCTCTATATGTGTTTTCTTTTTAAAACACCCAAAGTCACCAACAGACACTCCTTTGAGATTCAAAGAACTATTTGAGCTGTGAGATAAGCTATAATGCTTGTTTCTTACTTTGTCTTGCTTCTCTACCTTGGTAGCATACTTCAGGCACATTAAGACTTCAACACTTCTATTCACTCTCATTTCTATCTTAAAGAGTCATAACTCTTTTTTGGATTCTCAGCTTGAAAAATGGTCAAATCCTTGGAAATGAAAGCATTGATTCTTCATATTCACATAAATAGTGTTTTTTAGCCTCCATATGTGTCTTTTTTTAAACTCCCAAATTCACCAATAGAAACTCCTATGGGATTCAAAGAACTATATGAACTGTGAGATAAGCTTATAATGCTTGTTTCTTACTTTGACTTGCTTTCTACCTTGGTAGCATACTTCAGGTACATTAGGACTTCAACACTTCTATTCACTCTCATTTCTATCTTGAAGAGTCATAACTCCTTTTTGGGATTCTCAGCTTGAAAATGGTCAAATCCTTGGAAATGAAAGCATTGATTCTTCATATTCACATAAATAGTGTTGTTTTAGCCTCCATATGTGTTCTTCTTTTTAAAACTCCCAAATTCACCAATAGAAACTCCTATGAGATTCAAAGAACTATATGAACTGTGAGATAAGCTATAATGCTTGTTTCTTACTTTGACTTGCTTTCTACCTTGGTAGCATACTTGAGGTACATTAGGACTTTAACACTTCTATTCACTCTCATTTCTATCTTAAAGAGTCATAACTCCGTTTTGGGATTCTCAGCTTGAAAATGGGCAAATCCTGGGAAATGAAAGCATTGATTCTACATATTCACAGAAATAGGGTTGTTGTAGCCTCCATAGGTGTTCTCTGGTTAAAACTCCCAAATTCACCAATAAAAACTACTATGAGATTCAAAGAACTATATGAACTGTGAGATAAGCTATAATGCTTGTTTCTTACTTTGACTTGCTTCTCTACCTTGGTAGCATACTTCAGGTACATAAAGACTTCAACACTTCTATTCACTCTCATTTCTATCTTGAAGAGTCATAACTCCGTTTTTGGGATTCTCAGCTTGAAAATGGTCAAATCCTTGGAAATGAAAGCATTGATTCTTCATATTCACATAAATAGTGTTGTTTTAGCCTCCATATGTGTTTTCTTTTTAAAACTCCCAAATTCACCAATAGAAACTCCTATGGGATTCAAAGAACTATATGAACTGTGAGATAAGCTATAATGCTTGTTTCTTACTTTGACTTGCTTCTACACCTTGGTAGCATACTTCAGTACATTAAGACTTCAACACTTCTATTCTCTATCTTTTCTATCTTGAAGGGTCATAACTTTGTTTTTAGGATTCTCACATTGAAAATGGTCAAATCCTTGGAAATGAAAGCTTTGATTCTTCATATTCATATAAATATTGTTTTTTTAGCCTCCATATGTGTTTTCTTATTAAAACTCCCAAATTCACTAATAGAAACTCCTATGGGATTCAAAGAACTATATGAACTGTGAGATAAGCTATAATGCTTGTTTCTTACTTTGACTTCGCTTTCTACCTTGGTAGCATACTTCAGGTACATTAAGACTTCAACACTTCTATTCACTCTCATTTCTATCTTGAAGAGTCATAACTCCGTTTTTGGGATTCTCAGTTGAAAATGGTCAAATACGTGGAAATGAAAGCATTGATTCTTCAGATTCACATAAATAGTGTTGTTGTAGCCTCATACGTGTCTTGTTTCTAAAAACTCCCAAATTCACCAATAGAAACTCCTATGAGATTCAAAGAACTATATGAACTGTGAGATAAGCTTATAATGCTTGTTTCTTACTTTGACTTGCTTCTCTACCTTGGTAGCATACTTCAGGTACATTAAGACTTCAACACTTCTATTCACTCTCATTTCTATCTTAAAGAGTCATAACTCGCTTTTGGGATTCTCAGCTTGAAAATGGTCAAATCCTCGGAAATGAAAGCATTCATTCTACATATTCACATAAATAGTGTTTTTTAGCCTCCATATGTGTTTTCTTTTTAAAACTCCCAACTTCACCAATAGAAACTCCTATGGGATTCAAAGAACTATATGAACTGTGAGATAAGCTATAAAGCTTGTTTCTTACTTTGACTTGCTTCTCTACCTTGGTAGCATACTTCAGGTACATTAGGATTTCAACACTTCTATTCACTCTCATTTCTATCTTAAAGAGTCACAACTCCGTTTTTGGGATTCTCAGCTTGAAAATGGTCAAATACTTGGAAATGAAAGCATTGATTCTTCATATTCACATAAATAGTGTTGTTTTAGCCTCCATATGTGTTTTCTTTTTAAAACTCCAAATTCACCAATAGAAACTCCTATGGGATTCAAAGAACTATATGAACTGTGAGATAAGCTATAATGCTTGTTTCTTACTTTGACTTGCTTCTCTACCTTGGTAGCATACTTCAGGTACATTAGGACTTCAACACTTCTATTCACTCTCATTTCTATCTTAAAGAGTCATAACTCCGTTTTTGCGATTCTCAGCTTGAAAATGGTCAAATCCTTGGAAATGAAAGCATTGATTCTTCATATTCACATAAATAGTGTTTTTTTAGCCTCCATATGTGTTTTCTTTTTAAAACTCCTAAATTCACCAATAGAAACTCCTATGGGATTCAAAAAACTATATGAACTGTGAGATAAGCTATAATGCTTGTTTCTTACTTTGACTTGCTTCTCTACCGTGGTAGCATACTTCAAATACATTAAGACTTAAACACTTATATTCACTCTAATTTCTATATTAAAGAGTCGTAACTACATTTTTGAGATTCTCAGCTTGAAAATGGTCAAATCCTTTGAAATGAAGGCATTGATTCTTCATATTCACATAAATAGGTGTTGTTTTAGCCTCTTTATAAAACTCTCAAATTCACCAATAGAAACTCCTATGGGATTCAAAGAAATATATGAACTGTGAGATAAGCTATAATGCTTGTTTCTTACTTTGACTTGCTTTCTACCTTGGTAGCATACTTCAGGCACATTAGACTTCAACACTTCTATTCACTCTCATTTCTATCTTAAAGAGTCATAACCCTTTTGGGATTCTCAGCTTGAAAATGGTCAAATCCTTGGAAATGAAAGCATTGATTCTTCATATTCACATAAATAGTGTTGTTTTAGCCTCCATATGTGTCTTCTTTTAAAAACTCCCAAATTCACCAATACAAACTACTATGAGATTCAAAGAACTATATGAACTGTGAGATAAGCTATAATGCTTGTTTCTTACTTTGACTTGCTTCTCTACCTTGGTAGCATACTTCAGGTACATTAAGACTTCAACACTTCTATTCACTCTCATTTCTATCTTAAAGAGTCATAACTCCTTTTTGGGATTCTCAGCTTGAAAATGGTCAAATCCTTGGAAATGAAAGCATTGATTCTTCATATTCACATACATAGGTGTTGTTTAATCCGCCATATGTGTCTTCTTCTCACAACCCCCACATTCACCAATAGAAACTCCTACGAGATACAAAGAACTATATGAACTGTGAGATAAGCTATAATGCTTGTTGCTTACTTTGACTTGCTTCTACCTTGGTAGCATACTTCAGTACATTAAGACTTCTATACTTTTATTCACTCAGATTTCTATCTTGAACGGTCATAACTCCGGTTTTTGGGATTCTCAGCTTGAAAATGGTCAAATCCTTGGAAATGAAAGCATTGATTCTTCATATTCACATAAATAGTGTTGTTTTAGCCTCCATATGTGTCTTCTTTTTAAAACCCCAAATTCACCAATAAAACTCCTATGGGATTCAAAGAACTCTATGAACTGTGAGATCAGCTATAATGCTTGTTTCTTACTCTCACTTGCTCCTCTCCCATGGTCGCATACTTCAGGTACATTAGACCTTCAACACTCCTATTCACTCTCATTCATATCTTAAAGAGTCATAACTCGCTTTTGGGATTCTCAGCTTGAAAAATGGTCAAATCCTTGGAAATGAAAAGCATTGATTCTTCATATTCACATAAATAGTGTTTTTTTAGCCTCCATATGTGTTTTCTTTTAAAACTCCCAAATTCACCAATAGAAACTCCTATGGGATTCAAAGAACTATATGAACTGTGAGATAAGCTATAATGCTTGTTTCTTACTTTGACTTCGCTTTCTACCTTGGTAGCATACTTCAGGTACATTAAGACTTCAACACTTCTATTCACTCTCATTTCTATCTTGAAGAGTCATAACTCCGTTTTGGGATTCTCGCTTGAAAATGGTCAAACCTTGGAAATGAAAGCATTGATTCTTCATATTCACATAAATAGTGTTGTTTTAGCCTCCATATGTGTCTTTCTTTTAAAACTCCCAAATTCACCAATAGAAACTCCTATGAGATTCAAAGAACTATATGAACTGTGAGATAAGCTATAATGCTTGTTTCTTACTTTGACTTGCTTCTCACCTTGGTAGCATACTTCAGGTACATTAAGACTTCAACACTTCTATTCACTCTCATTTCTATCTTAAAGAGTCATAACTCGCTTTTTGGGATTCTCAGCTTGAAAATGGTCAAATCCTTGGCAATGAAAGCATTGATTCTTCATATTCACCTAAATTGGTGTTTTTTAGCCTCCATATCTGTCCTCTTTTTAACACTCCCAAATTCACCAATAGAAACTCCTATGGGATTCAAAGAACTATATGAACTGTGAGATAAGCTATAATGCTTGTTTCTTACTTTGACTTGCTTTCTACCTTGGTAGCATACTTCAGTACATTAAGACTTCAACACTTTATTCACTCTCATTTCTATCTTAAAGAGTCATAACTCCGCTTTTTGGGATTCTCAAAATTGAAAATGGTCAAATCCTTGAAATGAAAGCATTGATTCTTCATATTCACATAAATAGTGTTGTTTTAGCCTCCATATGTGTTTCTTTTTTTAAAACTCCCAAATTCACCAATAGAAACTCCTATGGGATTCAAAGAACTATATGAACTGTGAGATAAGCTATAATGCTTGTTTCTTACTTTGACTTGCTTCTCTACCTTGGTAGCATACTTGTGCACATTAAGACTTCAACACTTCTATTCACTCTCATTTCTATCTTAAAGAGTCATAACTGCTTTTGGGATTCTCACTTGAAAATGGTCAAATCCTTGGAAATGAAAGCATTGATTCTTCATATTCACATAAATAAGTGTTTTTTAGCCTCCATATGTGTTTTCTTTCAAAACTCCCAAATTCACCAATAGAAACTCCTATGAGATTCAAAGAACTATATGAACTGTGAGATAAGCTTATAATGCTTGTTTCTTACTTTGCTTTCTACCTTGGTAGCATACTGTGTACATTAGGACTTCAACACTTCTATTCACTCTCATTTCTATCTTAAAGAGTCATAACTCCGCTTTTGGGATTCTCAGCTTGAAAAGGGTCAAAGCCTTGGAAATGAAAGCATTGATTCTTCACATTCACAGAAATAGTGTTGTTTTAGCCTCCACATGTGTTTTCTTTTTAAACCTCCCAAATTCACCAATAGAAACTCCTATGGGATTCAAAGAACTATATTAACTGTGAGATAAGCTATAATGCTTGTTTCTTACTTTGACTTGCTTCTACCTTGGTAGCATACTTCAGGTACATGAAGACTTCAACACTTCTATTCACTCTCATTTCTATCTTAAAGAGTCATAACTCCGCTTTTGGGATTCTCAGCTTGAAAATGGTCAAATCCTTGGAAATGAAAAGCATTGATTCTTCATATTCACATAAATAAGTGTTGTTTTTAGCCTCCATATGTGTCTTCTTTTTAAAACTCCCAAATTCACCAATAAAAACTCCTATGGGATTCAAAGAACTATATGAACTGTGAGATAAGCTATAATGCTTGTTTCTTACTTTGACTTGCTTCTCAACCTTGGTAGCATACTTCAGGTACATTAGCACTTCAACACTTCTATTCACTCTCATTTCTATCTTGTAGTGTCATAAATCCGTTTTTGGGGTTCTCAGCTTGAAAATGGTCAAATCCTTGTAAATGAAATCATTGATTCTTCATATTCACATAAATAAGTGATGTTTTAGCTTCCATATGTGTCTTGTTTCTACAACTCCCAAATTCACCAATAGAAACTCCTATGAGATTCAAAGAACTATATGAACTGTGAGATAAGATATAATGCTTGTTTCTTACTTTGACCTGCTTCTCTAACTTGGTAGCACACTTCAGGTACATTGAGACTTCAACACTTATATTCACTCGCATTTCTATCTTGAAGAGTCGTAACTCCATTTTGGGGATTCGCAACTTGAAAATGGTCAAATCCTTGGAAATGAAAGGATTGATTCTTCATATTCACATAAATAGATGTTGTTTTAGCCTCCATATGTGTCTTCTTGCTACAACTCCCAAATTCACCATTAGAAACTCCTATGAGATTCTAATAACTATATGAACTGTGAGATAAGCTATAATGCTTGTTTCTTACTTTGACTTGCTTCTCTACCTTGGTAGCATGCTTCAACTACTTTGAGACTTCAAGACTTATTTTAACTCTCATTTCTATCTGATAGAGTCATAACTCCGGTTTTGGGATTCTCAGCTTGAAAATGGTCAAATCTTTGGAAAATAAAGCATTCATTCTTCAAAATCACATAACTAGTGTTTTTTTAGCCTCAATGTGTGTTCTCTTTTTAGAACTCCCAAATTCACCAATAGAAACTCCTATGGGATTCAAAGAACTATATGAACTGTGAGATAAGTTATAATGCTTGTTTTTACTTTGACTTGCTTCTACCTTGGTAGCATACTTCAGGTACATTAGGACTTCAACACTTCTATTCACTCTCATTTCTATCTTAAAGAGTCATAACTCCGTTTTGGGATTCTCAACTTGAAAATGGTCAAATCCTTGGAAATGAAAGCATTGATTCTTCATATTCACATAAATAGTGTTTTTTAGCCTCCATATGTGTTTTCTTTTTAAACTCCCAAATTCACCAATAGAGAACTCCTAATGGGATTCAAAGAACTATATGAACTGTGAGATAAGCTATAATGCTTCTTTCTTACTTTTCCTTGCTTCTCTACCTTTGTAGCATACTTCAGGTACATTAAGACTTCAACACTTCTATTCACCCTCATTTCTATCTTGAAGAGTCATAACTCCGTTTTTGGGATTCTCAACTTGAAAATGGTCAAATCCTTGGAAATGAAAGCATTGATTCTTCATATTCACATAAATAGTGTTGTTTTAGCCTCCATATGTGTTTTCTTTTTAAAACTCCCAAATTCACCAATATAAACTCCTATGGGATTCAAAGAACTATATGAACTATGAGATAAGCTATAGTGCTTGTTTCTTACTTTGACTTGCTTCTCTACCTTGGTAGCATACTTCAGGTACATTAAGACTTCAACACTTCTATTCACTCTCATTTTTATCATGAAGAGTCATAACTCTGTTTTTGGGATTCTCAGCTTGAAAATGGTCAAATCCTTGGAAATGAAACCATTGATTCTTCATATTCACAACAATACGTGTTTTTTAAGCCTCCATATGTTTCTTCTTGCTACAACTCCCAAATTCACCAATAGAAACTCCTATGAGATTCAAAGAACTATATGAACTGTGAGATAAGCTATAATGCTTGTTTCTTACTTTGACCTGCTTCTCTAACTTGGTAGCATACTTCAGGTACATTGAGACTTCAACACTTCTATTCACTCTCATTTCTATCTTAAAGAGTCGTAACTCCGTTTTTGGGATTCTCAGCTTGAAAATGGTCAAATCCTTTGAAATGAAAGCATTGATTCTTCATATTTGCATAAATAGGTGTTGTTTTAGCCTCCATATGTGTTTTCTTTTTTTAAACTCCCAAATTCACCAATAGAAACTCCTATGGGATTCAAAGAACTATATGAACTGAGATAAGCTATATATGCTTGTTTCTTACTTTGACTTGCTTCTCTACCTTGGTAGCATACTTCAGGTACATTAAGACTCTCAACACTTCTATTCACTCTCATTTCTATCTTAAAGAGTCATAACTCCGTTTTGGGATTCTCACTTGAAAATGGTCAAATCCTTGGAAATGAAAGCATTGATTCTTCATATTCACATAAATAGTGTTGTTTTAGCCTCCATATGTGTCTTCTTTCTAAAACCCCAAATTCACCAATAGAAACTCCTATGAATTTCAAAGACCTATATGAACTGTGAGATAAGCTATAATGCTTGTGTCTTACTTTGACATGGCTTCTCTACCTTGGTAGCATACGTCAGGTACGTTGAGACTTCGACACTTCTATAGACTCTCATTTCTATCTTGAAGATTCATAAATCTATTTTTGGGATTCTCAGCTGGACAATGGTCAAATTCTTGGAAATGAAAGCATTGCTTCTTCATATTACCATAAATAAGTTTTGTGTTAGCCGCCATATGTGTTTTCTTTTTACAACTCCCAAATTCACCAATAGAACTCCTATGAGATTCAAAGAACTATATGAACTGTGAGATAAGCTATAATGCTTGTGTTCTTACTTTGACTTGCTTCTCTACCTTGGTAGCATACTTCAGGTACATTAGGACTTTAACACTTCTATTCACTCTCATTTCTATCTTAAAGAGTCATAACTCCGTTTTTAGGATTCTCAACTTGAAAATGGTCAAATCCTTGGAAATGAAAGCATTGATTCTTCATATTCACATAAATAACTGATTTTTTAGCCTCCATATGGGTTTTCTTTTTAAAACTCCCAAATTCACCAATAGAAACTCCTATGGGATTCAAAGAAATATATGAACTGTGAGATAAGCTATAATGCTTGTTTCTTACTTTGACTTGCTTCTCTACCTTGGTAGCATAGTTCAGGTACATTAGGACTTCAACACTTCTATTCACTCTCATTTCTATCTTGAAGAGTCACAACTCTGTTTTTGGGATTCTCAGGTTGAAAATGGTCAAATCCTTGGAAATGAAAGCATTGATTCTTCATATTCACATGAATAGGTGTTGTTTAAGCCTCCATATGTGTCTTCTGGCTACAACTCCCAAATTCACCATTAGAAACTCCTATGGGATTCACAGTACTATATGAACGGTGAGATAAGCTATTTTGCTTTATCTTACTTTGTCTTGCTTTCTACCTTGGTAGCATACTTCAGGTACATTAAGACTTCAACACTTCTATTCACTCTCATTTCTATCTTGAAGAGTCATAACTCCGTTTTTGGGATTCTCAGCTTGAAAATGGTCAAATCCTTGGAAATCAAAGCATTGATTCTTCATATTCACAAATATAGGTGTTGTTTTAGCCTCTTTATGTGTCTTCTTTCTACAACTCCGTAATTAACCAATAGAAACTCCTATGGGATTCAAAGAACTATATGAACTGTGAGATAAGCGATAATGCTTGTTTCTTACTTTGACTTGCTTCTCTACCTTGGTAGCATAGTTTAGGTACATTAAGACTTCAACACTTCTATTCACTCTCATTTCTATCTTGAAGAGTCACAACTCTGTTTTAGGGATTCTCAGCTTGAAAATTGTCAAATCCTTGGAAATGAAAGCATTGATTCTTGATATTCACATAAATATGTGTTGTTTTAGCCCCGTATGTGTTTTCTTTTTAAAACTCTCAAATTCACCAATAGAAACTCCTATGGGATTCAAAGAACTATATGAACTGTGAGATAAGCTATAATGCTTGTTTCTTACTTTGACTTGCTTCTCTACCTTGGTAACATACTTCAGGTACATTAGGACTTTAACACTTCTATTTACTCTCATTTCTATCTTAAAGAGTCATAACTCCGTTTTTGGGATTCTTAGCTTGAAAATGGTCAAATCCTTGGAAATGAAAGCATTGATTCTTCATATTCACATAAATAGTGGTTTTTTAGCCTCCATATGTGTTTTCTTTTTAAAACTCCCAAATTCACCAATAGAAACTCCTATGGGATTCAAATAACTATAGAAACTGTGAGATAAGCTATAATTCTTGTTTCTTAGCTTGACTTGCTTCTCTACCTTGGTAGCATAGTTCAGATACATTAAGACTTCAACACTTCTATTCACTCTCATTTCTATCTTGAAGAGTCACAACTCTGTTTTTGGGATTCTCAGCTTGAAAATGGTCAAATCCTTAGAAATGAATGCATTGATTCTTCATATTCACATGAATAGATGTTGTTTAAGCCTCCATATGTGTCTTCTTGCTACAACGCCCCTTATTCACCAATAAAAACTCCTATGAGATTCAAAGAACTATATGAACTGTGAGATAAGCTATAATGCTTGTTTCTTACTTTGACTTGCTTCTCTACCTTGGTAGCATACTTCAGGTACATAAGGACTTCAACACTTCTATTCACTCTCATTTCTATCTTAAAGAGTCATAACTCGCTTTTGGGATTCTCACTTGAAAATGGTCAAATCCTTGAAAGAAATGAAAGCATTGATTCTTCATATTCACATAAATAGTGTTTTTTAGCCTCCATATGTGTCTTCTTTTTAAAACTCCCAAATTCACCAATAAAAACTCCTATGAGATTCAAAGAACTATATGAACTTGAGATAAGCTATAATGCTTGTTTCTTACTTTGACTTGCTTTTCTACCTTGGTAGCATACTTCAGGTACATTAAGACTTCAACACTTCTATTCACTCTCATTTCTATCTTAAAGAGTCATAACTCCTTTTTGGGATACTCAGCTTGAAAATTGTCAAATCCTTGGAAATGAAAGCATTGATTCTACATATTCACATAAATAGTGTTGTTTTAGCCTCCATATGTGTTTTCTTTTGAACCTCCCAAATTCACCAATAGAAACTCCTATGGGATTCAAAGAACTATATGAACTGTGAGATAAGCTATAATGCTTGTATCTTACTTTGACTTGCTTCTCTACATTGGTAGCATAGTTCAGGTACATTAAGACTTCAACACTTCTATTCACTCTCATTTCTATCTTGAAGAGTCATAACCCCTTTTGGGATTTTCAGCTTGAAAATGGTCAAATCCTTGGAAATGAAAGCATTGATTCTTGATATTCACATAAATATGTGTTGTTTTAGCCCCGTATGTGTTTTCTTTTTAAAACTCTCAAATTCACCAATAGAAACTCCTATGGGATTCAAAGAACTATATGAACTGTGAGATAAGCTATAATGCTTGTGTTCTTACTTTGACTTGCTTCTCTACCTTGGTAGCATACTTCAGGTACATTAGGACTTCAACACTTCTATTCACTCTCATTTCTATCTTAAAGAGTCATAACTCTGTTTTTGGGATTCTCAGCTTGAAAATGGTCAAATCTTTGGAAATGAAAGCATTAATTCTACATATTCACATAAATAGTGTTTTTTAGCCTCTATATGTGTTTTCTTTTTAAAACTCTCAAATTCACCAATAGAAACTCTTATGGGATTCAAAGAACTATATGAACTGTGAGATAAGCTATATAGCTTGTTTCTTACTTTGACTTGCTTCTCTACCTTTTGGAGCATACTTGTGCACATTAAGACTTCAACACTTCTATTCACTCTCATTTCTATCTTAAAGAGTCATAACTCCGCTTTTGGGATTCTCAGTTGAAAATGGTCAAATCCTTGGAAATGAAAGCATTGATTCTTCATATTCACATAAATAGTGTTGTTTTAGCCTCCATATGTGTCTTTCTTTTACAACTCCCAAATTCACCAATAGAAACTCCTATGAGATTCAAAGAACTATATGAACTGTGAGATAAGCTATAATGCTTGTTTCTTACTTTGACTTGCCTCTACCTTGGTAGCATACTTCAGGTACATTAGGACTTCAACACTTCTATTCACTCTCATTTCTATCTTAAAGAGTCATAACTCTGTCTTTTGGGATTCTCATCGAAAATGGTCAAATCCTTGGAAATGAAAGCATTGATTCTTCATATTCACATAAATAGGTGTTTTTAGCCTCCATATGTGTCTCTTTTTAAAACTCCCAAATTCACCAATAAAAACTCCTATGGGATTCAAAGAACTATATGAACTGTGAGATAAGCTATAATGCTTGTTTCTTACTTTGACTTGCTTTCTACCTTGGTAGCATACTTCAGTACATTAAGACTTCAACACTTCTATTCACTCTCATTTCTATCTTGAAGAGTCATAACTCGCTTTTTGGGATTCTCAACTTGAAAATGGTCAAATCCTTTGGAAATGAAAGCATTGATTCTTCATATTCACATAAATAGTTGTTTTTAGCCTCCATATGTTTTTTTTCACAACTCCAAAATTCACCAATAGAAACTCTTATGAGATTCAAAGAACTATATGAACTATGAGATAAGCTATAATGCTTGTGTCTTACTTTGACCTGCTTCTCTAACTTGGTATCATACTTCACGTACATTGAGACTTCAACACTTCTATTCACTCTCATTTCTATCTTGAAGAGTCGTAACTCCATTTTTGGGACTCCCAGCTTGAAAATGGTCAAATCCTTGGAAATGAAAGCATTGATTCTTCATATTCACATAAATAGTGTTGTTTTAGCCTCCATATGTGTTTTCTTTTTAAAACTGCAAAATTCACCAATAGAAACTCCTATGGGATTCAAAGAACTATATGAACTGTGGGATAAGCTATAATGCTTGTTTCTTACTTTGACTTGCTTCTCTACCTTGGTAGCATACTTCAGGTACATAAAGACTTCAACACTTCTATTCACTCTCATTTCTATCTTAAAGAGTCATAACTCCGTTTTTGGGATTCTCAGCTTGAAAATGGTCAAATCCTTGGAAATGAAAACATTGATTCTACATATTCACATAAATAGTGTTGTTTTAGCCTCCATATGTGTTTTCTTGCTACAACTCCCTATATTCCCCATTAGAAACTCCTATGAGAGTCAAAGAACTATATGAACTGTGAGATAAGCTTATAATGCTTGTTTCTTACTTTGACTTGCTTTCTACCTTGGTAGCATACTTCAGGTACCATTAGGACTTCAACACTTCTATTCACTCTCATTTCTATCTTAAAGAGTCATAACTCCTTTTTGGGATTCTCAGCTTGAAAATGGTCAAATCCTTGGAAATGAAAGCATTGATTCTTCATATTCACATAAATAAGTGTTTTTTAGCCTCCATATGTGTTTTCTTTTAAAACTCCCAAATTCACCAATAGAAACTCCTATGAGATTCAAAGAACTATATGAACTGTGAGATAAGCTATAATGCTTGTTTCTTACTTTGACTTGCTTTCTACCTTGGTAGCATACTTGTACATTAAGACTTCAACACTTCTATTCACTCTCATTTCTATCTTAAAGAGTCATAACTCGGCTTTTTGGGATTCTCAGTTGAAAATGGTCAAATCCTTGAAATGAAAGCATTGATTCTTCATATTCACATAAATAGTGTTTTTTAGCCTCCATATGTTTTCTTTTTACAACACCCAAATTCACCAATAGAAACTCCTATGGATTCAAAGAACTATATGAACTGTGAGATAAGCTTTATAATGCTTGTTTCTTACTTTGACTTGCTTTCTACCTTGGTAGCATACTTCAGGTACATTACGACTTCAACACTTCTATTCACTCTCATTTCTATCTTAAAGAGTCATAACTCCGTTTTTGAGATTCTCAACTTGAAAATGGTCAAATCCTTGGAAATGAAACCATTGATTCTTCATATTCACATGAATAGATGTTGTTTAAGCCTCCATATGTGTCTTCTTTTTAAAACTCCCAAATTCACCAATAGAAACTCCTATGGGATTCAAAGAACTATATGAACTGTGAGATAAGCTATAATGCTTGTTTCTTACTTTGACTTTTCTACCTTGGTAGCATACTTCAGGTACATTAAGACTTCAACACTTCTATTCACTCTCATTTCTATCTTGAAGAGTCATAACTACGTATTTGGGAATCTCAGCTTGGAAATGGTCAAATCCTTGGAAATGAAAGCATTGATTCTCCATATTCACATAAATAAGTGTTGTTTTAGCCTCCAATGTGTCTTGTTTCTTACAACTCCCAAATTCACCAATAGAAACTCCTATGAGATTCAAAGAACTATATGAACTGTGAGATAAGCTATAATGCTTGTTTCTTACTTTGACCTGCTTCTCTAACTTAGTAGCATACTTCAGGTACATTAAGACTTCAACACTTCTATTCACTCTCATTTCTATCTTAAAGAGTCATAACTCCGTTTTGGGATTCTCAGCTGAAAATGGTCAAATCTTTGAAATGAAAGCATTGATTCTTCATATTCACATAAATAGTGTTGTTTTAGCCTCCATATGTGTTCTTTTTTAAAACTCCCAAATTCACCAATAGAAACTCCTATGGGATTCAAAGAACTATATGAACTGGGAGATAAGCTTATAATGCTTGTTTCTTACTTTGACTTGCTTTCTACCTTGGTAGCATACTTGCACATTAGGACTTCAACACTTCCCTTCACCCTCATTTCTATCTTGAAGAGTCATAATTCAGTTTTTGGGATTCTCAGCTTGAATATGGTCAAATCCTTGGAAATGAAAGCATTGATTCTTCATATTCACATAAATAGGTGTTGTTTTAGCCTCCATATGTGTCTTGTTTCTACAACACCAAAATTCACCAATAAAAACTCCTATGGGATTCAAAGAACTATATGAACTGTGAGATAAGCTATAATGCTTGTTTCTTACTTTGACTTGCTTCTCTACCGTGGTAGCATACTTCAGGTACATTAGGACATCAACACTTCTATTCACTCTCATATATATCTTAAAGAGTCATAACTCCTTTTTGGGATTCTCGCTTGAAAATGGTCAAACCTTGGAAATGAAAGCATTGATTCTTCATATTCACAATAAGTGTTGTTTTAGCCTCCATATGTGTTTCTTTCTAAAACTCCCAAATTCACCAATAGAAACTCCTATGGGATTCAAAGAACTATATGAACTGAGAGATAAGCTATAATGCTTTTTTCTTACTTTGACTTGCTTTCTACCTTGGTAGCATACTTCAGTACATTAAGACTTCAACACTTCTATTCACTCTCATTTCTATCTTGAAGAGTCATAACTCCTTTTGGGATTCTCACCTTGAAAATGGTCAAATCCTTGGAAATGAAAGCATTGATTCTTCATATTCACATAAATAGTGTTTTTTAGCCTCCATATGTCTTCTTTTTACAACTCCCAAATTCACCAATAAAAACTCCTATGAGATTCAAAGAACTATATGAACTGTGAGATAAGCTATAATGCTTGTTTCTTACTTTGACTTGCTTCTCTACCTTGGTAGCATACTTCAGGTACATAAGGACTTCAACACTTCTATTCACTCTCATTTCTATCTTAAAGAGTCATAACTCCGTTTTTGGGATTCTCAGCTTGAAAATCGTCAAATCCTTGGAAATGAAAGCATTGATTCTTCATATTCACATAAATAGTGTTGTTTTAGCCTCCATATGTGTTTTCTTTCTACAAATCCCAAATTCACCATTAGAAACTCCTATAAGATTCAAAGAACTAACAGAACTGTGGGATAAGCTATAATACTTGTTTCTTACTTTGACTTGCTTCTCCACCTTGGTAGCATACTTCAGGTACATTAGGACTTCAACACTTCTATTCACTCTCATTTCTATCTTAAAGAGTCATAACTCCGTTTTTGGGATTCTCAGGTTGAAAATGGTCAAATCCTTGGAAATGAAAAGCATTGATTCTTCATATTCACATAAATAGTGTTGTTTTAGCCTATATGTGTCTTCTTTTACAACTCCCAAATTCACCAATAGAAACTCCTATGAGATTCAAAGAACTATATGAACTGTGAGATAAGCTATAATGCTTGTTTCTTACTTTGACTTGCTTCTCTACCTTGGTAGCATACTTCGTACATTAAGACTTCAACACTTCTATTCACTCTCATTTCTATCTTAAAGAGTCATAACTCTTTTTGGGATTCTCAGCTTGAAAATGGTCAAATCCTGGAAATGAAAGCATTGATTCTTCATATTCACATAAATAGTGTTGTTTTAGCCTCCATATGTGTCTTCTTTCTACAAACCCCAAATTCACCAATAAAAACTCCTATGAGATTCAAAGAACTATATGAACTGTGAGATAAGCTATAATGCTTGTTTCTTACTTTGACTTGCTTCTCCACCTTGGTAGCATGCTTCAGCTACTTTGGCACTTCAACACTTCTATTCCCTCTCATTTCTATCTTAAAGGGTCATAACTCCCTTTTGGGATTCTCAGCTTGAAAATGGTCAAATTCTTGGAAATGACCGCATTGATTCTTCATATTCACATAAATCATGGTTTTTTAGCCTCCATATGTGCTTTCTTTATAAACCTCCCAAATTCACCAATAGAAACTCCTATGAGATTCAAAGAACTATATGAACTGTGAGATAAGCTATAATGCTTGTTTTTTAGTTTGACTTGCTTCTCTACCTTGGTAGCATAGTTCAGGTACATTAAGACTTTAAGACTTTTATTCACTCTCATTTCTATCTTAAAGACTCCTAACACGCATTTAGGGTTTTCCACCTTGAACATGGTCTCATCCTTGGAAATCAAAGCATTGATTCTTCATATTCACAAATATAGGTGTTGTTTTAGCCTCTTTATAAAACTCTCAAATTCACCAATAGAAACTCCTATGGGATTCAAAGAACTATATGAACTGTGAGATAAGCTATAATGCTTGTTTCTTACGTTGACTTGCTTCTCCACCTTGGTAGCATGCTTCAGCTACGTTGAGACATCAACACTTCTATTCACTCTCATTTCTATCTTGAAGAGTCAGAACTCTGTTTTTGGGATTCTCAGATCGAAAATGTTCATATCCTTGGAAATAAAATCATTGATTCTTCATATTCACATAAATAGGTGTGGTTTTAGCCTCCATATGAGTCTTCTTTCTACAACTCCCAAATTCACCAATAGAAACTCCTATGAGATTCAAAGAACTATATAAACTGTGGGATAAGCTATAATGCTTGTTTCTTACTTTGACTTGCTTCTCCACCTTGGTAGCATACTTCAGTTACAAAAGGACTTCAACACTTCTATTCACTCTCATTTCTATCTTAAAGAGTCATAACTCCGTTTTTCGGATTCTCAGCTTGAAAATGGTCAAATCCTTGGAAATGAAAGCATTGATTCTTCATATTCACATAAATAGTGTTTTTTAGCCTCCATATGTGTTTTCTTTTTAAAACTCCCAAATTCACCAATAGAAACTCCTATGGGATTCAAAGAACTATATGAACTGTGAGATAAGCTATAATGCTTGTTTCTTACTTTGACTTGCTTCTCTACCTTGGTAGCATACTTCAGGTACATAAAGACTTCAACACTTCTATTTACTCTCATTTCTATCTTGAAGAGTCATAACTCTGTTTTTGGGTATCTCAGGTTGAAAATGGTCAAATCCTTGGAAATGAAAGCATTGATTCTTCATTTTCACATAAATAAGTGTTGTTTTAGCCTCCATATGTGTCTTGTTTCTACAACTCCAAAATTCACCAATAGAACTCCTATGAGACTCAAAGAACTATATGAACTGTGAGATAAGCTATAATGCTTGTTTCTTACTTTGACTTGCTTTTCTACCTTGGTAGCATACTTCAGGTACATTAGGACTTCAACACTTCTATTCACTCTCATTTCTATCTTAAAGAGTCATAACTCCGTTTTTGGGATTCTGAGCTTGAAAATGGTCAAATCCTTGGAAATAAAAGCAATGATTCTACATATTCACATAAATAGTGTTTTTTTAGCCTCCATATGTGTTTTCTTTTTAAACTCCCAAATTCACCAATAGAAACTCCTATGGGATTCAAAGAACTATATGAACTGTGAGATAAGATATAATGCTTGTTTCTTACTTTGACTTGCTTCTCCACCTTGGTAGCATACTTCGTAACATTAGGACTTCAACACTTCTATTCACTCTCATTTGTTTCTTCATGACTCATAACTCCGTTTTTTGGATTCTCAGCTTGAAAATGGTCAAATCCTTGGAAATGAAAGCATTGATTCTACATATTCACATAAGTAGTGCTTTTTTAGCCTCCATATGTGTTTCTTTTTAAAACTCCCAAATTCACCAATAGAAACTCCTATGGATTCAAAGAACTATACGACCCGTGAGTTAAGCTATAATGCTTGTTTGTTACTTTGACTTGCTTCTCTACCTTGGTAGCATACTTCAGGTACATTAGGACTTCTACACTTCTATTCACTCTCATTTCTATCTTAAAGAGTCATAACTCCTTTTTGGGATTCTCAACTTGAAAATGGTCAAATCCTTGAAATGAAACCATTGATTTCTTCATATTCACATAAATAGTGTTGTTTTAGCCTCCATATGTGTTTTCTTTTTAAAACTCCAAATTCACCAATAGAAACTCCTATGGGATTCAAAGAACTATATGAACTGTGAGATAAGCTATAATGCTTGTTTCTTACTTTGACTTGCTTCTCTACCTTGGTAGCATACTTCAGGTACATTAAGACTTCAACACTTCTATTCACTCTCATTTCTATCTTGAAGAGTCATAACAATGTTTTTGGGATTCTCAGCTTGAAAATGGTCAAATCCTTGGAAATGAAAGCATTGATTCTTCATATTCACATAAATAGGTGTTGTTTTAGCCTCCATATGTGTCTTGTTTCTACAACACCAAAATTCACCAATAAAAACTCCTATGAGATTCAAAGAACTATATGAACTGTGAGATAAGCTATAATGCTTGTTTCTTACTTTGACTCTTTCTACCTTGGTAGCATACTTCAGGTACATTAGGACTTCAACACTTCTATTCATCTCATTTCTATCTTAAAGAGTCATAACTCCTTTTTGGGATTCTCAGCTTGAAAAATGGTCAAATCCTTGGAAATGAAAAGCATTGATTCTTCATATTCACATAAATAGTGTTGTTTTGGCCCCCATCTGTCTTTTCTTTTAAAACCTCCAAATTCACCAATAGAAACTCCTATGTGATTCAAAGAACTATATGAACTATGAGATACGATATAGTGCTTGTTTTTACTTTGACTTGCTTTCTACCTTGGTAGCATACTTCAGGTACATTAAGACTTCAACACTTCTATTCACTCTCATTTCTATCTTAAAGAGTCATAACTCCTGCTTTTGGGATTCTCAGCTTGAAAATGGTCAAATCCTTGGAAATGAAAGCATTGATTCTTCATATTCACATAAATAGGGTTGTTTTTGCCTCCATATGTGTCTTCCTTTTTACAACTCCCAAATTCACCAATAGGAACTCCTATGAGATTCAAAGAACTATATGAACTGTGAGATAAGCTATAATGCTTGTTTCTTACTTTGACTTGCTTCTACCTTGGTAGCATACTTCAGGTACATTAGGACTTCAACACTTCTATTCACTCTCATTTCTATCTTGAAGAGTCATAACTCCGCTTTTTGGGATTCTCAGCTTGAAAATGGTCAAATCCTTGGAAATGAAAGCATTGATTCTTCATATTCACATAAATAGTGTTGTTTTAGCCTCCATATGTGCCTTTCTTTTAAAACTCCCAAATTCACCAATAAAAACTCCTATGAGATTCAAAGAACTATATGAACTGTGAGATAAGCTATAATGCTTGTTTCTTACTTTGACTTGCTTCTCTACCTTGGTAGCATACTCAGGTACATTAGGACTTCAACACTTCTATTCACTCTCATTTCTATCTTAAAGAGTCATAACTCCGCTTTTTGGGATTCTCAGCTTGAAAATGGTCAAATCCTTGGAAATGAAAGCATTGATTCTTCATATTCACATAAATAGTGTTTTTTAGCCTCCATATGTGTTTTCTTTTTAAAACTCTCAAAGAACCTATATGAACTCTGTGAGAAGTTATATATTTTGCTTTACTTTGACTTGCTTCTCCACCTTGGTAGCATGCTTCAACTACTTTGAGACTTCAACACTTCTATTCACTGTCTTTTCTATCTTGAAGAGTCATAACTCCGTTTTTGGGATTCTCAGGTTAAAAATGGTCAAATCCTTGGAAATGAAAGCATTGATTCTTCATATTCACATAAATAAGTGTTGTTTTAGCCTCCATATGTGTCTTCTTGCTACAACTCCCCATTTTCACCATTAGAAACTCCTATGAGATTCAAAGAACTATATGAACTTTGAGATAAGCTATAATGCTTGTTTCTTACTTTGACTTGCTTCTCTACCTTGGTAGCATACTTCAGGTACACTGAGACTTCAACACTTCTATTCACCTCATTTCTTTCTTAAAGAGTCATACCTCCGTTTTTGGGATTCTCAGCTTGAAAATGGTCAAGTCCTTGGAAATGAAAAGCATTGATTCTTCATATTCACATAAATAGTGTTTTTAGCCTCCATACGTGTTTCTTTTTAAAACTCCAAAATTCACCAATAGAAACTCCTATGAGATTCAAAGAACTATATGAACTGTGAGATAAGCTATAATGCTTGTTTCTTACTTTGACTTGCTTTCTACCTTGGTAGCATACTTCAGGTACATTAAGACTTCAACACTTCTATTCACTCTCATTTCTATCTTAAAGAGTCATAACTCCGCTTTTGGGATTCTCAGCTTAAAATGGTCAAATCTTGGAAATGAAAGTATTGATTCTTCATATTCACATAAATAAGTGTTGTTTTAGGCCTCCATGTGTCTTTCTTTCTAAAACTCCCAAATTCACCAATAAAAACTCCTATGGGATTCAAAGAACTATATGAACTGTGAGATAAGCTATAATGCTTGTTTCTTACTTTGACTTGCTTCTACCTTGGTAGCATACTTCAGGTACATTGAGACTGCAACACTTCTAGGCACTCTCATTTCTATCTTGAAGAGTCATAACTCCGTTTTTGGGTATCTCAAGGTGGATATGGTCAAATCCGTTGGAATGATAGCATTTATACTTCATATTCACATATATAGGTGTTGTGTTGGCGTCCATATGTGTTTTTTTTAAAACTCACAAATCCACCAATAGAAACTCCTATGGATTCAAAGAACTATATGAACTGTGAGATAAGCTATAATGCTTGTTTCTTATTTTGACTTGCTTCTCTACCTTGGTAGCATACTTCAGGTACATTAAGACTTCAACACTTCTATTCACTCTCATTTATATCTTAAAGAGTCATAACTTGTTTTTGGGATTCTCAGCTTGAAAATGGTCAAATCCTTGGAAATGAAAGCATTGATTCTTCATATTCACATAAATAGTTGTTTTAGCCTCCATATGTGTTTCTTTTTAAAACTCCCAAATTCACCAATAGAAACTCCTATGGGGATTCAAAGAACTATATGAACTGTGAGATAAGCTATAATGCTTGTTTCTTACTTTGACTTGCTTCTCTACCTTGGTAGCATACTTCGGTACATTAAGACTTCAACACTTCTATTCACTCATTTCTATCTTAAAGAGTCATAACTCCTTTTTGGGATTCTCAGCTTGAAAATGGTCAAATCCTTGGAAATGAAAGCATTGATTCTTCATATTCACATAAATAAGTGTTTTTTTAGCCTCCATATGTGTCTTCTTTTACAACTCCAAAATTCACCAATAGAAACTCCCTATGAGATTCAAAGAACCTATATGAACTCCGAGATAAGCTATAATGCTTGTTTCTTACTTTGACTTGCTTCTACCTTGGTAGCATACTTCAAGTACATTAGGACTTCAACACTTCTATTCACTCTCATTTCTATCTTAAAGAGTCATAACTCTGCTTTTTGGGATTCTCACTTGAAAATGGTCAAATCCTTGGAAATGAAAGCATTGATTCTTCATATTCACATAAGTGTTGGTTTTAGCCTCCATATGTGTCTTCTTTCAAAAACTCCCAAATTCACCAATAGAAACTCCTATGAGATTCAAAGAACTATATGAACTGTGAGATAAGCTATAATGCTTGTTTCTTCTTGACTTGCTTTCTACCTTGGTAGCATATCAGGTACATAAAGACTTCAACACTACTATTCACTCTCATTTCTATCTTGAAGAGTCATAACTCCGATTTTGGGTATCTCAGGTTGAAAATGGTCAAATCCTTGTGAATTAAACCATTGATTCTTCATATTTACATCAATAGGTGTTGTTTTAGCCTCCATATGTTTCTTTTTAAAACTCCCAAATTCACCAATAGAAACTCCTATGAGATTCAAAGTAACTATATGAACTGTGAGATAGCTAATGCTTGTTTCTTACTTTGACTTGCTTTCTACTTGGTAGCATATTCTGTGTACATTAGGACTTCAACACTTCTATTCACTCTCATTTCTATCTTAAAGAGTCATAACTCCCTTTTTGGATTCTCAGTTGAAAATGGTCAAATCCTTGGAAATTAAAGCATTGATTCTTCATATTCACATAAATAGGTGTTGTTTTAGCCTTTATATGTGTCTTCGTCTACAACACCAAAATTCACCAATAGAAACTCCTATGGGATTCAAAGAACTATATGAACTGTGAGATAAGCTATATGCTTGTTTCTTACTTTGACTTCGCTTTCTACCTTGGTAGCATACTTGCAGTACATTAGGACTTCAACACTTCTATTCACTCTCATTTCTATCTTAAAGAGTCATAACCTCGTTTTGGGATTCTCAGCTTGAAATGGTCAAATCCTTGGAAATGAAAGCATTGATTCTTCATATTCACATAAATAGTGTTGTTTTAGCCTCCATATGTGTTTTTCTTTTTTCAACTCCCAAATTCACCAATAAAACTCCTATGAGATTCAAAGAACTATATGAACTGTGAGCTAAGCTATAATGCTTGTTTTACTTGACTTGCTTGCTTCTACCTTGGTAAGCATACTTCAGGTACATTAGGACTTCAACACTCTATTCACTCTCATTTTTATCTTGAAGAGTCACAACTCCTTTTGGGATTCTCAGCTTGAAAAATGGTCAAATCTTGGAAATGAAAGCATTGATTCTTCATATTCACATAAATAGTGCTTTTTTAGCCTCCATATGTGTCTTTCTTTTTTAAACTCCCCAATTCGCCAATAGAAACTCCTATGGGATTCAAAGAACTATATGAACTGTGAGATAAGCTATAATGCTTGTTTCTTACTTTGACTTGCTTCTCTACCTTGGTAGCATACTTCAGGTACATTAGGACTTCAACACTTCTATTCACTCTCATTTCTATCTTAAAGAGTCATAACTCCATTTTTGGGATTTCCAGCTTGAAAATGGTCAAATCCTTAGAAATCAAAGCATTGATTCTTCATATTCACATAAATAGTGGTTTTTAGCCTCCATATGTGTTTTCTTTATAAAACTCCCAAATTCACCAATAGAAACTCCTATGGGATTCAAAGAACTATATGAACTGTGAGATAAGATATAATGCTTGTTTCTTACTTTGACTTGCTTCTCTACCTTGGTAGCATAGTTCAGGTACATTAGGACTTCAACACTTCTATTCACTGTCATTTGTATCTCGAAGAGTCATAAATCCTTTTTGGGATTCTCAGTCTGAAAATGGTCAAATCTTGGAAATGAAAGCATTGATTCTTCATATTCACATAAATAAGTGTTGTTTAAGCATCTTTATGTGTCTTGTTTCTACAACTCCCTAATTCACCGATAGAATTCCTATGAGCTTCCAGGAATTATATGAACTGTGAGATAAGCTATAATGCTTGTTTTACTTTGACTTGCTTCTACCTTGGTAGCATACTTCAGGTACTTTAGGACTTCAACACTTCTATTCACTCTCATTTCTATCTTAAAGAGTCATAACTCCTTGGGATTCTCAACTTGAAAATGGTCAAACTTGGAAATGAAAGCATTGATTCTTCATATTCACATAAATAGTGTTTTTTTAGCCTCCATATGTGTCTTTCTTTTTAAAACTCCCAAATTCACCAATAGAAACTCCTATGGGATTCAAAGAACTATATGAACTGTGAGATAAGTCTATAATGCTTGTTTCTTACTTTGACTTGCTTCTCTACCTTGCTGAGGATACTTCAGGCACATTAAGACTTCAATACTTCTATTCACTCTCATTTCATCTTAAAGAGTCACAACTCCGTTTTTTGGGATTCTCAACTTGAAAAATGGTCAAATCCTTGGAAATGAAAGCATTGATTCTTCATATTCACATAAATAGTGTTGTTTTAGCCTCCATATGTGTCTTGTTTCTTAAACACCCAAATTCACCAATAGAAACTCCTGTGATTCAAAGAACTATATGAACTGTGAGATAAGCTTATAATGCTTGTTTTTACTTTGACTTGCTTCTTACCTTGGTAGTATTCACGTACATTAAGACTTCAACACTTCCATTCACTCTCATTTCTATCTTAAAGAGTCGTGACTCTGGTTTTGGGGTTCTCAGCTTGAAGATGGTCATATCCATGGAAATGAAAGCATTGGTTCTTCATATTCACATAAATGGTGTTGTTTTTAGCCTCCATATGTGTTCTTGTTTCTAAAACTCCCAAATTCACCAATAAAAACTCCTATGAGATTCAAAGAACTATAAGAACTGTGAGATAAGCTATAATGCTTGTTTCTTACTTTGACTTCTTCTCTACCTTGGTAGCATACTTCAGGTACATTAGGACATCAACACTTCTATTCACGAGTAAATCTTTTTGATTTAAAACGGAATTAAAGAAAGATTATTAAAATATAAGAGTTTATTATGAAAAAGAAATATAAAAAAAAAAAGAAAAGAGATATAAGAGTTTTAAAAAAGGAAATCTCATTTCTATCTTAAAGAGTCATAATTCGCTTTTGGGATTCTCACTTGAAAATGGTCAAACCTTGGAAATGAAAGCCATTGATTCTACATATTCACATAAATAGTGTTTTTTTAGCCTCCATATGTGTTTTTTTTTTAAAACTCCCAAATTCAACCCAATAGAAACTCCTATGGATTCAAAGAACTATATGAACTGTGGGTTAAGTTATAATGCTTGTTTCTTATTTTGACTTGCTTTTCACCTTGGTAGCATACTTCGTACATTAAGACTTCAACACTTCTATTCTCTCTCATTTCTATCATACAGAGTCATAACACTGTTTTTGGATTCTCAGCTTGAAAATCGTCAAATCCTTGGAAATGAAAGCATTGATTCTTCATATTCACATAAATAGTGTTTTTTAGCCTCCATATGTGTTTTCTTTTTAAAACTCCCAAATTCACCAATTCGAAACTCCTATGAGATTCAAAGAACTATATGAACTGTGAGATAAGCTATAATGCTTGTTTCTTACTTTGACTTGCTTCTCTACCTTGGTAGCATACTTCAGGTACATTAAGACTTCAACACTTCTATTCACTTGGATTTTTATCTAGAAGAGTCATAACTCTGTTTTTGGGATTCTCAACTTGACGATGGTTAAATCCTTGGAAATGAAAGCATTGATTCTTCATCTTCACATAAATAGTGTTTTTTTAGCCTCCATATGTGTCTTGTTTTTTCAACTCCCAAATTCACCAATGGAAACTCCTATGGGATTCAAAGAACTATATGAACTGTGAGATAAGCCATATGCTAGTTTCTTACTTTGACTTGCTTCTACCCTTGGTAAAGCATACTTCGTATATTAAGGACTTCAACACTTTTATTCACTCTCATTTCTATCTTAAAGAGTCAGAACTCCGTTCGTGGGATCCTCAGCTTGAAAATGGTTAAATCCTTTGAAATGAAAGCATTGATTCCACATATTCACATACAAAGTGTTTTTTTTAGCCTCCATATGTGTTTTCCTTTTTAAAAACACCCAAATCCACCAATAAAACTCCTATGGGATTCAAAGAACTATATGAACTGCGAGATAAGCTATAATGCTTGTTTCTTACTTTGACTTGCTTTCTACCTTGGTAGCATACTTCGTACATTAAGACTTCAAACACTTCTATTCACTCTCATTTCTATCTTGAAGAGTCACAACTCGTTTTTGGGATTCTCAACTTGAAAATGGTCAAACCTTGAAATGAAAGCATTGATTCTTCATATTCACATAAATAGTGTTGTTTTAGCCCATATGTGTCTTTGTTTCTACAATAGCAAAATTCACTAATAAAAACTCCTATGAGATTCAAAGAACTATATTTAACTTTGAGATAAGTTATAATGCTTGTTTCTTACTTTGACTTGCTTTCTACCTTGGCAGTATACCTGCAGTATTGACTTTCAACACTTCTATTCACCTCATTTCTATCTTAAAAAGAGTCATAACTCCCTTTTGGGATTCCCAAATTGAAAATGGTCAAACTTGGAAATGAAAGCATCGATTCTTCATATTCATAAATATAGGTGTTGTTTTAGCCTCTATATGTGTTTTCTTTCTACTTCTCCCAATTTCACCAGTCGTAAACTCCAGGTGATCCAAAGAACTATATGAACTGAGATAAGATATAACGCTTGTTTCTTACTTGACTTGCTTTCTACCTTGGTAGCATACTTGTACATTAAGACTTCAACACTCTATTCACTCGATTTCTATCTTGAAGAGTCATAACTCCTTTTGGGATTCTCAACTAGAAAATGGGTCAAATCCTTGAATTGAAAGCATTGATTCTTCATATTCACATAGATAGTGTTTTTTAGCCTCCATATTTACCACAACTCCCAACACCACAGACTGGCGATTAAAAAGAACTACATAACGGAGATAAGTTTATACGCGAAGCCTTGACCAGATTTACTAAAAGAGATACATCAGTACTTTTGAGGACTTCAACACTTCTATTCACTTTCTTTCTTTCTTAAAAGGGCCGCATCGCCGTTCTCATGGTGAACTCAGAAATGAACGATCATTCTTTCCTATTCACATAAATAGGTTAGTCTCCCTGTTCTTAATTTTTTCTTCTTATTCATACAATAACAGTTTTTTGTGTTTTTCTTTCTAAAACTCCCAAATTCACCAATAGGAACTCTTATGGGATTCAAAGAACTATATGAACTGCGAGATATGCTTTCATGTTTGTTTCTTACTTTTGACTTGCTTCTCTACCTTGGTAGCATACGTCTGTACATTAGACTTCAACACTTCTATTCATCTCATTTCTATCTTAAAGAGTCATAACTTCTTTTTGGGATTCTCACCTTGAAAATGGTCAAATCCTTGGAAATGAAAGCATTGATTCTTCATATTCACATAAATAGTGTTTTTTAGCCTCCATATGTGTCTTTCTAAAACACCCTAATTCACCAATAGAAACTCCGATGGGATTCAAAGAACTATACGAACTTTGAGATAAGCTATAATGCGTGTTTCTTACTTTGACTTGCTTCTCTCACCTTGGTAGCATATCAGGTACATTAGGACTTCAACACTTCTATTCACTCTCATTTCTATCTTAAAGAGTCATAACCGCGTTTTTTGGGATTCTCAGGTTAAAAATGGTCAAATCCTTTTCGAAATGAAAGTATCGATTCTTCATATTCACATAAACAATGTTGTTGTAATCTCCATATGTGTTTCTTTTGTTAAACTTCCAAATTCACCAATAGAAACTCCTATGGGATTCAATAAACCATATGAACTGCGGAGATAAGCTATATTGCTTGTTTCTTACTTTGACTTGCTTTCACCTTGGTAGCATACTTGCAGTTATATTAAGACTTCAACACTTCTATTCACCTCATTTCTATCTTAAAGCGTCATAATTCCGTTTTTGGGTTTCTCAGGTTGAAAATGGTCAAACTTGAAAAAAAAGCATTGATTCTTCATTTTCACATAAATATGTGTTGTTTAAGCCTCCATATGTGTCTTCCTGCTACAACTCCAAGTTCACCCATAGAAACTCCCATGAGACTCAAAGAACTATATGAACTGTCAGATAAGATATAGTGCTAGTTTCTTCCTTAGACTTGCATCTCTACCTCGGTAGCATACATCAGTACTTTAGGACTTCCAACACTTTTATTCACTTTCATTTCTATCTTAAAGAGTCATAACTCCGTTTTTGGGATTTTCAGCTTGAAATGGTCAAATCCTCGTAAATGAAACCATGGATTCTGCACATTCACATAAATAGTGTGTTTAGCCTCCATATGTGCTTTCTTTTAAACTCCCAAATTCACTAACAGAAACTCCTACGGATTCAAAGTAATTATATGAACTTTGAGATAAGATATAATGCTTGTTTTATTTTGACTTGCTTTTCCACCTGGTAGTATACTTCGTACATTAAGACTTCAACACTTCTATTCACTCTGATTTCTATCTGAAGAGTCATAACTCTGTTTTGGGATTCTCACTGGAAAATGGTCAAATCCTTGGAATGAAAGCATTGATTCTTCATATTCACATAAATAGTGTTTTTTAGCCTCCATACGTGTTTTCTTTTACAAACTCCCAAATCCACCAATAAAAACTCCTATGAGATTCAAAGAACTATATGAACCTTTGAGATAAGCTATAATGCTTGTTTCTTACTTGACTCTTTCTCTACCTTGGTAGCATACTTCAGGTACATTATAGACCTTTTAACACTTCTATTCACTCTCATTTCCTATCTTGAAGAGTCATAACTCTGCTTTTGGGATTCTCAGCTTGAAAATGGTCAAATCCTTGGAAATGAAAGCATTGATTCTTCATATTCACATATAGGTGTTGTTTTAGCCTTTATGTGTCTTCTTTTTACAACTCCCAAATCTACCAATAGAAACTCCTATGATTCAAAGAACTATATGAACCGTGAGATAAGTTTTAATGCTTTGTTTCTTACTTTCGACTTCGCTTTTCTACCTTGGTAGCATACTTCGTACATTAGACTTCAACACTTCTTATTCACTCTCATTTCTATCTTGAAGAGTCATAACTCCGTTTTGGGATTCTCCGCTTGAAAATGGTCAAATCTTGGAAATGAAAGCATTGATTCTTCATATTCACATAAATAGGGTTTTTAGCTTCCATATGTTTTTCTTTTTTCAAACCCCTAAATTCACCAATAGAAACTCCTATGAGATTCAAAGAACTATATGAACTTGAGATAAGCTATAATGCTTGTTTTACTCTGACTTGCTTCTACCTTGGTAGCATACTTTAAGTACATCAAGACTTCAACACTTCTGTTCACTCTCATTTCTATCTTCAAGAGTCATAACTCCGCTTTTCGGTTTCTCAAATTGAAATGGTCAAATCCCTTGGAAATGAAAGTATTGGATTCTTCATATTCACATAAAAAAAGGTTTTTTTTAGCCTCCATATGTGTTTTGTTTTTACAAACTCCTAAATTCACCAATAGAAACTCCTAGGAGATTCAGTGTTAACTATATGAACTGGGAGATAAGCTTATAACGCTTGTTTCTTACTTTGACTCGCTTTCTACCTAGGTAGGCATATATCAGTACATTAAGACTTCAACACTGGTCTAATCTCTCATTTCTATCCTAAAGAGTCATAACTCCTTTTTGGATTTCACAGCCGAAAATGGTCAAATCCTTGGAAATGAAAGCATTGATTCTTCATATTCACAAAATAAGTGTTGTTTTACGCCTCCTTACGTGTCTCTTTCTAAAACTCCCAAATTTACCAATCAGCAACTCCTATGAGATTCAAAAGAACTATATGAACTGGAGATAAGATATAATGCTTGTTTCTTACTTTGACTTGCTTCTCACCTTGGTAGCATACTTCTGTACATTAAGACTTCAACACTTCTATTCACTCTCATTTCTATCTTAAAGAGTCATAACTCGTTTTTGGGATTCTCAAATTCAAAATGGTCAAATCCTTGAAATGAAAGCACTGATTCTTCATATTCACATAAATAGTGTTGTTTTAGCCTCCATATGTCTCTGGTTTCTACAACCCCCAAATTCACCAATAAAACTCCTATGAGATCCAAAGAACTATATGAACCATGCAGATAAGCTATAATGCTTGTTTCTTACTTTGACTTGCTTCTCTACCTGGTAGCATACTTCAGGTACATTAGGACTTCAACACTTCTATTCACTCTCTTTTCTATCTTGAATATTCACAACTCTTTTTTTTGGATTTCCAGCTTTTATATTGTCAAAGCCTTGGAAATGAAAGCATTTTTTCTTCATATTCACATAAATAAGTGTTGTTTTAGCCTCCATATGTGTTTTTCTTTTTCAAACTCCCAAATTACCAAATATAAACTCCTATGGGATTCAAAGAACTATATGAACTGTGAGATGTTTTATAATGCTTGTTTCTCACTTCTGACTAGCTTTCTCTACCTTGGTAGGATACTTCAGGTACATTAGACTCCAACACTTCTATTCACTCTCATTTCTATCTTAAAGAGTCATAATCTCCTTTTTGGGATTCTCAGCTTGAAAATGGTCAAACCTCTTGGAAATGAAAGCATTGATTCTTCATATTCACATAAATAGTGTTTTTTAGCCTCCATGTGTCTTCTTTTTTAAAACTCCCAAATTCACCAATGGAAACTCCTATGGGATTCAAAGAACTATATGAACTGTGAGATAAGTTATAATGCTTGTTTCTTACTTTGACTTGCTCTTCACCTTGGAAGCATACTTCGTACATTAAGACTTCAACACTTCTATTCACTCTCATTTCTATCTTAAAGAGTCATAACTCCGCTTTTGGGTTCTCAGCTTAAAATGGTCAAATCCTTTGGAAATGAACGCATTGATTCTTCATATTCACATAAATAGTGTTGTTTTAGCCTTCATATGTCTTCTTTTTAAAACTCCCAAATTCACCAATAGAAACTCCTATGGGATTACTTTCTTTCAAAGAACTATATGAACTGTGAGATAAGTTATAATGCTTGTTTTTACTTTGATTTGCTTCTCCACCTTTGGTAGCATACTTCCGTACATTAGGACTTCAACACTTTTATTCACTCTCATTTCTATCTTAAAGAGTCATAACTCCCTTTTGGGATTCTCAGCTAAAAATGGTCAAACTCTTGGAAATGAAAGCATTGATTCTTCATATTCACATAAATAGTGTTTTTAGCCTCCATATGTGTTTCTTTTAAAACTCCCAAATTCACCAATAGAATCTCTATGGATTCAAAGAACTATATGAAACTGCAGATAAGTTATAATGCTTTTTTTTACTTGACTTGCTTCTCTACCTTGGTAGCATACTTCAGGTACATTAAGACTTCAACACTTCTATTCACTCTTATTTATATCTTAAAGAGTCATAACTCGCTTTTTGGGATTCAAATTGAAAATGGTCAAACCTTGGAAATGAAAGCATTGATTCTTCATATTCACACATAAATAGTGTTGTTTTAGCCTCCATATGTGTCTTCTTTCTAAAACTCCAAAATTCACCAATAGAAACTCCTATGAGATTCAAAGAACTATATGAACTGTGAGATTGTTATAATGCTTGTTTTTACTTGACTTGCTTCCCCTTGGTAGCATACTTCGGTACATTAAGACTTCAACACTTTATTCACTCTCATTTCTATCTTGAAGAGTCATAACTCTGTTTTGGGGTTCTCACCTTAAAAATGGTCAAATCCCTGGAAATGAAAGCATTGATTCTTCATATTCACATAAATAGTGTTGTTTTAGCCTCCATATGTGTCTTGTTTCTTAAACTCCCAAATTCACCAATATAAACTCCTATGAGATTCAAAGAACTATATGAACTGTGAGATAAGCTATAACGCTTGTTTCTTACTTGACAACTTCTCTACCTTGGTAGCATACTTCAGGTACATAAGACTTCAACATTTCTATTCACTCTCATTTCTTTCTTAAAGAGTCATAACTCCTTTTTTGGGATTCTCAGCTGAAAATGGTCAAATCCTTGGAAATGAAAGCATTGATTCTTCATATTCACATAAATAAGTGTTGTTTTAGCCTCCATATGTCTTTCTTTCTACAACTCCCAAATTCACCAATAGCAACCCCTATGAGATCCAAAGAACTATATGAACTGTTAGATAAGCTATAATGCTTGTTTCTTACTTTGACTAGCTTCTCTACCTTGGAAGCATACTTCGTACATTAAGACTTCAACACTTCTATTCACTCTCATTTCTATCTTTAAGAGTCATAACTCCCTTTTGGGATTCTCACTGAAAATGGTCAAATCCTTGGAAATGAAAAGATTGATTCTTCATATTCACATAAATAAGTGTTGTTTTAGCCTCCATATGTGTCTTCTTTTTACAAAAACCCAATTCACCAATATAAACTCCTATGAGATTCAAAGAACTATATGAACCGTGAGATAAGCCATAATGCTTGTTTTATTTTGACTTCTCTTACCTTGCAGCATACTAGGTACATTAGACTTCTAACACTTCTATTCACTCATTTCTATCTTGAAGAGTCATAACTCGCTTTTGGGATTCTCAAATTGAAAATGGTCAAATCCTTGGAAATGAAAGCATTGATTCTTCATATTCACATAAATAGTGCTGTTTTATTCCATATGTGTCTTCTTTCTAAAACCCCAAATTCACTAATAGAAACTCCTATGGGATTCAAAGAACTATATGAACTGAGATAAGCTGTAATGCTTGTTTCTTACTTTGACTTGCTTCTACCTTGGTAAGCATACTTCAGGTACATTAGGACTTCAACACTTCTATTCACCCTCATTTCTATCTTAAAGAGTCATAACTCCTTTTGGGATTCTCACTTGCAAATGGTCAAACCCTTAGAAATGAACCCATTGCTTCTTCATATTCACATAAATATGTCCTTTTAGCCTCCATATGTGTTTCTTTTTAAAACTCCCAAATTCACCAATAGAAACTCCTATGGGATTTAAAGAACTATATGAACTGTGAGATAAGCTATAATGCTAGTTTCTTACTTTGACTAGTTTCTCTACCTGCAGCATACTTCAGGTACATTAAGACTTCAACACTTCTATTCACTCTCCTTTCTCTCTTGAAGAGGCATCAATCCGCTTTTGGGACTCTCAGCTGAAATGGTCAAACTCTGGAAATGAAAGCATTGATTCTTCATATTCACATAAATAAGTGTTGCTTTTAGCCTCCATATGTGTCTTGTTTCTACGAACTCCCAAATTCACCAATAGAACTCCCATGAGATTCAAAGAACTATATGAACTGCGAGATAAGCTATAATGCTTGTTTCTTACTTTGACTTGCTTCTCTACCTTGGTAGCATACTTGCAACATTAGACTTCAACACTTCTATTCACTCTCATTTCTATCTTAAAGAGTCATAACTCCTTTTGGGATTCTCACTTAAAATGGTCAAACTCTGGAAATAAAAAGCATCGATTCTTCATATTCACATAAATAAGTGTTGTTTTAGCCCATACGTGTTTTTTTTTAAAACTCTCCAAATTCACCAATAGAACTCCCATGAGATTCAAAGAACTATATGAACTGTGAGATATGTTTATAATGCTTGTTTTACTTGACTTGCTTTCTACCTGGTAGCATACTCGGGCACATTGAGACTTCAACACTTCTATTCACTCTCATTTCTATCTTGAAGAGTCATAACTTTTTTTGGGATTCTCAGATTGAAAAATGGTCAAATCCTTGGAAATGAAAGTATTGATTCTTCATATTCACATAAATAAGTGTGTTTTTAACCTCCATATGTTGCTTTTTACAACTCCCAAATTCACCAATGAAACCTCATGAGATTCAAAGAACTATATGAACTGTGAGATAAGCTTATAATGCTTGTTTCTTTTTGACTTGCTTCTACCTTGGTAGCATACTTCGCGCACATTAAGACTTCCAAAACTTCTATTCACTCTCATTTCTATCTTGAAGAGTCATAACTCCGCTTTTTGGGATTCTCACTTGGAAATGGTCAAATCCTGGAAACGAAAGCATTGGTTCTTTATTCTCACATAAATAAAGTTGTTTTAAACTATATGTGTCTGTTTCTACAAACCTTAAATTCAACCAATAAAACTCCATGAGATTCAAAGAACTATATGAACTGTGAGATAAGTTATAATGTTTGTTTTCTACTTTGCTTTGCTTCTCTACCTTGGTAGCATACTCAGGTACATTAGACTTCAACACTTCTATTCACTCTCATTTCTATCTTAAAGAGTCATAACCTGCCTTTTGGGATTCTCACCTTAAAATGGTCAAATCCTGGAAATGAAAGCATTTATTCTTCATATTCACATAAATAGTGTTTTTAGCCTCCATATGTGTCTTCTTTTTAAACTCCCAAATTCACCAATACAAACTCCTATGGAATTCAAAGAACTATATGAACTGTGAGATAAGCTATAATGCTTGTTTCTTAGACTTGCTTCTCTACCTTGGTAGTATAATTCAGGTACATTAGGACTTCAACACTTCTATTCACTCTCATTTCTATCTTAGAGAGTCATAACTCCGTTTTTGGGATTCTTAGCTTGAAAATGGTCAAATCCTTGGAAATCAAAACATTGATTCTTCATATTCACATAAATAAGGTTTTTTGTACTTCCATATGGTTTTCTTTTTTTCAACTCCTGGACTAAATTCACTAATAGAACCTCTTATGGTCTCTCAAGAACTATATGAACTTTGAGATATTCTATACTACTTTCTTTCATTTTGACTTGCTTCTCTACCTTGGTAGTATATCTGGTACATTTTATTCTCCAACACTTCTATTCACCTCATTTCTATCTTGCAGAGTCATAACTCCATTTTTGGATTTTCATTGAAAATGACCAAACCTTGGAAATCAAAGCTTTGATTCTTCATATCCAGATAATATGGCGATTGAATCTTTACGTGTCTTCTTTCTAAAACCCCAATTCACCATCAGAATTCTATGATTCAAGTTAACTATATTTAATTCACATGCTCTATAATTGCTTGTTTTTTACTTTGATCACATTTTCTACCTTGGTAGCATACTTCAAAGTACATTAGACCTCAACACTTTCTATTCACTCATTTCAATAAAGAGTCATAACTCTGTTTTTGGACTTTAAATTTTGAAAATGGCCTAAACTTCTTGGAAAATGAAAAGCATTGATTCTTCATTCATAAATA